>JALIGW010000007.1:27585919-28110919 GCA_023053685.1 Diadophis punctatus similis | reverse complement strand
TTGATAGCTTCTTCTTCTAGATGTTAGAATCTAGATTACTGTTTCTGAACTCCGGCAACTTTAGTCATGAAAACTCATCATTGCTTATACAACTTAACTGCTCTATTGAAGATTTCAAGGAGTAATTTTTAACAGGACAAGGGCTTTATACAGCTTTATTTGTACAATAAGTGAAGTTAAAATACTTTCAAAAAGGTGGTAAGAGAAGCTTAGAATAACTTTCCTCCACATTAATGTATCTTGGGATGCAAGTCTGTAGACCAAAGCTAATATAGAAATGAAATTACAACTAACTGGCAATTATTTTTATCCCTGATTTATTTCAGAATATTAAATTCAGATTGATATAAAAAAATCACTTGAAATTAACAGCATTGCTTCTGGAATACTGAATTCAATTTCCTCATCACTTGATAATCCTTAGCATTTTAACTATGCTAAACATATAGGGAATCATATTTGATTAAAGTGTATTTAAAATATATTAAAATGCTACAAATAAATATAAAAACTATCAATTTATTAATTATAGCATTATAGTATAAAGTTTTTACTTTAATTTTTAAATAATTTATTAACATTGCATTTTGTCCAAGTCTCAAAAACACTATTTCTTTTTTATCTTTCTATGTCCTAGGCTTCATTTGGTAATTTGGTGCAATGGCCCCAAAACACATCCCCACCCACCAAATAAATTATTAAATCTCTTATGCAAATTTCCCCAAATTCCATGATTTTGGAGAGACATGAGACAAAGATGTTTAAGACATTCCAATATAAACCTCATGATAAAAGAGCTGTGGTGGCACAGCTCACCGCTCACAGTAGTTGGAATGCAGTAATGCTGGCTAATTCTGCCCACTGTCAGGAGTTCGATTCTGACTGACTGAAAATTGACTCAGTCTTCCATCCTTCCAAGGTTGGTAAAATGAGAATCCAGATTGTTAGGGGCAATATGTTGACTAAGTAAACTGCTTAGCAAGGGCTATAAAGCACCTGAAGAGGTATATAAGTCTAAGTGCTATTGCTATTGCTATATTAATTGCAGGAGAATTTCAATATTGCCATGCAAAGGCACAAAAACCTTAAATCTTCCTAAAAAAATTCAACCTGTCAATGATTTTTTGTGTTTGTCTTATTTTGAGAGGAGGTTCACTGTTGCTTCTAAGGTGGGTGAGTGAAATCTGTTGTTTAGCTTTAGTTATAGTTTAGCTATAGTATACATGTCAACCCAATAAATACACACAACTCTCCAAGATTCCATTAGTTGCTATCTTTTTCAGCAGAGGGTCTCCGCTTTAACTTCCTCGATAGTAACTGATTTACCTACCTTGCCTGCTCAGTCTTGACTACCTACTACTCTTAAGAGATTCATGTGTCTATAGAAATGCATGTCCCAGTAATTGATTGTGTCAAAGTTGGCTTTTCTGGTTGTTGCTTTTTTCCTGAATACTAAAGAGGGTGGAAAACATGGATGTGAATGATCCTTGCCTTGTAGGATCATATCCGGAGGAGAGTTCTACGTTTCAATTCATATTCAAGCTGCTGATACTTGCCATTTAGTTATGGAATATAATGGATTTAAACTTGCTTGCCAGAAAAGTTGATATCAAATCTACATTATGGTTTCTGAGAATATTTTTAATTGAAAGAACCATCTTAATATGACCAAAGCATTAAACATTTAAACACCCGTTGTTTTAAAGGACCAAACTCATAGAAGTTTGATACCACTTAATGGTTAATACTAGGCTCAATCAAATTTTTTTTAAGATTAGCCAATAAAAAGTATCTGTCAATACAATTATGTAGGCAAATGATGTAGTTGGATGTTGTTCAGCATTAGACCTTCATATTTTGACAGCATTTCAAAATGACTCTTCAGTGGTGTGCCTGTCCTCCTTGAAAGGCTTGGCTGATTAATTGTCACACAAGGAAGTTAGTGATGCACAACACTGTCATCTGCATGAGCTTAATTTGAGCAGTAACTCAGTCCGTGAAACTTTTAAACACCAGGGCTCAACTCTGGAAAATATAAAAGTATAAAACTCATCGAAGTATTGCTCAGTACATGCTCAAAGCTTTCCTCTTGATACAATGAAGCATCCCACTCATTTCTACTAAAGATGACTCAAAGTTAGAAGAAAGGACATCCAGACAGGGACATTAAGATAAGTCATTAAAAAAACCCAACCCCACATTAGAGGAACAATTCTTATTTGGTTCAAGAGGAAGCTGTATTTATCACAAGACAGCCATGCTTCAATGGTAGAATGCATGCTTATATAAAGTTCATTCTTTAGCAGTGAAATAAAAAGCTTAGGTAACAGATGATGAGACATATCTTATCCAGGCAAACTTGGAAGTGTGATGTCAGCCAGGAAATTGGAAGAAACCAGACTGATTCAATACAAAGCAGACTCAAGTGATATTTAACAGTTCAAGAACTGTTTTTGTTTTCCAAGAAATAAATTTAGGGAAAAAAATAAAGTGAATTCATGAAAGCCAAACTGAGGTCCAGACAATGTTGCCAAAGTTGGAAAACATTGCTATAAGGAGACCCTTTTGCTAGAAAATAGAGTTTGGTGGTAAATTTTGAGAAAGTTTTTGAGAAGGTGAAAAATTTTATATATATATATAAAGAGGAAGGACCTCTTGTGCCTCTCTGCTTTAGATATAGATGACCAGACAAGTATTAAGAAGCAAGATAAATCCACACATGGATATGCAGCACTTAAGTCAAAATACAGTAGATGCCCTTAGGAAACAATGGGAATGAGTGGACATAGCAGACACAAATGTTGACTGAAGAATCTTATTAACATAGTGATATTAAAAAATATAAAATGAGATGTCATTAACCAGATTTTTTTTTAGCTTGGTGTGTTGTGTTGGCCCATCTTTATATCATTTACAGTAGAGTTTTGTACGAAGAGTTTTATGAAAGGGTTTTATAATATTTTATAAATATTTGAAGAACATTTTCTTCAAAGATATTTGTTATGTAGCTGCTGAATGGACAGACACAAGAGTAAGGAAAAAATAAATAAATTCTTGCTGATTTCCCCAGGACCTACCTTTGTGCTTCAGGTGAATTCTTGGCTGTTATTGGTATGTTGTGCAATGGAATTTAAAGAACAAAATCAGACAAGGTTTCATATCGGCTATTTTACTTTCTGTTCCAACTACCAAAAACATACCCAGGGCAAATGAAGGATAAATATTACATTTTGGATGTCTCCCCAGCTTCCCATTCTAATAATGCATAAAATATAGACCTCCTGACAATTAAGTTGTTGTAAAGGCTCCAGTGTTAAGTCAAATATTTGATTTTTGTGTCCACATTTAAAATAGATTACTATTGAGCTCCAGATTCATGAGCTACATATTAAATAGCTGCAGTCCTCTTAATGAACAGTAAATAAAATTCTTTTAAAAAGCTAATAATGTTGAGGAAGTAAGGGGAAAAAAGACAGGCAATATTTTGTGACTGCAAGTTGCATTAATTTTTTTTAAGTGTTGGCCAGCAGAGGGCACCAGACAGGATAGAGAAACAATGACACCATCAGATGGTTGAGCTGAAAGTATCAGTGCTTTCTGTATTTTCAAAGTGGGTGAACGACACTTTTTTTGTTTAAGATACATAATATTTAAATATTTATTTAAAATATTTTAAAATTCTGCTATGCTAATTTTAAAATCACCCCATCATGGAGCCTTAAATTACAATTGCAAAACTTAATCCCTTTTCAGTTTGAAAAAAATTCATATTTTTTTCTGCTGAAGTTTGCTGTGGCAGTCTTTGAGTGAACTACAGAAATGTAAGTGCTGATGGCAGTAAGAAGAGTTTAAGAGGCCTCACTTGCAGCCTTATTTATTTATTTAATTTATTTTATTTTGTCAAGTACGCATTGGTAATATACATAGATGTAACATTGTTGATGTACATAAGATTGGTACTGATAAGAGGGAACATTAGGACAGGGATGGTAGGCACGCTGGTGCGCTTATGCACGCCCCTTATTGACCTCTTAGGAATTGGGTGAGGTCAACAGTGGACAGTCTAAGGGTAAAGGCTGTTGGTTGTTTCTGCATGCAGGATGATAGAGAAGTGCTGTTTTCCAGACCTTATCCACAAACTTTGGCATATGTAACCTAACTTCAAAAGATCCCAGTGACACATGCACATACATACATACGGAAAAAAGCTCCAATTGCGACCCTACCTGGATCAGGAGGCTCTTCTCACGGTCACTCATGCCCTTATCACCTCACGGCTTGAATATTGCAATGCACTCTACATGGGGCTATCCCTGAAGAGTGTTCAGAGACTACAGCTGGTCCAGAATGCAGCTGCGCGAGCTGTTGTGGGTGCACCTAGGTACACCCACAATTCATCTATCCTTCACGAGCTGCACTGGCTCCCCATTGGTCTCCGGACACAATTCAAGGTGTTGGTCATGACCTTTAAAGCCCTACATGGCTCAGGACCGGTGTATCTTTGAGACCGCCTCCTACCATTGCCCCCCAACGGCCGCTAAGATCACACAGGATTGGCCTCCTTAGATCCTGTCAGCTAAACAGTGCCGGCTGGCAGGCCCGCAGGGGAGGGCCTTCTCTGTGGCTGCTCCGATTGTCTGGAACAGCTACCTCCTGAGATCTGCACTATCCCCACCCTGCTGGCCTTCAGGAAAGCCGTTAAGACCTGGCTTTTCTGGCAGGCTTGACCTCAGAGGTCTTTTGAGATCGGCCCATTAATGAAGATATGGATGGATGTAATTATTGTATATGAGAACTGTATTTTAATCTGTTTTTAATTGTTTTTAGTATATTTATTTGTTGTAAGCCGCCCAGAGTCCCTTGGGAGTTGGGCGGCATAGAAATTTTACAAATAAATAAATAAACAACCAAACATTACATTAAAATTTAAAGTCAAAAGGGCTCACAATAGTATTAAAAAGGACACAGATTGCAGATGATCCAGGACAGTTAAAGCTGAGGTGCTCACTTTTCCAAGCTTGGCCTCTTCTGCTATGGTCTCAGCTAAGTTTCTTCCTTCCTTCTCTCTTCCTGCAGCAATGCTCTTCCAAGGGGACCTAGAAGTGCAGCATATCTCCATCAATTAGCCATGATCAGTATAGCGTAGGGTCAAAAGCCCTTTGCCAATCCTTGGGGGACTCCCACTGCCTGTAAGTGGGTTGTCATCATTCCAGATCTTAGGCAGCACATCCTGCCTACAGGGAACAACAGGAACCTCTTGTCTGGAGAACATCTGCTTATCTTCTGGTCATAATTTCTGGCTTTCTTTCATTGGAAGAGTCCATAGACTCTTCCAATGAGTCTATAGATTCATGTGCCACTTTCCAAGAAGATGCAGGGATTTATGTTTCTTAAGGTAGATCAAGGTGAGACATGGAGAGAGATTCCAGGTAAAGTATTAAAACATACAATCTTAAATAACTCAGGCTCAGATGACCTAAACAATTGTCTTTGGATATCTATGATGAAGGGTCCTACATGCTGTGTCATAGTTTGCAGGATGCCAGTCAGTGGCTAGAGATATTTTGTCTGCATTTTTAAAAATATCTCTACATGGAGTTTTTTCTGCAGTGGCTCTTCCTGTATAATTTGTCAGGTCCCAACCCTGATACCGTTTAAGAACATTTTCATAACTTCCACCAGCCTTTCATATCTAACATTTTTTGGGAGAGAGGTTGTTTTAACTGTTTTTGGCTTACATTAAATTCCATTTTATTTTAAGTTTCTGTAATAATAGTATATCATTTTGGGATTTTTCTAAGTAAGCAGCAGTATATTAAGTAAATACTATAATAAAGGCAAATTGTTCAATTCTGCTCGTGTGCCCAGAAAGGGACTATACATGCTTTTTCAATCTAGCCTGTTGAATTGTGAAGTGCAGTTCTTGGAAAATTATCCACTTTTCTCTCTTGCCCATTAGCAATTTGTAAAGGGAATCATACACTTCACATCTGATGGAAGAAATACGTAAAGACTACTTTTCCTTAATTATCAGTTCTCATTTCTCTTGTAAATCATTAGTCTTTTCTCTTTTAACCTTTTAAGTATGCCCTGTTAATATTTT
Organism: Diadophis punctatus similis; assembly: GCA_023053685.1. Taxonomy (NCBI): domain Eukaryota; kingdom Metazoa; phylum Chordata; class Lepidosauria; order Squamata; family Dipsadidae; genus Diadophis; species Diadophis punctatus. The sequence continues at coordinate 28,104,816 of JALIGW010000007.1, read as the reverse complement.
GTAAGAGTACTTAGGGCTTCCAAGAAGTAGATGCTGGTTTAATCTAGCAATTTTTAAACAAATGGTCATGTACATTTTTAGTGTAATTAATTTGGCTATCCCCAAGATGTTTCAAGTCTACCTCTCCCCCACCTAAGTTCATCATTTTTTTCAGAGTAAAGAATCAAATTATTTGTGTTCCATTTTTCTGCTAACAAATAGCTCTATGCACATCTACATGCAGTCTTCTGACCGGGTGTTGGGTTTGTTATTGGTACCGCCACAGCATATAAACAAATGTTCAGCTGGAAGAAGTCACAAGGAAGCATGGGGAAGGGGGAATTCACATTAATATTCCCTTTATGAATACATTCAGCCGCCACTTGTTTTAGCTGTTGCACTGCAATGAATTGGAAACTGTTTGCACTTTCTCCCCCCCCCCCCCAATAAATTTTATTTATTTTTAATCTTTATACATCTCATGTCGTGAGTGTTTGCTTTCTGAGTTTTATACATCCATACAATAGTCTTAGCAATATTTTTCTTAATAATTACAATTCATTTATCATTTCATTTTAAAAACATATTCTAATATCATCCTTCCATTTCTAAAACCTTCTAGACCAGTGGTTCCCAAAGTGGGCAGTACTGCCCCCTGGGGGGCGGTGGGATGACTTAGGGAGGTGCTAAGAGGCAAGGGTGGTGGCAGGGGGGGTGCTAAGAAGGGCCAGGGGGCGGCAGGTGGTTTGCCATACCGGTAGCAACAGCTGGCTGGCCACGCCCCCAAACCGGTCCTGTCCCTGCGCCCCTGCCCACCCGCCCGCTTGCCGCTTTTCCTGCCACACGGCACTTCCGGCCCACCTACCCCACCCCAATATAAGTTGTTCCCTTTTGCACATGGGCACTCGCTTCGCCGACACCTCACCTCGCCTACGCTTTGCCAACGCCCCAGTCGCTGCTTGCTCGCCCTGCCCTGCCCAATCTCTGCTCTGCAGCTTGCCTGCCTGAAGCGCTGAGCCCCTGATCTGCCTGCCAGGTAAGCCTGCAAAGTCGCGGCCTACCTAGCTGCCCCTGCAACCCCCCATCGTCCTAGCCTGCCTTTCCTACTTCATTCCCCGTGGCCTTGCAATGTTTGGCGGCCTTCCATGCGGCCTTTCCGGTGGTCCCCCATGCCTGCTTGCTTTCCGAGGTCGGCGTCCAGCCTGGTCTGGCCAGTGGGTGGGCGTCCAGCCCTTGGAAATGCAGATGCTGAGAGGGGCTGCTGCACGTGTGCCCGCCCCGTTTCTGCAAAGGCAGAACCCCCCCTTTTGCAGGGTGATCGAAAGAGGGGAGTGGGATGCTGCAGAAAAGGTGGACTTTTTTTTACAGCATCCCCCTCCCCTCTTTAGATTGCCCTGCAGGGCTCTGCCTTTGCAGAAATGGGGCGGGCGGTTTTACGGAGGATTGGAAGGGGGGATGTGCGGCCTCCGGGATGGAGAGCAAGGCAAGAGAAGGCACAATGGAATGCGCTGCCCCGGCCCTGGTCAACCGCGCTTCTTCCAGCCCATCCGCCCCACGGGATAACGAGACAATCGGCCGTGCCTCCTCGCCCAGTCTTCCTTGCCGGCGCTGCTCCACCGGTGGCTCCGTCCTGCCCAGCTCCGCCCACTGCCACTTCCCAGAAGACACCCGGAACGAGGGGTGGGCGGGAGCGGGTGGGCCCAGCCGGTGCTCAGCTTAATTTCATGGCGAGGCTCAGAGACCACCTGGCACGCCCATCCGCCGGCTCTCCACTTTCTGCCTGTCTCGCCAAGGCCCCCACCAGCCCGGAGACCACGCTCCCGGACGGCACATGACAGTGGACGCGATGCTGTCGGAGCACAGTTGCTGCCACCACCGCCCCTCTCGCCTTCCCGGCTTCGGCTCAGGGACCTTTGCGGGCTGGGAAGCGTCGGGCCGCACACCTAAGGAGCTCCGCCGGCCTCAGGGTTGGCAGAGTGCAGGACTTACCTTTGCAAGCCCCGTGGGCTGGAACTGAAAGGTAAGGCCAACAAGGTAAAAAATGGTAAGACCAAGAGAGGTGAAAAATGGGGCACACAGATGCCACAGGAGGCCAAAAATGGCCTGTTTTTGGCCACAAAAGGCCCATTTTTGTCCTGCAGAATGCTGCTGTAGGTGGTGGAGGTGAAAAACAGGGCACACAGATGCCCCAGGAGTCCAAAAAATGGGCTGTTTTTGGCCTGCAGAATGTGGCTGGAGACAGGGGAGGTGAAAAATGGGGCAAAAATGGCCCATTTTTCACATCCCCTGCCTCCAGATCTATCTATCTATCTATCTATCTATCTATCTATCTATCTATCTATCTATCTATCTATCTATCTATCTATCTATCTATCTATCTACCTATCTACCTACCTACCTATTTATCATCTATCTAGATTTATCAAGCTCCTTGGGGCTGAGAAGAATTGCTGCAAAACTGAGTTTTCTGAAGTGGACCACTAGACTCCTAAGCAACTGAAAAAATGATATAGTAAAAAAAAGTCAACCAAAAGCGTAACATGCAAACAAAAGCAAATAAAACATCCCCAGGAGCAAAACAAATTAAAGTTTAATTTGTGTGCATTGTTTAATGGACCGTTAAATTGGCCATGCCCACATAGCCACGCCCACCATCACATGACCTAGTCACACCCACCCAGCTGGTCCGGGCCCCCAACAGTCTGAGGGACTGTGAATTGGCCCTGTTTAAAAAGTTTGTGGACCCCTGCTTTAAGTAATTACAGATACTTTCGTTGGCAACTAATTTAGCAGAAATCTTCAAACATTCTCTCCCCACCTCCTCCCCAAGGAAAGGAAGTACTATTGGGATCCTCTCTTATTTTGCTGCATTAAAAGAACATCAGATGTTGAAAGGAACGCTTCAAGTCAGAAAGTTTCTTCCAGAAATTGTAGTTGGAAGTCTACTTCTAAGATAACATTCTAGTGTTCATCTAACTATAGGAAGGAGGGAATTGGGAGATGACAAGGACCGAACCATAAGGAAAGAATAACATATCAATTAAAAAAAAGGAAGATGAAATAATTTCTAATACTAAAAACTCTATGTCGGGGGTACCAAGCTTGCTAACTTTAAGACCTGTGGGCTTCAACTCCCAGAATTCCCCAGATAGGATTGTTCCACAGGTCTTAAAATCACCAAGGTTGGCCACCCTGTATATATTTCAACTGATTTAGAAAATATGCTTGTTATAACTAAAAATGAAATAGGTGTTTTTTCCCAGCTGACATGTTGGAACAGAAAATATTGAAAGGGAGCTCCCTTAATCCTACACTTCAACAATCCTGTAAGATTGGGCCTGGATTCATTATCTTTGCCAACATGTACAAAGGACTGCCCAAGATTTCACAGTGTTTATACGTGTCTTTTCCTATGGCGAGAGTGGGGGAAAAAGAACTTGGCTTTTTCATAGCACATTGACATCTGGGTTTTCAATTCAAGAGTAGAGCCAAAAGATTTGAAAGCAAACTAGTGAAACTTAATGGCAGTAAACAGATATTAGATCACTCTGTTCTATAGGCAAAGGGAGCTGGTTTCCCCAGGAAAAACGTGAATGGAGAAGTTACAGATTGCCCATTGTGGTTGGATTCCAACTCATAGATCTCATTAGCTGTGCTCACAAATATTCAAATATTCACAAGAGCTGAAAACCAACAAACAACACCTCATCCTAGACCAGTGGTTCTCAACCTTCCTAATGCCGCGACCCTTTAATACAGTTCCTCATATTGTGGTGACCCCCAATCATAAAATAATAAAATTATTAGGAAACTCAGGGGTGGGTTCTAACTTACCTTGCTGCCAGTTTGCTTCCTCCTGTGCTGCGTGGCTGCGCCTTGTGGGCGTGCATGCGCTTTGCATGTGCACGCATGCACAGTGCCGATTTTTAAAAAAAATTGCAAAAAAAAGCCGAAAACAAGATGGCGACGCATGCGCAGTGTTGGAAATTTGGCTTCTACGCATGCTCAGAAGTTCTCATGGTACATTTTTTTGCAGTAGTCTATTTGCATGTGAGTGGACCCGCCTGGAGATGGTTAGAGGAGTGCTATCTCGGTTCCTAAGACCATCGGAAATAATGTGTTTTCTGATGGTCTTAGGCGACCCCTGTGAAAGGGTCGTTCGACTCCCAAAGGGGTTGCAACCCACAGGTTAAGAACCGCTGTCCTAGACTAAGATAAGGCAATCAACTTAATTTTAAAAAGTCCAAAATAGTAATTGTGGACAACTCATCTACCTGAGATCTACCTGGGGAGAACTACTGGTACTTCCAGAGTTTTACAACGCTTCGGATTGTCTAATAAAGTAAAAAAAAAACACAGGTTCTTCCAAAAATGTTTTTAAAGCTGTATTTATTAATAACAGATAACAAAATATGACTGAAAGATGGTGTATGCAGCAATAAAATGTAGCCAACTGTGGGAATTAGTTATTTTTAAAAAAGAAGCATTTTATGCATATGTATTTAGAATAGATTACGTTTTTTGTGTGAATAAAATGTCTGTATAACTTAAGCAATAGGTGGTTAATAATTCTAACCATGGATTAACTATCTTAGACAATTTGCACTTTTCTGGTTCCTATGGATATAAAGAGGCATTTATTTCTTTTTCTTTATAAAACAACAGTTTCCTATGATAAAAACATAAAAATTTAGGCACATGCAAAAGAAAGAATGTAAGAAGGATGGCATATTCTGATGCTTTATTTACTTATTCTTGGCTGCTAGAGGTTTACGGCTGATCTTTTTGGACTTGTCGTTGTTCTTTTTTGGAGGTTCAGGGTTTGCCTGCATGTGTCTTCCATAAAGGCTGCAAAGAGATTACATAAAGGACACTGTTAGCCCTATCACTAACTCAGAGCTTTCAACCTAGCATGGAAAACATTTTGTCTAATGTCATTTTTATGAAAAACAGTTCACCCAGTTTTGAAATTCCCTATGACGATTAGAGCTGAATGTGCAGAAATGGATAGACTTACAATGTATCTAAAGGACCAAAAAGATTCTGAATATTATACTACCTGGGAAAAATGGTATCATTGGGCTAAATTAAGAAAGGAAATAGTGAAACCATAAGTAGTAAAATGTAAATATGTAAATAAAAACATATATGTAATTATGATATGGGACATAGAATCAATTGTAATATGGAAATGTGAAAATGAAAAATAATTTTGTGTGATTGTAGAAATGCTTAAGGAAAGATGGTAATTTGTTATTTTAAAGAAACGTGTTGAAAATTAATAAAATTTAAACAAACAAAAAAAAGCTTGGAGGAAAAAGGAGACAGAAAAACAACAGGGATGGCAAAATAAGAAAAACTTCTTAAATTCTTAAAGGTTTGGAGACACTGACAAAAATTGGATTAAACTAATAAGACAGAATGGCAATATCAAGGAAAGTGAGCTTGCAGTCTAACTGGAATACTCAAGGGCTTGATAAAGTGACACCAAGCAATAGTGCCAGCTTCTCACACATGATGGATTGCTGGAAAAGAGCTACCAACACATCAATGCCACATTAATACAGACCCCCTGATTAAATGTTGACGAAGTATCCTGCAATTAAGATTGCTGGCACTCACAAGAAAGCTAAATAGACTCTAAGGCTGAAAGGATTTACACTGAACACCAGAGAGCAATTAATGGATAATTTATGAGTAATTCCTACTTAAACTAAAATTAAAAGCCTTCAAAACAAACAGGATGCAAATGTAAGACTTGCTCTGTTGACAAAGTGTCTTTTAGAGGTTGTTTGAGGTGTCAAGAGAGAAAGGGTTCTCTAAACTTTTTTACCTGGAGAACAGCCATACAAATCATAAAATACGGTAACAAAAGCAAGCAAAATCTGGTATCTGTTATATATCATACATATGCTACCAAGCTCAGCACATTCAACCTTCAAAACAAATGTTTCTATTGAGACTGTGGGCACCAATCAGAGAGGACAATACTTGGAAACCTTAATAAGGTAGATTCATACATACCATATGTGTGTTTCATCCAATTAGTTTAGTAGATTTTGATTAAATTTGCTTAAGGAAACAGGAAGGGCCTATTCTGATAATTCCTTCCCTAAACGGTGGTCTCTATCTTGTTGAACATCACCTCTTACGCACATCACTTAGGAAAAAGTTAAAAGAAATTGCTCATTATCTAAGTTAGAAAATGGAGTGCAGCATGGGTTCTTGAGATGTAATGTTTAAAAACTGTACTGAAGTTGCTTAATCAGAAAGGTGCAAAAGGAGGATATCCCAATGCCTTTTCCAATCTGTCATTCTCTGGTTATGTTGTGGCTTCTAGAATTCTGAAAGACCATATCCTAATCATTTGCAAAGGGGGTGCTGGGGTAGGCAATGTCACCAAACCTGTTATATATTAAGGAGATACATATATAGCAATGGCACTTATATATCGCCCCATAGTGCTTTAAAGCACTCTCTGGTTGGTTTACAAACTCAGCATATTGCCCTCAACAATATAAAATATTGTTTTATATTTTACCAAACTTGGAAGGATGGAAGGCTGAGTCAACCTTGAATCCTGCTAGGATCAAACTCCAGGCTGTGGGCAGTTTGCCTGCAGTACTGCATTCTAACCACTATGCCACCAGGTGTATGTTTGTATGTATATCTATATCTATTCTATATCTATCTATATCTATCTATCTATATCATTTATATCTATATATCTATATATTCTATATCTATTCTATATCTATCTATATCATTTATATCTATCTATCTATATCTATATCTATTCTATATCTATCTATCTATCTATCTATCTATCTATCTATCTATCTATCTATCTATCTATCTATCTATCTATCTATCTATCTATCTATCTATCTATCTATCTATATCTATATCTATATCTATATCCTATTCTATCCCATCCCATCCTTCCTTCCATCCATCCATCCCTCAACTTAAGGCAAGTTGTGACTCAAATTCCATTGGCAATTCTTAAATGAGTCACCCCAGATTTTGACCTTTTTCTATGATTGTTAACCGAATCATTTCAGTTATTAAGAGCTACTGTAACTTTAAACAGTTGCTAAATGAACGGTTGTTAAATTGAGGACTACCGATATATGATCCTCAATGGTTCTAAGGCACAACTCCGACAACTCTTAGTCAATTTCTGACTAAGATCTAGATCTATTTTTGGACTCTGAAGCAAAACTAATTGAGGTACAAAATTTCAGCTCTCATCGTGATACAGTTTCTGTCCCAAGCTTCTCTTCTTTGACTATGCGTGTCACAAAATTGAAAAAGGATGTTCATAATTTAACAAAGGGACTCCATAGACCAGACCTATTTGCAAATTTCAGAATACAAAATATAGCTTCCTTTCAGTGATTTTGTTGGAAAAAGAAGATTATTGAATGACAACGAAACATGGCTGCAATAATAAAAACGTCCTTTACAATGACATGACAGAATAATGCCAAAAGTAATTGTTTATAGTGCATGGGTGCATTAACTACATTGCAGTAATAATGTATTAGCTCTTTACACTACAGAAGCACAGAATTGGAAGAAACCAGCTTTTCCTGAACACAGGTAGGAGTGGGAGCCCACCACCTATGTTGGCAACTATTCAACTGAATTTCTACTGATAAGAAGTTTTTGACAACTTAAAACAAAACCTGCTTTCCCCTGTAACTTTTTTGCTCATATTATGCATGGCCATTTTTTATGTAGTATCTCTTCAGATCCTTGAAAGAGGCTAGCATATCTCTGCTTTATCCTTTCTTCTGAAAGATACAAAACAGGCAGGTCCCTCAGCATTTCTTTGTAAGATTTAGAATCTGTTCATCTGGATTCATTCCTCAGAGAGCAAGACCGAAAGTTCAAGATAAAAACTAGAAGGAAATTGGTTCAGAAAGGACATCTAAGCTATTAGACAACAGAATGAGGCTGACAAATGAAATCACAAGCTCCGGATGGTCATGTTTTGGGGTGCTCTAGTGAATCTTTCATTGAGTAGGGGGTTGAATGAGATGATGATCTCTGATGCCTTTTCAATTTTGTAAATCTAATATTTGTGACCCTTCTCTACATCTGTTCTTTTTTAAAAAAATATCTTACAGTTTGGTCCCTGAACCGTACATAGTAATGTCTAGTAAAACTGTATGCAGAATATAGTGGAACTTTTACTGCCAATGAATCAGAAATTATTAGAGCTGTTAAAATCCTTCAAAACAGGTGCTTTAGAATGATAGCAATGAATACAAAGCACCTCTTTTTGAATTATTAAAGCAGCCCTGTCACTTTACAGACTCAAGTGGAAACTATTCCTGGCTGATTGCACGTGTCTGTCTCCACTTGGAAAATGGCTGTGCATACACATGCAGACAGAGCAACTGCTACCGGTGGTTTATGTATGCACAAGGAAAGTGAGCATGCAAGGAAACTGCTACGAAATCTTTGAAGCATTTTTGTTTGTGTGGAATATGTGCACAGCTTTAGAGATCATACATCTAGTGATGAAGAAGCCTAAAACCGCATTTGCCTTTTCAGCAGTCTTATCATTGTGCTGACTCATATTCGACTTGTGATCCAATGCATATTCAAAATGCTTTTCAAATGCACCATTTCCAAATCTTTTGAAGCAGGAATCCTCTGTGGAGCTAGGATCCACCTATAAATTTCCCAGATAAGAAACTAAAAAAGATATTGGTGCTATAATTGCAACTGAAAATTGGCAGAATATTTCTAAACCACTACAAAGTGATATGCAGCTTTCTTATTAAGGAAATGGGGTACATTGTTTTCCAGATTTTAATATGAATCTGAAAATATATTTTTTACAAATAAGCATCTTGGTTAAATAAGAGTTTTCAAGCTTTTTTTCTTGGTTATAGAGGTGGTCATAAATGCATACTTGCTGAGAACTCTGCTGCCAGATGAAATATGCAAATCTTTATTTATTTATTTATTTAAAAAAGGTACCCAGTTCGCTAAAGAAGCTTGTTGTATTCTCTATCCTGCCTCACTGAGAGTAACAAATGAGAGTACTCTGGCTGCAACAGCAAAACTAACAATAAGGGAGAAAGATGCTCATTAAACTTCATCATTCTGTCCACTTTAATGATGCCTTTACTTAATAAAAATTCCCTGAACAGTTGCAGGGGTATTAGGCAAGGCCTTTGGTTATGTATCAGAGGTCTGAGCTGTCAGTGGCAAAGATGCAGTTCAGGAGCCACATTCCCAAGAGAACAGGGCAAATACAGCCTCCTTGTAATAAATGCAGAGAGAATCAATAACTGCAGCTTGGAACATTACTTAAGCATTTAAGGAAATAGGTGATCTGTCTAAATTAAAGTATGAAGTGCTAAATGCTACAATTTAAAACATAAATCACCATACTTGAAACTCTCACACGTTTTAGCTATAAATCTTGTTATTGGGGCTTATAACTTTAACTTGGCATAAAAGGAGTGGGAAATATGGAAAATATCTTGAATGAATTTTCCCTTCCTCTCCACTTAAATATTTTGCTAAACGCAGAAACAGACAACAGCTATATTCTCTAACATAATAGGATAAAAAGAAACAGTGACCCACCCCAACATCTGTACAAATTCATTTGATATGCCAAATGTGTGATATGTTTATGCCTGGATTTGTTTCATCTAGGAGTGTGTGTCTCTGAGTGCACAAGTGTGTTATTAACTAGCTGATAACATATTTATTTTAGGTTATGACAGATCTGGCAGTGCATTAGAAACAGGAACTTTAAATTCTCAAAATTCACTTCTCAGGAATGTTTTAATGAATGGTTAGAATAAGGCTCCTGGGATTAGACAACTATGTGGTACAAAAATATTTGTAGTAAATAATAATCAAACCCATGCATTTCTACATGAACTCATGATTCTCCCTGACCATTTTATAAGCCCAACAATTCTGCTAGCTAGATTAGGTTGAGAGAAAGTGGAAGGGCTGGTGAGCCTCATGGCTGAATAGGGATTTAAATCAGCTTTTCCGTGATCCAAGTCCAACATTCAAACCAGAAAAGCTAATTATCTTTCACTTATACTAGAAAAATGATGGGCAATAAAAAAGTAAATGCTAAAGAATAAGGATGCATAATCCTTTTCTCTCTTATCATCTTTCTGCTCTGAGTAAATTCTTTGGAAGTAGCTCTTTTACATTTTCCTTCCTTTCCAATTGATAATCCCTTTAAATCATTCATGGGTGATTACCATATTTTTCGGAGTATAAGACGCACCGGAGTATAAGACGCACCTAGATTTTAGAGGAGGAAAACATGGAAAAAAGTATTCTGAACCAAATGATGTAGTAATATATTATTTAATAAAATACCAGTATAGCAGAATACTTTTTACAACCATGTATACTTTTTACAACCATGTACACTTTTTACAAACTTCAAACTTGACAGCTTTAAAACTAGTGGACCAACTCCCAGAATTCCTCCTCCAGTCATTTCTGAGCTAGCATGACTGGAGGAGGAATTCTGGGAGTTGAAGTCCACTAGTCTTAAACTTGGCAAGTTTGAAGACCCTTGCACCCTTAACCCGGGCTCTTCAAACTTGGAAGTTGGTCTTCAAACCTGTCAGGCTGCTCGCTTCGGGCAGCAGCAGCGGTGGCTCCGGTGGCGGCGAGTATCGGCGGTGGTATGGGCTGCATCGGCGTCGGGTCCTGCAGCGGGGGTGGGGGCTGCAACGGGGGTGGCTGCGGGTCCTGCAGCCGGGATGGGGGCTGCAATGGGGGCGGCGGCAGCGGCGGCAGGTCCTGCGGTGGAGGCGGAGGCTGCAACGACGGCTGGGGCGGCGGCAGCTCTGGCGCCGGCTCCCAGCAACAGCGGCTGCAGCTCCGGCCAGCAATGGTGGCAGCAGCGGTGGCCAGCAATGGCTGGAACCGGCCGAAAATCCCTTAAACGCAATGCTCTTTTTTTGCCTCCACATGCCCTGTTTTTGGAATGGGGAGAAAAGTTTTTTTGCGGAGGCAAAAAAAGAGCATTGCGTTTCAGGCGGTGGGTGGTTCCGGCCGGCGCTGCAGCCCGAAAACACTTCCTTCCCCATTCCAAAAGCAGGGCGTGCAACCGGCGCTGCCCGCCGCCTGAAACACGATGCTCTTTTTTGGTCTCCGCACGCTCTGTTTTTGGAATCGGGGAGGGGATCCCAGTGCTGCCGCCTGAAAACGCTTTCCTCCCCAGGCTGAGTGGCGGCTGGCAGGTGGGTGGGGGCTACATTCGGAGTATAAGACGCACCCACTTTTTGACCCCTTTTTTGGGAGTAAAAAGGTGCGTCTTATACTCCGAAAAATACGGTAGTTATTATCCCTTTATTTACTCTTTAATCACTTATGAACTGGATATCATGGGCATTCTGGACCTCTGTGAAGGTAATAAATCTATTAAAAGGACTCACTCCAGGTAGATGACAGATCCTGAAGGCTTTGTGAGAGTGCTGGGGAATCTCCTAATGATTTGGCAGGCAGTTCTGATTTGAGCCTATTGCTTTCTTGGCATAAGGATGTAATCTAACCTCTAAATGAGATTGCCCCAATAAGGATCTGCTCCTTGTTTTCAGAAGTGTTATGAAAAACAAAACATACGAGAAGATGCCTAGAAATGATAGTAGCATAACATCAACAATGAATAACAATCGGGAACATGTCCTACACAATAGAGAAAATCATTTGAACATCTTTATTCTTAGTACATTTGCAGATTTCTGCTCAAGGTATTTCACAATGAGAAGAATAGGCCTGTAAGGCCACTGTTATTTCCCTCCCCCCTCAAATTACTCAGGGTTAGAGAACACATTGCTTTGTAATTTGAGCACTGCAAACCAATAAGCTCAAATCAGAATTGCCTGTCAAATCATCCCCAGTGGATGCAAGGTTTTTAATCACTTTTGAGTTTAATATTTTTAAAAAACCTTTTACAACTACAAGCCTAGAAATCACTGGCTGAGCTTTCCTTCAATCTGCTTAAAAGAAATGAAACTACCATATTTTTCAGAGTATAAGACGCACCTAGATTTCAGAGGAGGAAAACAAGGAAAAAAGTATTCTGAACCAAATGGTGTAATAATATATTATTTAATAAAATACCAGTGTAGCAGAATATTTTTTACAACCATGTATACTTTTTACAACCATGTACACTTTTTACAACCATGTACTTTTACAAACTTCAAACTTGACAGCTTTAAAACTTGTGGACTTCAACTCCCAGAATTCCTTCTCCAGTCATGGTAGCTCAGGAATGGGAGTTGAAGTCCACAAGTCTTAAACTTGCCAAGTTTGAAGACCCTTGCACCCCTAACCCCTAACTCAGGGGTCTTCAAACTTGGAAGTTGGTCTTCAAAGCTGTGGGCTCGCTTTGGGCAGCAGCGGCGGCTCCTTAACTGCCTTGGGAGCAGGCTTCGGCCAGCAACAGCGGTTTTCCTGTGGTCCGGCGGCGGCAATAGCGGCAGTGACTTTCTCTTGGTGCGGCAGCAGTGGCGGGCAGCAGCGGCTTTCCCTTGGTCTGGTGGCAGCGGCGGCGGGCAGCAGTGGCGGCAGCAACTTTGCCATGGTCTGGTGGCGGCAGCGGTGGCCAGCAGCGGCTTTGCCGTGGTTCGGCGGTGGCAGCTTTGCCGTGGTCCGGCGGAGGGGGTGGATGGGGCAGTGGTGGTGGCCAGCAGCGGCGGCTTTGCCACGGTCTGGCGGTGGCGGCTTTGATTGGCAGTTGGAACAGTCTCATGGAATACCGCCAATCAGCTGTCTGTTGCCACCCATTGTCGCCGTTGCTGCCATTGCCACCATTGCATCAACTCCCTCTCCCTCCTCCTAATGCAACATCCGGAGTATAAGACGCACCCAGTTTTTGACCCTCTTTTTGGGGGTAAAAAGGTGTGTCATACTCCGAAAAATATGGTATCTTTCAAGCTTTGTAAGGTATTTATTTATTTTCTAACTTTAGACAGCAAAGGAATGACTTTAGATTTTAAAGTTGTTTTTAAACAGTTTAAATGCTAAGGCTTTGTGAAACTGATTTAGGGAAAGATTTTGAAACTAATTAAAAAGGGAAAACTCTGGGAAAAAATTCCTTATATTTCAATGCAAAATAAGCCTTTGAAGGTTGATTACTAAAGCAAAAGATGGCTACTTTAAAGGAAATTTTTGATCTGTGAATGTATGAAGTGATTGAGGTTTTTAACTCTACTGGAACAAAAAGTGGATATTGAAGATTAACATAGCCCTTTGAAGACAACTGAAATGGACTTTAAAGGGGACTTAAAATTGGAAAGAGATGGAAATAGTGGATCTATAGTGGAATTGGATGATCATTTAAAAATCAAAGGAGATATACGAATAATATACCCAAAGAACAATGTGGACTATCCTTTTGAATTGAAAAATATTTACTGGAGTTACTTCATGGAAAGTATAAATGGACTTCGATAAAGATGATAACAAGTTCAAGAAAAGAGACCAGACAAAAGAGGAATTGGATTTTTATCTATGGGATTTAAGAATGGCTGGGAGGAAGGAAGGGGGGGGGGAAAATCACAAAATTAGTTGCTATTGTTGATGATGTTTAATGCTTATCTGGATTGGATAGCTTCTCTTTTGGAAATGTGCAACAGTGTAGTGGATTAATTTGTAATATTTATGTTTTTACATAAATGTTATGTTCTCAGCTTTGGATATATAAATAAGGCCTTATTATTTCTGGTAATATTTAATAACTTTTATTTTTGTATTATTATTATTATTATTATTATTATTATTATTATTATTATTATTATTATTATTATTATTATTATTATTATTATTATTATTATTATTATTATTGATAATGATGATAATGATGATAATGATGATGATGATGATGATGATGATAATAATAATAATAATAATAATAATAATAATAATAATAATAATAATAATAATAATAATAATAATAATAATAATAATAATAATAATAATAATAATAGTTGATTCCAGTCAGTCAGATGTTTAGACTGGATTTGGCATTTTTATCCACTTATCAAGTCCTTCCTAAGGACATGGAATAGGTATTATTATTATTATGGTTAATATGTGCTGCTCTTTCCCAGATTTTTTTGAGCAGTCAAAAAAATCTTTTAAAGCAGCAACATACTTTTATCATATAATTGTTCCAAAAATCTGAAGGGCATTTACTTTACATGCTGCAATGCACTTCTCACAGCAGTTTTGGAGGGTCAATACAAAAAAATACCAGATGAGCCGAGATTGTGATCCTGTGGACGAGGACCAATTAGAACTACAGCTCATGATCAGCTACACTGCATCTTCTATAAGGATTCATGGACTCACTTTATAATACCTCATACAATAAAATACTGGGAAATCTCTTTTATGTACAACTGCTGTTATCAGATCAGTATGAAGTAGTTTCTTTGAATGTGGCCAAATTTTGTTATATTGTATGTAAAATTAGGCAGACTCTAGCCGCTCACTGATAATCTATCACTAATCATAATATATTGTTTATTATTATTATTATTATTATACAATTGTATCACAGCGGCCAGTTGTTTCGCCGGATTTGGCATTGATTACTAGTCGAGCCCCACCCAGGGGCCTAGGAAGTCGTAATGTATTTTCGAAGTATATGTGCGGAACCGAGCAGTGCGGCTTTCTGCATTTGACTGATGGTGATTTTGTCAATTTTGAGCTGTTTTAAATGTAATTCCAGTGCTTTTGGGATAGCACCCAGTGTTCCAATCACTACTGGAATTACCACTGCTGGTTTGTGCCATAATCGTTGGATTTCAGTTTTTAAGTCCTGGTATTTTGCAATTTTTTCGTGTTCCTTTTCATCGACCTTGCTATCTCCTGGTATTGCAATGTCAATTATAGTCACCTTGTTGTTCTCGACCAACGTGATGTCTGGTGTATTATGCGCCAGTACCTTGTCTGTTTGTATACGAAAATCCCACAAGATCTTGACCATCTGATTTTCAGTGACTTTTTCAGGCTTGTGTTCCCACCAGTTTGTAGCAGTATGGATGTTATAATTTTTGCATAAATTCCAGTGGATCATTTGTGCAACAGAGTTGTGTCGTAATTTGTAATCAGTCTGTGCGATTTTCTTGCAGCAGCTGAGCACATGGGCTACAGTTTCATCAGCTTCCTTGCATAATCTGCATTTAGCATCATTTGAAGATTTATCAATTTTGGCCTTTATGGCATTTGTACGAATTGCCTGTTCTTGTGCGGCCAGGATCAATGATTCTGTTTCTTTCTTTAAAGTACCAGATGTTAACCATAACCAAGTTTTTTCACTGTCCACTTTGTCTTTTATTTTTTCCAGAAATTGGCCATGTAATGCTTTATTTTGCCAACTCTCCATTCTTGATTTTATCACATTTTTTCTGTATTCTTGTTTCGTCTGTTGGACCTTCAGTAGATTTTTGTTCTTTACTTCAATTAATAGATGTTCTTATTATTATTATTATTATTATTATTATTATTATTATTATTATTATTATTATTATTATTATTATTATTATTATTATTATTATTGCTTTATTTGTAATGCTGCTCTGTGATTATAATCAAAACTGAATTGAATTGGAATAGGTATTATTATGGTTCATTGCATTATCAGCCAGATCTTTAGAGTCAGGCTCCAATCCCTTGGTAATTTTCCTTTCCAATCTTAAATCCACATTTTAATTTGCTTGCCCTGCTATTGTTTTTCAATTCATACACTGATTTTTTTTGTAAAAGCCGAAGATTATAATGGGAGTTATTGACAGAGTTTCCTAATTAGCATGCATCTACATTATTAGCTAATGTGAGCATTGGAGGGATAAGATATGTTAAGTATAAGATTGTGTCAAAGTAACATAGGCTTTGGCTTTCAAAACAAAGCAATATATTAATTACAGTGCAATGTAGGTATCAGAGAAGGCATCAATTTTTTATAGCTATTACCATAGAAGCAAGGTGGATTTAGAGTCTATGTTGGTGAGACCATCACACTGTGCCAGGCAATAATCTTTACAGTAAAAGTAATGTCACTTCCTATAATGAATACACATCCGTTAAGTCTCTCTCTCTCTCTCTCTCTCTCTCTCTCTCTCTCTCTCTCTCTCTCTCTCTCTCTCTCTCTCTCTCTCTCTCTCTCTCTCTCTCACACACACACACACACACACACACACACACACACACACACACACACAGCCATTATTTTTATTAGACCCCCCCTTCATTTCTTATATTTTGAAATGGCATTGTATACCAATCCTCAAGCTAATTAGTTCCTTGTTTTAACTGCTTCAAGATAACCACCTTCTAAAGAAGTATAGAGTACCAGGTAGGACACTGTCATTCACCCCCTGGTATTTAGTTTTTTGGATTGACTTTGGTCCCTACAGGCCACCCAATCAAATGAGAGGATAATGAACTATAATAATATTAAAATAAGAGGACCCTGAAATCCTGCAGCAGGACTAAAGTTCCTTGGGTTGGGTCCCAGCAAAAGAAATTCTTCCCAAGTTCCAGTTATTTCAGGTTGTGTCCTATAGGATCACAGTAGAAGAAGGGAGTCTATTCAGTCCCTTCATTGTAGAATTCTGTGTTTGCAAAGTAGATGCTATCTTTGCTTGTTTTAATGTTTAACAGCATACCACGAAGGCCTGTATAATAGTCCTCCATGCCTTCCAGCAATGAACTCTAGTCACTTGCTGGCTATTCACTAATTATGTACAAAATATAGATTACAGGAAAATATCGCAGTCTACATCAGGATGCATTTTTTATTAACTTTATTAATTTGAGGTGCTCATACGTTACATTCAAGAGACATAAAATATCACTCCCCCCCCAATTCTCTATACAGCTCTATATAAGTAGTCCTCAACGTGTGAGCGGTTGCTCAGCGATCATTCAAAAAAATTATGATGGACCTCCCTGGGATACTTACAATTCTATTCTGAAGTTCTGACCTCCCCCTGCAGCCATTTGGCTACATTTCAGGTGTGAGCAACTGACCTGTATTTATGACTGTTTGCAGCATCCTACAGTCACGTAACTATGTTTTATGGCTTTTTTTGCTGAAAACTGACATTTATTTCCAGTTTTTCATGACCATGGTGGTTGCTTTACAACCGCAACATTCAGTGAATTACCCCTCCAAGGTTGTAAAATCGGGTCACTTACACGAGTGACCCATTTTATGACCATCACAACTTACAATCGTAATGGGCAGGCTCCATCATGGTAGTAAGTTAAGGGCTATCTGTAGTAAGGCTGATTATACATATAGGTTGCAGTTGCTTTTTAAAATTTATATATTTATTTATCAAATTTCTACACATTCAACTCATCTAACTGATTATAGGTGGGTTTAGTATCTGCAGGACCACTTTCTCCAATTAATTTTCAGCCTATACTAGTCGGGTGATTTGGAGAATATGCTTGAGATTCCTCACTTCCTTGATGTGCTTTTTCTTCTCTACTGATATCTTTGTACTCTGAAACAGCCTCCCTATCAAAATTTGTTCAGCTCTTTTCTACTGTTGTACTTTAGCAGTACTTTAGCAAGTTATTAAAAAACAGGTTATTTTAGACAGTTCCAAACATTTATGTTTAAGATGGGGCTATATTTAATTTTTATAACACATGCTTCATTGTATTTTTATTGTATTGTACATGGTAAATGGCACGTAGAAGTCTAATAAATAAATATATGAAATGAAATGGCTATTAAAGTAAGTAACAATGACCCTTCCATGATGAAAGGAAGTCCTTGACTGCTGTTAAGAGAATAAGTACTTTGGTGTTTGTACTGAAATCAAAATACGATGAGATTGAATAAACAAAAGGAAGCAAACCATTCTGGAAGCATTCAGAATTGATCTAATCCAATGTGGGCAATACGCAGCAGATGAGTCATACATGATACCTGTCCCATTTTTGGAGCCTCCGAAGAATGTCCAAAATATAGTGAGATTTTTCTTTTCAATAAAGCAAGGAGAAATACATATAAAGGTGTTAATTTCTTCCCTTGCATTTCAACTGCTCAAAAATTTTCTTTATAAGTTAAAATTTAGGTGAGAAATGCATTTCTGTGACATGGATGTATATAGATGTAAATCAAGGGTGACATCTACTTACCTTCATTACTGGTCCGGAAGTGTACGCGCACCAACATCACGTCGGATTTTTGACCCACTGTGCATGCGCAGAAGGTAAAAACCAGAAATAACTGACATCCAGGCTGGTGGGCGCAGCCTCGTGCTGCTGCCGGTACAGGTTCTCCGAACCACACGCCGCCGCTAACAGCTCGTGCGTACTGGACAGAACCGGGAGGATTTCACCACTGAATTGTAAATGTAAGAATCCAAATCACAGTTCCTGTCTACAATTGCATCATAATGGGCTACATTGTGAAGATTGGAGGGGATAATTGGATTAACTGGATTTTGTTGTTCAGACAAAATATAGAATAAGAGAAAATCCAAAACCTCTTCCTTTTTTGATATGCCTTTAGGATAGCCTTTTAGCCTCCGTGATTTCCAGTTTCCTTGAATTATAAACACCAGGCAAAGGCCAATTTCTCTACTAATTAGGAATAACAGAATGTATATTGTATCCCAATTCATTCATATTAAAAAGCCTGCCTTAGGATCTCTCTGCAAGTAATCCTTGATTTACAACATGATGGAATCTGCCCATTATAGTAATAAGTTGTAACAGTCGCAAAATGGGTCACTCAATTTTATGACCTTCTTTTGAGGTGATTGTTATGCAAATGCCATGGTCATAAAACAATCACTGTGGTAATTAAGCAAATCAATGGTCAGGTTTGTTGAAAATCAGAGCTAAATGGCATTTATTTTTTATCAAAAATATTACAAAACACAAACATGTGATTACAGGATTGCAAATACTGGTGCAACTCGAAAAATTAGAATATCGTGCAAAAGTTCATTTATTTCAGTAATGCAACTTAAAAGGTGGAACTAATATATGATATAGACACATTACATGTAAAGCAAGATAGTTAAAGCTGTGATTTGTCATAATTGTGATGATTATGGCTTACAGCTCATGAAAACCCCAAATCCACAATCTCAGAAAATTAGAATATTACATGCAATCAATAAAACAAGGATTGTATATAGAATAATATTGGACCTCTGAAAAGGACAAGCATTCATATGTACTCAGTACTTGGTTTTGGGCCCCTTTTGCAGCAATCACTGCCTCAATGTGGCGTGGCATGTAAGCTATCAGCCTGTGGCACTGCTGAGGTGTTATGGAAGACCAGGATGCTTCAATAGCGGCCTTCAGCTCTTCTGCATTGTTCGGTGTCATGTCTCTCATCTTTCTCTTGGCAATGCCCCATAGATTCTCTATGGGGTTCAGGTCAGGCGAGTTTGCTGGCCAATCAAGCACAGTAATCCCACGGTCATTGAACCAGGTTTTGGTGCTTTTGGCAGTGTGGGCAGGTGCCAAGTCCTGCTGGAAAATGAAGTCAGCATCCCCATAAAGCTCATCTGCGTAAGAAAGCATGAAGTGCTCCAAAATCTCCTGGTAGACGGCTGCATTGACCCTGGACTGAATGAAGCACAGTGGACCAACACCAGCAGATGACATGGCTCCCCAAATCAACACAGACTGTGGAAACTTCACACTGGACTTCAAGCATCTTGCAGTGGGTGCCTCTCCATTCTTCATCCATATTCTGGGTCCTTGGTTTCCAAATGAGATGCAAAAGTTGCTCTCATCAGAAAAGAGGACTTTGGACCACTCAGCAACAGACCAGGTCTGTTTTTCTTTAGCCCAGGTAAGACGCTTGTGATGTTGTTTGTTGTTCAGGAGCGGCTTGACAAGAGGAATATGACATTTGAAGCCCATGTCCAGATCCGTCTGTGTGTGGTGGCTCTTGGTGCACTGACTCCAGCCTCAGTCTACTGCTTGTGTAAGTCCCCAACACTTTGAATGGCCTTTTCCTGACAATCCTCTCCAGGCTGCGGTCATCCCTGTTGCTTCTGCACCTTTTTCTTCCACACTTTTCCCTTCCACATAACTTCCTATTAATGTGCTTTGATACAGCACTTTGGGATGGGAAAAGCACAATTCGTTTGCAATTACCTTTTGAGGCTTTCCCTCCTTATGGAGGGTGTCAATGATGGTTTTCTGCACAACTGTCAGGTCAGCAGTCTTTCCCATGATTGTGATTCCTACTGAACCAGACTGAGAGACCATTTAAAGGCTCCGGAACCCTTTGCAGGTGTTATGGCTTAATTAGATGATTAGAGTGGGACCCTTTGAGCCTGGAATATTGCACCTTTTCACAATATTCTAATTTCTGAGATTGTGGATTTAGGGTTTTCATGAGCTGTAAGCTATAATCATCACAATTATGACAAATCACGGCTTGAACTATCTTGCTTTGCATGTAATGAGTCTATCTCATATATTTGTTTCAGCTTTTACGTTACATTACTGAAATAAATGAACTTTTGCACGATATTCTAATTTTTTGAATTTCATCTGTAGTCATCAATGCAAGCTGGTTGCTGAGCACATAAAATATAGTCATGGGGGAGAGGGCAGTAATCATAATGTTGGGCCTGGGTCATAAGAATCCCTGGAGAGGTCTTTGTAACTTCAAATGGTCCCTAAGCAAGTGGTCGTAAGTCAAGGACTACCTATATACTTCTCAAGATAGCTACCAAAAACATTTTGACCTCATAGAACAATTTAATTAAGTACGTAACAGAAATTATAAGTGCAAGTTCTACAAATTGTAAGTATGTAATTGATGCAGTGTTTTAAAAACTGTAATTAGCCACAGCAAGTTGTCATTTCTTACAAGGATATACTGTTCATTTATGCAGTTACTAAAAAGTATTACATCTAATTCCCTTGGTTAAATGCTTTAAGAATCATTGGCTATAGTTTAGTACTGACATCCTTGGAAGTTTTTGTGATGCTATTGATTAGTTGTATAAATTGAAGCTGCAGTATATTAGGGTTAAAGAAATGTTCGCTTATGCATTCAAAGAAAATCTATGCACATAAGTGTATAGGAATAGCAAATGCTTCTCATATTTCTGCCAACATATCTAACTAATCATAAAAGAAAGAAAGAAAATGATCTTTGATGCATCCATTTGCTGATGGATGATCAGAGGGAATGGAAACTCAAGCATGAAATCTTAATCCTGAAGACATTTTCATCTGCAGCCAAATCACCAGGGAAGGAATCAAACAACTTTATTCTGCAAAGTTTGTGACAACACTGTTGACTTCCCTCTGCTTTTTTTTCTTAGTTTATCTTTCTGTCGATGCTCAAATATTTATTGCTGAACTGTAGTTCACGCTGACATCCCTATTATATCAGGTCATGTTTTATTTCAGCATGAATTAAAGCAATAATATTTGCCAGCTATAATTTTGAAGCGTGCCATTCTATCTATCTATCCAATCAACCTCACCAAAGGAAGTGTAGCACCAACCATGTTCCCTACAATGAGATTTTACACTGAATGTCTGTAATGCTTATAAAACATCTCCTTGGAAGTTGACAGAATCTTCCACTGCTAAAAACAATTTCCAAGCTTGGATGAAGTAAGACACACAACTTATTCAGAAGCAATAAGATATAGGAAGCTGCTTTCCATGGTCACTTAAATTTATTGTTAGACAATTAGTGGAGAGAAGGAGTATAGCCTACAGATCTCTGAAGAGATATTTTGCTGCATATTAGAGATATATGGGAAAAGAGTGTTTTATGTGTTGGAACTCTAGAGCAGGGGTCTTCAACCCCCAGTCCAGTGGAGGGCTCCGATTATTTTTGCTACTGATGCGCATCGCAAGCATGCGCAGAAGTGTTCCATCGGGCGATTTCACTTCCGTGCATGCTTAGGACAACATTACAAGCTGAAACACAGTTGAGAAGCTTCTCAGCTATGCTTCGGAGGAAGAATAAAGGTCCGTACTGAAACAAGGGCGGGTGGGAGGGCTTTTTTCCGACAGCTCAGGATGCGGAGAAGCCGGAAAATGCGCCTTAAAATGACATCATCGCCTGGCTCCTACCAGTGTGGCGTCCCGCACAGCACCAGTAGGCACACACCACTGCCCCAGTCCATGGATCAATACTGGTCTATAGTCTGATAGGAAGTGGACTGCACAGCTGGAGGTGAACAGCGAGTGAGCAAGCAAAACCAAAACCATCCCCTTCCCCGGTCCATGGAAAAATTGTCTTCCATGAAACCATTTGAGTGATGGGCGAACAAGGGAAACAGAAAACATTCCCCTTATCTGTACAAAAATTGTCTGCCACAAAACCAGTTGAGTGTTGAGTAAGTGAGCGAAACTACCCCCTCCCCCCAATCTTTCTAAGAATTGCCTTCCACAAAACTGATCTCTGGTGCCAAAAAGGTTGGAGACTGCTGCTCTAGAGGGCGAGGGAACAAGAAGTTTATACATACATGCATACCTATGGGATAACAGGGTATGGAAAGTGTGTAGATCTGTGTATCAAGCAGGGGAGAGGATATTTTGGGAAAGACTGAAGATATGGAGAAAGAGTTTTATAGAGAGAATTGTAGTATTTTGGGCATTGGAAAACTGTTGCGATTCAAAGATATTGGGAGTATGTGATCTGCCCTAGGGAAACTGGATGCATCTATGTGTTGGTGTAGTACAGGGGTGTCAAACTCAATTTCATTGAGGGCCGCATCAGGGTTACCTCAGAGGGCCGGGGACATTGTCAGGGGCATGGCCAGGATGGCTGTAACAGCACTCTGCCTCCTACAGCATTCAGCCAGTCAAAACGGGGCATGGGGGTTAATTAAAAAATGTGGGCTTTGCTTTGACATCCAGATCCAGCGAGCAAGGGGTGTGAACTGTACAGAAAATACACTTTTGTTTGGTTATGAAGAAATATCCCCAAAGTCAGATGTATACTAAATGTAGACTGACTTTTAGCTACACACCTTCTCAGCAAACAGCAAATTTTGAAGCTCCAGGGAAAGAGGATTCATTTTAGGATGAATAACCACAGTTTGCATGATGTAGATTTCTAAAGGAATGCAGGGAAACGCTGTATTTTAAAGAACATTTGAGGGACAGGTGCAGAATAGCCCTTCTCTGCCTGAGGCTGGCAGCAATCAAAATACTTTTTGTGAAGCAACTGATCAACACTGACAGGGTAAGCCACTAGACTAGTATATGAAAATAAGAGCAAACTCCATTCCCTTCTAGTACTGATGATGTTGCATAGTTTGGTAATAAAACATCTGCAAGAAAACCATCAAGCTCAGAGAGCACCAAGGACCCCATAGTTCAACCCTGAGCTACAAATATTCTCTTCTATCGATAAACACTTTTTGGTTAGAGGGACTCAGAGCCTGCCTTATATTGAGATGGCTTCCAGTGGATTGCATTCTAAATTTTGAAACGATTTCTGTAAATAAGGAATGTAGAATTTCTTATTTCATTATGAATTTCAGAGCAATCATCATGCAAATTCCTACTCACACCCCCTTCCAGAGCAATCATAATGCAAAATCCTCACTCCCACCCCATCCCAGAGCAACCACAATTGCCTCACTAACCTGCTTTCTAGCTCCTTTCTCCTGCGTGCAGGGCAACGAAAGAAGACCATATGACTACCAGTTAAAAAATAAGTGCAATTTCTCGGGGGGGGGGGAGGGGAGATCTTGTGAAATTAGAAGGTCTGATTGAACTTTTTTAAAAAACTGGTAGTCACATGGTCTTCTTTTGTTGCCCTGCACGCAGGAGAAAGGAGCTAGAAAGCAGGTTCGTGAGGCAATTGTGGTAGCTGCAGGATTTTGCAGGAGGCCATCCAGACAAAAAAAGGGCATGGCGGACCCTGTGCATCCCCCCCCCGTGCCCCATTTTTGCTAGCAGAGGCACCATGGGCCGGTGCTTTGCTATTTCCAGGCCGGCCCCACAGGCTGGATCTAAGCACCCCGTGGGCCGGATCCAGCCCACGAGCCTTGAGTTTGAACCCCCTGGTGTAGGAGATTCACATACAAGAGATGTGAGTGCATGGTTTGAACAAAATCCTTTCTATTGGAATTCCATATCATAAAAATGATTCTTTTTAAGCAGGCATCTTTTTAAACAGGGTGGTCTGGCCCATCTTTTAGCTTAGGTTATTTGGGGGAGATCAGACTACAGAATTTTCATATATATATGAAAGGAATATATATATATATATATATATATATATATATATATATATATATATATATATATATATATATATATATATATATATATATATATATATATATATATATATATATATATATATATATATATATATATAATGACAAAAAATTGTTGGATTTTAGCTCAGGAGTTGACAGGGCTGGCCGAATGGTTTTTATGCTTCGACCTTTTTTAGTGGATGGTATATAAATTAAATGCTTTCCTCAATTAATTGTATATATCCACCCAATCTCATTGTCATCACTCTGGGGGTACAAAGATAAAAATACAAAAATAATACAAAAACAACCAAAAAATAACCACAAAATCATTAAATGGATTAATGGCTATAAAACTGGTAAAACTATAACAAAAAATCTGCAGGGTAGAACTTAATTTTCTTAAAAGTACAACTTTTCAGCAGTTTCACCACCCAATTATTGGATCCCGATAGCAAAGCCAATGTCTGGGTTGGGGTGGGCGATGTTCCAAAGGGAAGGCATTGCTCTCCTCCTGGGCCCTGAAGGATAATGCTCCTTCATAGATAGCACCTGCAATGTTTCTCTCCTGCTGATGGGACAGGTGATGTGACTGGAGTGAGGCAGTCTGTGAAAAATCCCAGCCCATGCCATGGTCTCAATCCTTTTAAAGCAATTCTGCAAAGCAGCTTCCCGATGATGAATGGAATTGCTTCATCATTGTAGCCTTGATACACCAACATGCCTTAGCAGAAGTTACTGAGGGAAGGTTGATTGCTCTGACATGACTTTGAAAAAAAAATCTGATATTTTTATATCACAAAGAGAATTCAATATAATCTGGCAACATAGGTTTATATATACTGAAATTATATATAAACTTTCCTAGGTTTTTTAACCTAAGTAAGAAAAAAAATAAGCTTATTACATTTCCAATGAGATTCATACACCCAGGTTTTTTTTTTTAAACAGCTTGCACAAACATCTACAATTTCAGCCTCTCCTTGCGTCTCTACCATGCCTACTTGGAGTTTGAAAAGTCTGTGGCTTGAAAAAGGTTTTTTGTTCTTATTTAAATGTTAAGTTTGAAACAAGCTTTCGTCACTCTCATGAAGCCAGAAGAGCCTTCAAATAAACATATGATGCAGTTTACAAAAAAAGCATAACAACAGTATCAGTGGTACCTAACACCACATATGCTTAGTTATTTATTAAATGCAAATTTGTTAGCATTGCCTGCAGGTCTTCCTATTTTTCTATCATGTTCACAAAGCTAAAGTTTTGGGGAAATTATATTTTCACTGACAAATTAAATAATTAACTATTTAATACCTAGAAATCCAAAAATAGTATTATGTTCCTCAAAGTAAAGATCTATAAACAAATCTGGAACTTAATGGTTTTCTTATAGTGGCCAAGTTCATGCTCAGCATCAAAATATCCAGCGAGTCAAGATAGTTTCCTATTCCTCACAGGCAGGCAGGCAGGCAGGCAGGCAGGCAGGCAGGCAGGCAGGCAGGCAGGCAAACAGACAGACAGACAGACAGACAGACAGAAAGAAAGAAAGAAAGAAAGAAAGAAAGAAAGAAAGAAAGAAAGAAAGAAAGAAAGACTTTATTGTCACTTTGAATGCACACTAATCGGCATACATTAAAACGAAACTTCACTGCATACATCTTTCATTGGGTCACCACCTCCAATATGCACTACATAAACATGACAAAATAAATACATACATACAAAATTATGCATATATTATATGACACAGAGAAACAACACAGTCAAGTTCGGATGTATACATGTACATAGTGAAAAAAAAAAGAATCTTGCGAGTTTACCAGATGGATGTAATAGGGAACAAAGCTGTTACAGAATTTGGTAGTCCTGCTAGAAATATTGTGAAACCTTCTCCCATAGGGGAGCAACAAAAAAAGCCCGTAAAGTGTGTGTGTGGGGTCTCTAACAATGCTTTAAGCTCTAATCACATAGCGCTTTTAAGCAGTATCCTGAATTACGGGAAGCGAGCTACCTATAATCTTCTCGGCTGTCCTTACCACTCTCTGAATGGACTTTCTATCTGAGGCACTGCTGCCACCAAACCAAACAGAGATGCAGTTTGTTAAAACACTCTCAAATGTGTCTCTGTAAAAAGTGGCCAGGACAGAAGGAGAAAGATGGTTTTATTTTTAGGAACAAAAATTAAGAATCACACAGAGCAGATATACACACAATGCCAGGCAATGTGTATGCTATACACCCCCCACCCCATTGTGGGGAGGGAGAATTATTTGCAAGAGAATGAATCTTGTGTGGAAAAGTAGGCTGCCTAGCAGAATTGTGCTGTGGTGCCTCCATTTGCCTCCCATTTGAGCCCATTAGTGTCAGTCTGGCAGATTTGCTAATAAGACTGCAACTTGACACAGCTTGGGAGTAGTTCTGTATTTTGGAGCTTGGCAGCCATTGGCAAACAGTTCAGCAACCAAATGAAAGAAGGTGTTTTTTCCTTCAGAAGGAGCAAATGGTCCAAACGAAGTATAGCAGCACAGCAAGACACAGCACAATGCAAAAAAGGAGGAAGAACTCTACATGCTGACTATTAACAGAAAGCAAAAGAAGAAATCTCAGAGAGGAGGCTTAGGACAGGCTTGAGAAGGAAAGCTTGATATGTACTAATTTTACCATAGAGTCTAGTATATAGGAAATTGTAAGAGCAATAGGTAATAATAGTGATAAAGTAATAGTAATTGACTTGTAACTGTATATAATGTAAACTCTGTGATAGTAAATGAAGAGTAATAATGTATTATAATAGTAATTATTAAAGTAATTGCATTAGACATATCAATGGAATATAAGCAGCAGTCATATATCACTTTTATGCTTGTTGTTATAAAATTAAACATCTCTCCAAGAGATATAAAGAAACCACTTATCTAGTGATTTTGTGCATTTCTTGAATCTGAGTCAATATAATTAGTTACAGTTTAAAAACAGGTACCCCGACACCTTTGCATGATTGCATGCAACATATCATGAGAAACTTGACTGAATGATCACACATTTTATGCAGCATGAAGCTATATATTACTTATTCTCCTTGCCACTAAACTAAAGCAGTAAAATGGTATATTGGGAAGGAAAGAACACCTGTAAATTGCTCATTTGTCAAATTTGTATCTGATACTTTCTAGATAATGTAGATACTTCCCATACTTCCCAGATAAATTTCTAGTGTCAATATTGCTGAATGTTGCTGCTATTTATATTTTCAACTGACAGAATATTCAAAGCTGATGAATGTGGCAGAACAGAAAATTATTAAATGCTTCTATTTACAGCAAATATTGATAGTTGGTTTTTGCTACTCATAAACCAAAAGACTGGAGTTGTAAATATGCAGGCAAAGTAGAATCAGCACAACATAGGAATTCCAGAGAACAGTTTTCACACATATATATAATAATCCATCAGAGACTCAAAGCAAAATGGACACTCTTTTTACTATCCCCAAGAACACAGAAGGTAGGGTGACCATTTTGATATTTTCAGTGAAAGAATGTTATCACAGGGAAGTTACTTAATGGCAACACTGAATATTAAGAATGCTATTGCTGCTCCCCCTCCCCCTATATTCTGTGATAGCATTAGGCTGTCTTCAGGATTAGGCAATTATAACAACAACCTGGGAAGAAATGCTGCAGAAGATGATTGAACAGAATTGATACAGCCACCTGCTCCAAAAATAATATGATGACCAAATGACTTTGCTATCCCTAAAATGAACTTTGTTTTGGTGAATGTTCTTAAACTAATCAAAAGTAACCAACCTAGGTTAATAGTAGCACCATCAGCCTATTTCATGGGTTGACAAATACTGTATTTTTCTGAGTATAAGAAGCAGCTTTTTACCCCCAAAAAGAGGGTGAAAACTTGGGTGCGTCTTATACACCGAATGTAGACCCACCCACCCACCCCCACCCTTTGGCCTCTGTCTTCCAGCAATTTACCTGTTTGCAGCAAAGAGGGAAGAACCTGTAAAGCCAAGCAAGTCACTAGCAGCTTCCCGACCTACAGCTGATTCGCCACGTGCTAAAATGAAAGTGAAACTAGCTGCAGAGGCAAATAGCTGGGAGAGACACGCAGATTTTTATTTTCTGCTGAACTGGATGCAAGGGGGTAAGTGAAGAACTATAAATGTCTGTAGAATGTTCAAATTATTAGACTTATTTTTTAAAGACTGCTTTATTATTGTTCTAGAGCCAGGGATCTCCAATCTTGGCAATTTTAAGACTTGTGGACTTCAACTCCCAGAATTCCACAGCCAGCTTTGTTAGCTTTTCTGGCTGTGGAATTCTGGGAGTTGAAGTCCACAAGTCTTAAAGTTGCCAAGGTTGGAGATCCCTGTAAATCTAGACAACTTAACAAAATAAAGAAGCTTTTTAAAATAAATGCTTGCTCTGACGAGGCCCAGTGCTATTGTATCTTCTCTTAAATAATAGAGAATAATGTATACTTCCAGAAATTTTAATTAATTTTAACAGCTCTGTACAAGTATAGTCTGAAATGTAACAGTGTCCTGTTTAGTATTAGAGTTTAGTTACCTTGGAGTAGATCTATTTAAATAATTGGGAGGAGTTAGTGTGACTACATTTAAGAAAACTTTCTGGCATAATGTACATTTCTCCAATTCTTTGCTATTTCTATGGGTCAAGCACACATGCACAGAAATACACAGCAAACAGTGTATATCATCTGTGCTGTTTGCTGTTTGGCAAATTGCTTGGAGGCAGAGGCCTTTTTTCCTTGTTTTCCTCCCCAAAACTAGGGTGCGTCTTATAATCCAGTGCGTTTTATACTCCGAAAAATACGGTAGATGTTTCTGCTCAGAAGAATACTCTGAAAATGACTCGAATTGATTGTGTTGTTTTCCTCCCCTTCTGAAAACCTCTTTTGCAGATTTCATGAAAACCAAGATGGTTAAATTATATTGATTTCAGAAGAATTTACATTGCATTACCTTGTATTATACCCATACAATACTCTGCAATCAGTGTTGCATCCAAAATAAAGCTGATTTATTGAAGAGGCAAATGCAATGTCTTAGAGCTGAGTTAGTTGTGCTATTATTTCTAACATTACAATTCAGACTCATTAGATCTGTCTGTCTGTCTATTATCCATCTATCTAATATGCCACTTCTCTTGCTTTCCAAAGCAACTAATAGCTTAGACAGTAATAAAAATAGCAATATAAAAAAATTATAAATATAAAAAAATTAAAATCACAGGATTAAATACATATTAAAAAATAGGCTAAAATGGAGAGGAAGTGGTGTCTTCCCTGACACTGCACCAACCACCTCCAGTCTAAAGTGCTAACTTTAGGGCCACATGGCAACTAGCAGAGCAAGTTCTTAAGGCCTCTTCAGAACGCCAGAAGGGTTGAGGCAGACCTCACCTTCAGCAGCAAGATGTTCAAAAGGGCATGGATCACGGCAGAAAAGGCCCTTCTCTTAGACCCATCACCCAAAATTCTAGATTGATGAGGTCTGCTGTAGGCTCATTCTGCTGGAACAAGTGGGTTTGGCTAATTCCAGTGGGGCATGGCAGTTCCTCAGATATCCTGGACCCAACCCTTTAATTTTCTTTTGACCACACTCTTGATCCATTTGGCAGAGAACATGTGTTTTTTCACAAATAAATTTCCAATCTGGCTTTGCACAATTCCATGACTTCCTATACTGTACCAAGATTACAATATAGCTTCCTTGTTTTGAATATAGAATATGCTCTATGTCCCCAGGCAATTATAATTTGTAAAATGTATTTATTGCTTAGGTCAACCCACTATGTCATTAATTCAAAATTTGGCTTATATGATATGTGAACTGATCTGTATAGATTCTAGATCTAAGGTTTCTTAATTGGGTGATGGTCGGTAGGACAAGATGGACCACTCTTCATCAAAAAAATTCTTTTGGCTACATCATATCACATTTTTCCAAAAGAGCTTTAAAATGGTGAAAGAGACCTCAAAGAACTTCACATAAGGATTTGTGCATTTTAGGAGTAATTGACTATGCAGTATTAAATCTGTCAATGAAAATTCAGAAAGAACCAGACTCATAAAATTCATGGCTTTTGTTTTCTATATACTAATGCAAAGGGTATGGAAAATAAACAAAATAAACTTGAGCTCACACTACAGGAAGGTAAATATGATTTAAAAGCATAACTGAGACCTATTGGGATGATTCTCATTATATGACTACAGCCAAAAATACATTACAACAAAATTGAAGAAATAGAAAAAGAAGTTGGTTAAAAATGCCTACTTCTGCATAGAAATCCAGGGAATGAATTTGGTGGCACTGTTGAAAGCATAAAAGTTTAATAAAATGAACAAAAGAATAATAGCAGTATTCTTGTTGGTTACAACTAGCAATCACTTAAGTAAGGACAAAATGTGGATAATCATGTCTAAAAATAAATTATATTTATATTATAAAATAGTACTAATCAACAACTTTTGTTGTCCCAATAAGGGGAATTTTACTTATCCTATTGTTTCAATACATTTCCAAAAAGTTGTCTTGCTCATTGAAGGATCGAGATTCTAACTAGAATTTAATAGAAATATAATCAATCACTAGCTCCTAACCTAGGATGAGTTATTTTTTCAAGGGTCAGATAAAGTGGGTGTTAGTTTTGTTGATTGAACCAAATATCCATTCATGATTTTTAAGTAAGTTTGGAAAACAGGTGAAGTACCAGTCAAGAGGAATAGGGTAAATTTGTCCCTACCTTCCTTCCAAAAGCCAGGAAAAGAAACAACTAGAAAAAGAGGGAAAGCCGGAACTAGAACTAGATTAGTAAATCTGACTCTAGAGTTCTCTAATGCTCAAGGTGATTGATCTGTAAACATCTGGGAAGCAAAATACCACAAGTCTGTTAGTCTCAGACCTAGTTTGTATTAATGTAGAAGATTAGTAATGGGAGTCTGTATAGGTTAGACTGGAAATTTATAAAAACAACATGGGGGAAAACAATGGCAAATCACATCTGTGTATGTGCCAAGACAGAGAATAAAAAAAGATATTTCTAGGTAATCACTAAGTTAATTTACTAACATTATAATTTCATTAGCAATAATGATATAGACATATCTTGTTTTTGGTAAAAATCTGACACTCTGACTGGCACTTGGGCTGGATAGCATGTCTGTTATCTGAATCCACAGCTTGCTTGAAAACTACACCAAAATGTTAAGAATGTTACAGGATGAAAACCAGCTGATCAATCAGCTCAACTCACTTCACAGTATTGTTATGAGGAAAATAGGAGGAGGAGGAAGTGTGTTGGATGTTATCCACCTTGAGTTATTTGTAAAAATAATAGACACACAGAAAGCAAAGTCAGTCCAAGTTCTAATGTCATTGAATATTCTAATTAAAGGTTAGCATGAAGTAGAGGGACACTTATCAAATTTGCAGGTGACAGAAACTGCACAAGTTTAGAACAGCTGACTTGGTAATAATAAATATAAAAAGGATTTGTATTCTGCAATGCTCACACCACTTTGTGAGCACTGTATCCAATTCTGGGTAACATATTTTAGGAAGATTTAGAGAAACTGAAACAACTGTTGGATGCAAAATCTATTCTGGTGAGTTCTGCTTTGAAGTTCCTTTGTTCTCCTGATGACATTGAGAAAATACTAGCATTGACAAAGTTTTTCAGCACTGAGAAAATTTTCTTTATGTAGGTAGAACTGTTTTTCTTCCATAGAGGTGGCCTAGATCTCTCATTTTTAATTTTTTTTCCAAAGGACATAGTTAAACTCTAGAATGTTTTTCAGTGCTTAGTGATGCCAATCCATTTGGATGGCTGTTTGTTAAAAACAGATTATTCCAAACCAATCTTACTTCATTCTTTGACAAAGTGACTAAATTAGTAGACCAGCGAAATGCTGTGGACATAGTATATTTAGACTTCAGCAACGCATTTGACAAAGTAGACCACAACCTACTTCTTGGTGGCACAGACAGCATTACAACCAGATGGATTTGTAACTGGCTGACAAACTGTACTCAACAAGTAGTCCTTAACAGTACTACATCTACATGGAGGGAAGTAAGAAGTGGGGTGCCACAGGGTTCTGTCTTAGGCCCAGTAGTCTTCATAACTTCATAAATGACTTGGATGATGGAATAGAAGGAGAACTCATTGAATTTGTAGATGTCACTAAGCTAGCAGGAATAGCCAGCACACAGAAGACAAGCTCAGGATCCAAAAGGATCTTGACAGACTTGAACAATAGGCCCTATCCACAAAATGAAATTTAATGAAGAGAAAAGCAAGGTTTTACACCTGTGCAGGAAAAAACAAAGGTACAAGTACAGATTGGGTGAAACCTGGCTCAAAAACAGTAACTGTGAGAGGGACCTTGGAATCCTAGTGGACAATCACTTAAACATGAGTCAGTGTGCAGCGGCAGCAGCCAAAAAAGCTAATACAATCCTTATTTGTATAAACAGAGACATAGGATCAAAATCATATGAAGTATTTGTACCGTTTTATAAAGCCTTACTAAGGCCACACCTGGAAAACTGTATCAAGTTTTGGTCACCACATTAAAAAAAAGATGTTGAGACTTTGGAAAAAGTGCAAAGAAAAGCAACTAAGATGATTAAAGGCCTGAAGACTAAAACATATGAAGAACGGTTGCAGGATTTGGGTTTGACTAGTCTAGAGAAAATAAGTAATGGGGACATGGTAGCAGTATTCCACTATTTGAGAAGCTGCCACAATGAGGAGGGCCAGTGGTGGGATTCAACCGGTTGGCATCGGTTCGGGAGAACTGTTTGTTAACTCTTTGTGGAGTTCTGCGAACCGGCTGAATAGTCAAGGCTGCCTGCCTGCCGAACAATTCCAGTAGCTCACACACACTTCACACGTTCCTGCTCATTTGTAATTAACAAAGGAAGGGAAAAGAAAAAGAAGAAATAACCACATAGCCATTTCCTCAGCAGAAAAATTCTAGCCCCTTTAAAACTCAGGCTTAAAGTGCAAGAGAGTTTGTTTTTTCCTTCTTTCTCCCTTCAGTTAATAGCTCTGGCCTAGGCAGACGGCCAGGAACCATTTAACAGATGAATACTTAGTTGCAATAACAAAACCGCAGGTATGCAATCAGCACAGAAACAATAGATACGTACAGAACATACAGATTAACATAGTTGGAAGGGACCTTGTAGGTCATCTAGTCTAACCCACTGCCCAAGGAGACCCTACACCATTTTTGACAAATGGCAGTCTCTTCGTGAAAACCTCCAGTGATGAAGCTCCCACAACTTCCAAAGGTAAGCTGTTCCACTGGTTGATTGTTCTGTCAGAAAATTCCTCCTTATTTCTAGGTTGAATCTTTCCATGTTCTTTACAGGATTAGACCAGGAAAGGAGTTTTCAAAATGTTAATACAGAGCAGGAGTTTCTTGTCATAGTTCTTATGTCTTTTTAAATACACGTTCTAATTAGCAGAATTGGTTTTATTAATTTGGAATAGGGTTGCAATGCTGTTTCTATGTTTATGTATTTTGATCCTGCATTTTCAGCATTTAAGAGTTAGCTTACAGTATTAGACTGTAAAGATTTCAAATTATCTAGTAACTGTGTTGCTTGTGTGTGATGGAGCACCCACAACTTCTGAAGGCAAGCTATTCCATTGGTTGATTGGTCTCACTCTTAGGAGTTAGTCCTAGGTTGCTTCTCTCTGTTATTCTATTCTATTCTATTCTATTCTATTCTATTCTATGCTATGCTATGCTATGCCATGCCATGCCATGCCATGCCATGCCATGCCATGCCATGCCATGCCATGCTATTCCATTCCATTCCATTCCATTCCATTCCATTCCATTCCATTCCATTCCATTGGAACAGTGCTATTTTATTGTGAGTTGGACTAAGGAGAAATTTCCTAAGGGTGAGACCAATCAAGTTGGCAACGCCCATTCAGTCACATGACCACCCAGCCACACCCACCCAGCTGGTCATTAGGGCAGAGAACCGGTTGTTAAATTATTTGAATCCCACCACTGGGAGGGGGTCAATTTATTTTCCAAACCACGAGAGTGCAGGACAAGAAACAATGGATAGAAACTAATCAAGGATAAAAGCAACCTGGAACTAAGGAGAAACTTCTAACAGTGAGAACAATTAACCAGTGGAACAGCTTGCCTTCAGAAGTTGTAAATGCTCCAACACTGGAAGTTTTTAAGAAGAGACTGGACAGGCACTTTTCTGAAATGCGTCTCCTGCTTGAGCAGGGGGCTGGATTAGATTAGAAGACCTCCAAGGTTTCTTCCAGCTCTATTCTGATTCAAGCTGAGAAGAACAATAATAATTAACTTGAATCTAAAATATAAATCTTGTAAGAAAAGACTATGGAATGGAGTCTGAAAATGATTGGGAATAATAAAGTGTGGGAATAAAGTTGCTAGCAACATGCTATAATCAGAAACAAAATGGCCACAATGCATCATATTCCCTCAGATCTTGACACCTGATTCTAGTCTCTGGCCTGTAAAGCTGCTAATACAAAAATAAGCTACAACAGATAACAACTACCAATCATAAAAGGAATGTTCTTATGGAGAATACATTTCTGAGAGCACAGAAGTTCTTAATTAATGGCCAGATTTTTTTAATCTCAGTATGTATGCTGTTTCTCAAATATTGAAATTTGAGATGTGACAGAAAGACTGGCAAGGTCTATTGGATCAGCTGATTACAGATTCTCCCTGCTAATTTTTGTGGGCACAAACAATATTGTCCGGAATGTTCTCCAGCATATCAACAGTGATGTATTTGCTTTGGAGAGAAGAGTGAAATATATTGTGGACTTTGAAGGTAAAAGTCCAGCAAAAATGTAAGCAACTTCCAGCTGCAATGTTGGTACAAACAAGAGAGGTTTTTCAACAGTAGTAGAAACTTCAGGGAAGAGGGATACTTCACAGGTGTACAATTCATTTTACTAAGGAAGGAGAGTACACTTTCAGCTGACAGATGGCTAACCTAGTCAATAGTTCAAAAGTTGGGAGTTATAAGACCATTGGTTAGTAAACTGGCAAGGGATGGATTGAATACCATCCGAAGATCTGCTTTTGGGTATTAGAAAGCTAGTGTCTGTGTATGCTCACAAAATACGTTGCTTCAAACATTTTTTTATTTTGCAACTTAGTGAAAAAAATTGGCAAATAAAAATATTTTTTTAGATTTGTTCATATTTAACTAATCTGCCAAAAATTCTATGAGGTGCATACCAGAAAGAATTAAAATATAATATACCATTCAAAATAATAAAAATATACAGATATTGTAATTGTTGGCATTACAAAGCACCTGACATAGAAATTGTCACTAGAAAGAGAACTGTGAATATGTTTCTAATTAATCCTCAGTTAACTGATAAATGACATAAAATTAAAAGAGGAAAATACAAAATATTAAATTAACGTCTCATGGTAGAAAATGAAGCTTCAGCAACCCACAGGCAGAAAAGTGCTTCATCCTGAGAGATATTTTCACTGATCTATAAAGACTGAACTACACTTCCTAACAAACAAGTTAATAAATTGACTGGTATTTTAAACTTGTCAAGAAAATAATTCAGCAAGACCTTTTATGAATTGAGCATAATTCAAGTTTATTTGCAGCTCTGAAACAAAAGAACAAAATACTGACATAATAAAGCTGGTGCTGCAACACCGGTGAACAACTCAACAAATTAAACAGTAATAATAAGCAGACCCTCTTCATGGATTACTGCCTTGTTGTGGCGAAGGAGCTTGCATAGCTCAATGAAGCTATGAGCTATGCCGTGCAGGGCCACCCAAGACAGACAGGTTATAGCAGAGAGCTCTGACAAAACATGATCCACTGGAGAAGGAAATGGCAAGCCACTCCAGTATCTTTGCCACGAAAACCCCATGGACAGTACCAAAAGATATGATGCTGGAAGATGAGCCCCTCAGGTCGGAAGGTGTCCAATATGCTACTGGGGAGAGCAGAGGGCTAGTACTAGTAGCGCCAAAAAAAAAAAAAAGTGACTGGGCCAAAGCCGAAAGAATGCTTAGCTGTGGATGTATCTGGTGCAACGTTCCCTGTAACATCAGAAAATGGCGCACGGCGGTGTTCTCTTTTCATGTGCGCGGCCGCACAGGCATGCAGCCTCTGCCATTAGAAAATGCCACATGGAAGTTAGAAACTTCCACACGGCGTTCTCTCGTTACATGTGCAGAGGTGCGGCCGCGTGGCCGCGCAGCTTAGAGGGAACAGTGATCTGGTGGTAACGGAAAGTCCGATACTGTAAAGAGTTATACTCCATAGGAACCTGGAATGTATCAAGGTAAGCTAGACGTGGCCAAACAAGAGATGACAAGACTGAACATCGACATCTTAGGAATCAGCGAACTGGAATGGACAGGAATGGGTGAATTCAGATGACCATCAGGTATACTACTGTGGGCAAGAAGCCCTCAGAAGAAATGGAGTAGCCTTCATAGTCAATAAAAGAATAGGAAAAGCAACACTAGGATACAATATCAGTATTGGGATGAGTGATCTCAGTTCAAATCCAAGGCAAACCATTCAACATCACAGTAGTCCGACTCTATGCCCCAATCACTGGTGTTGAAAAGGATGAAGTTGACCAGTTCTATGATACCTTACAGCACCTTAGAGAATTAACACCAAAAATGATGTCCTTATCATCATGGGGGATTGGAATGCTAAAGTAGGAAGCCAAAATATAACCGGAATAACAGGCAAGTTTAAACTTGGAGTACAAAATGAAGCAGGGCACAGGCTGGTAGAATTTTGTCAAGAGAATACGATGATCATAGCAAACACTCTTTTCCAACAACCCAAGAGACAACTCTACATATGGACATCACCAGACGGTCAACACAGAAATCAGATTGACTATGTGCTCTGCAGTCAAAGATGGAGAAGTTCTATACAGTCAGTAAAAACAAGACCAAGAGCTGACTCTGGCTCGTTGCAAAATTTAGGCTTAAATTGAAGAAAGTAGGGAAAAGCACTAGGCCACTCAGGTATGAACTAAATCATAATCCTAATGAATATACATTAGAGGTGACAAATAGATTTAAGGAATTAGATCTGATAAGAGTGCCTGAAGAACTATGGATGGAGGTTCGCAAGAGGTAACAACTAAAACCATCCCAAAGAAAAAGAAATGCAAGAAAGCAAAATGGCTGTCCCTTCTTTCCTCAGCTATTTGTAAAGCTTCCTCAAATAGCTGAGGAAAGAAGGGAAGCGAAAGGTGAGAGAAAGATACACCCAATTGAATGCAGAATTCCAGAATGCAGAATAGCTAGAAGAGATTAGAATGCCTTCTTAAATGAACAGTGCAAAGAAACAGAAGAAAACAATAGAATAGGGAGGACCAGAGATCTCTTCAAGAAAATTGGAGATATGAAGGGAACGTTTCATGCAAAGATGGGCATGATAAAGGACCAAAATGGCAGGGACCTAACAGAAGCAGAAGAGATTAAGAAGAGATGGCAAAATTACACAGAACTATACAAGAACGAGCTTAACGTCCCTGATAACCACGATGGGGTGGTCACTGACCTCGAGCCAGACATTCTGGAATGTGAAGTCAAATGGGCCTTAGGAAATCTGAGCAACAACAAAGCTAGTGGAGGTGACAGTATCCCAGCTGAGCTATTCAAAATCTTAAAAGATGATGCAGTAAAAGTGCCACATTCAATTTGCCAGCAAATTTGGAAAACTCACAGTGGCCACAGGATTGGAAAAGACCAGTTTACATTCCAATTCCAAAGAAGGGCAATGGCAAAGAATGTTCAAACTATCGCACCATTGCGCTCATTTCACATGCTAGTAAAGTTATGCTCAAAATCCTACAAGCTAGGCTCCAGCAGTATGTGGATCGAGAACTATCAGAAGTACAGGTAGGATTTCGAAGAAGCAAAGGAACTAGAGATCAAATTCCCAACATATGCCGGATCATGGAGAAAGCTAGGGAGTTCCAGAAAAACATCTACTTCTGCCTCATTGACTATGCTAAAGCCTTTGATTGTGTGGATCACAACAAATTGTGGCAAGTTCTTAAAGAGATGGGAGTACCAGACCAACTTATTTGTCTTTTGAAAAACCTATATGCGGGTCAAGAAGCAACAGTGAGAACTGGACACGGAACCACTGATTGGTTCAAAATTGGGAAAGGAGTCCGTCAAGGCTGTATACTGTCGCCCTGCCTATTTAATTTATATGCAGAGCACATCATGAGAAAGGCAGAGCTAGATGAATCACAAGTTGGAATCAAGATTGCTGGGAGAAATATCAACAACCTCAGAAATGCAGATACCACTCTAATGGCAGAAAGTGAAGAGGAACTAAAGAGCCTCTTGATGCGGGTGAAGAAGGAGAGTGCAAAAGTTGGCTTGAAACTCAACATTAAGAAAACTAAGATCATGGTATCTGGCCCTCTCAATTCTGAGATGGGGAAGAAATGGCGGTAGTGACAGATTTTATTTTCCTGGGCTCCAAGATCACCGCAGATGGGAACTACAGCCAAGAAATTAAAAGACGCTTGCTCCTGGGGAGGAAAGCTATGGCAAATCTAGACAGCATACTGAAAAGCAGAGACATAACCCTGCCAACAAAAGTATGTATAGTCAAGGCTATGGTTTTCCCAGTTGCAATGTATGGCTGTG
This sequence comes from Diadophis punctatus similis, assembly GCA_023053685.1. NCBI lineage: Eukaryota > Metazoa > Chordata > Lepidosauria > Squamata > Dipsadidae > Diadophis > Diadophis punctatus. The sequence goes on along the minus strand of JALIGW010000007.1, from coordinate 28,065,847 downwards.
AAAGTTGACCATAAGAAAGGCTGAGCGCCAAAGAATTGAGGTCTTTGAACTATGGTGCTGGAGAAGACTCCTGAGAGTCCCTTGGACTGCAAGGCGATCAAACCGGTAAACTGCTCTTTAGAAGGCCAGATCCTGAAGATGAAACTCAAATACTTTGGCCACCTAATGAGAAGGAAGGACTAATTGGAGAAGAGCCTAATGCTGGGAAAGGGCAAAAGAAGAAGGAGACGACAGAGAATGAGGTGGTTGGATGGAGTCACTGAAGAAGTTGGCATGAGCTTAAATGGACTCCGGGGGATGGTAGAGGACAGGAAGGCCTGGAGGAACGTTGTCCATGGGGGTGGATCGGACATTTGCAACTAACAACAACAAATTAGCAGACATGCATATTGAAAGCATGCTGGATAATCTCCAAATTTTCATTCTGAAAGTGAACAAGGCTGTGCTTAGCTCACTATATCAACATCCCCCTACTTGTTGCCCTCCAGATGCATTTTCACTTCAAAATCCATCACCCTTAGACATCAGAGTATGGGAGTTATAATTCAATACATCTGGAGAACATCAGGCTAGAGAAGGCAAGATTCTGCCAAGTTTCACAAATAAGCTTTAACTATTTTGATTTTATTAGTATCCTTTCATTTCAATTCTTGATTGCACAAGGCTCTACTGTTTAATTCAAAGTGCAGGGAAGTGATATGTGGGTGGAAATTTATTTCTGAAATTAGGGACTGACAACCTAAGCAAATAAACTCTAAGCAAATAAACTTGACATTTCCACCATGTCAGAGTTCATCAGGATTTTGGTTCTACAATTTGTGAAGTGCAGTAATAGTAAAGAATACAACAATGATTGGGGTAGCAAGGCATGCCCTACTCTGAGAAAATACTTATTTTAGCTTGTATTCAGTTTCTTTTCTCCCCCCTCTAAATAAAACATATTATTCAGATAACCAATTTTGGCTGTTCACGATAATATAATTCATGAAGTCATTTAAAAAAGCCTAAAATTCTTTATCCGGTTAACATTTGTTTGGAAAGTGTTTTTAGACAGATTCAGAATTGACAGGGGAAAATGCTCTCTCTCTCTCTTTTTTTACAAAGGACATAGTTAAACTCTAGAATGTTTTTCAGTGCTAGTGATGCCAATCCATTTGGCATTATATCAAAAGCTACTGAGGGTGGAAAGGGCCAAAAGTTTCAGAACTTCAATACTGTATTCCACATGGAGACCAATACAATCTCTTTCTGCTGATGGAATAACATTGGTGTATGGAACAAATTCCACTGGTTCCACACACCAATCGAAGAACTTAACTGAAACCTTTTTATGCTAACTATTCCTCATATAATAATAGCTGAACAGCACCTATTTCTTTTAAGAAATATTATATAGAGAAATGAATTTGTGTGTAATCAAGTACATGAGTGCACAATGTAACATCTGCCAAATGTTGCTGAATTTCACTTTCCACCAGATTCTTTATGGCTAAAAGCAAGGGTATGAGAGTAAATGATAATTAGTATAGGTAGTCCTCAACTTATGATCATGACTGAGACCAGAGTTTCTGTTGTTAAGTGAGTCATGCCCAATTTTATGACTTTTGCTATAGTTGTTTAGCCATTGACTCTTTATCAGAAGCCTCACAGAAGGTCACATATGACAATCATGATTCAGGGATGTTGCAACTATTATAAATATATATCAGTTGCCAAGCACCCGAATTTTGATCATGTGACTGGAGATTCTGCAATCATCGTTAAGTGTGAGAAACAGATGTAAGTCAACATTTTGCAGTGCCATTGTAAGTTTGAATGGTTGTAAGTCAAAGACCTCCTGTGACTTACGTTCTTTGTGCACTTGTTAGACATTGGGCTTGATAACTGGCCATTTTTATAACAATGAGTTCCCCAGGTTCCCCCCCCCCTTTTGCATTTGTGAATTCAAGCAAATTTTCTCCTAATTCTGTCAGACATCTATTTTCCAAATAGCAAAATCATCTAAGCATGAGTCTGCCGGATGCATGCTACACTTCAAATATACTTAGATCATCTAGAATACATGTATGATGTATACATGTATGATGTATACACAAGATCCTGTGCAGTATTAAGAAACAAATCCTTTAGCCTTTATATTTTTGTAATTTCTGTGTAGAAGTACACATTTTTCATAAACGACTGTTCTCTGTGACATATTACACCGCTGGGTGAATAAATATAAATGCAGATAGGAAATGCTTAGCCTCCATACATTACAAAAACATGTAAATTCTACATAGCTTCAGTTCTAAAGGGACTGTCTTTCTGTGCTCAGGAGACCATTCTGCCAGAATGATAAGCTGAAAAGCAAAATATGAATGTCAAGCGCACATATTTAGTTGATTGAGAATACATAGAGAAAAACAACTGTATTACTCTCTTGCCTCTTGCCCAGAGACTGCGTACATAGAATTCTATTTATTTTAAAGACAGTTGCTAGTTTATCTAGCTAGTTACATCAGATTTTAATCTGGTTAGAAATGGCTTCATGGAAATCAAAGGGGCTATAAATAGAACATGTGTTTGAAGTACCTGCTACAATCACAGCATACTGTGAACTTCAATTCCCAATAATCTTAAAAATAGTCCTATTGGTTAAGGAATTCTAGGAATTGAAGTCCAGCCGCTAGGCAGTAGATTCCACATTACCATATTAACTGTGCATGTCCTAATTAGAAGGGGCATGGTAAAGTGAATTAGTAACAGATTCTTCTCGAGTCAAAGTTAATTGAGTTCAGTTTGCCATGTAATTCTGAGTGCATAACTGCAAAAATGGGTTGGATTACTTTATTAGTTTCACAATCTGAGAACAGTTGTGCAATAAGCACTTTTTAAATCAAAAGGCAGAATTCTGATCTTCTTTAAAATTCTACATAGAGTCAGTTACTTTTTTGTAAACCAGAAAAAAATAATTATTTTGTAACATTTAAAATCTTTCTACATATTTGCTTATTTTCGATGCTTACTTTTTTATTTGTACTAAAGTCTACAGACTTCTTTTTTTATTAGACATACACATACATATGCACATCCCAGGACAGGCATGTTTTATGGCCCACTGAAAATGCCACTGGATTTTTCACCCATGGATTAGTTGAAAATTTACATGATTTTCATTACAATGATAAAGTGGTCAAGATAATATATTGGCTCAAGAGACGTGAACTGCATAGTTCATCCAAGCAGCAGCCAGTTATGAATATTTTTAATAAATATGGAATGATGATATTCTGTCACATAAAATAGCTAGTCAGTGGTAAACCTGCAATACATTCTCATCTATAACATTCCAATTCTCAGAATTAAATAATCATGTCTATGAATACATGCACACATTTTTAATATCTATATTTTGCACCAGTTTTTTATTCATTTAGATTATCATAGACTTTTATCTATACTATCAATCTACATGTGATACATTTATTTTACAGCCATATTTTATAATGTGAAAACACTTTGTCCATTAGTATCTTAATTTTGTCTGGTTTCCAAGACAATAGAATCAAACTATACTTTGTTCCACCTACAAAAAATAAAAAGTGACATTCAGAAAAGTGTGGCAATAGAAATAAATATCTGCATAAGCGGGAAACTCATTGGCTGTTAAACATTAAACTATTGCAGTATGTATAATTGGTAAAAGTAAATATGCCCGTGACTTGCATAATTTCTAGTTAACGCACAGCTATATCCATTATTGAGACCCTTAACTTTTGCCATTATCTCCTTCTGCATGTTACTTTTTTAACTTCCTAATTTATTCTGCAGTAGTAGTAGTAGTAGTAAAATAATAATAATAATAATAATAATAATAATAATAATAATAATAATAATAATAATAATAATAATAATAATAATAATAATAATAATAATAATAATAATAATAATAAAAAGATACAGGCTTGATACAAGGAAAATTGAAGAAGCACTTGAAATTGTAAAACAGCAAATAACAGCAATAGCCAGAAAAATTGAAAGATATGATGCAAGAATCATTCAGTACAAGCAAAATCAGCAATTTCGAACAGATCAAAGACGTTTCTACCAAAGCCTCAATGCAAATGACAATTTCAAAAGTGAAAAACCAGAAAAGCAAGCCACAGTTGAATTCTGGAAAGAACTGTGGGAAAATGCAAAGGATTACAATAAGGAAGCAAAGTGGATACAAGACTTTGAGAAAAGTGTTGGCAAGAAGCAAATGCAAGTATTAGAAATAACAACTGAGATGGTCAAAAATCGAGTAAAAAAAGTAAAGAACTGGACATCACCTGGAAATGACCAATTACATGGTTTCTGGCTCAAATATCTGACCAGTTTGCATGCAATATTGGCCAAGCAACTGAACGAAATGCTACAAAATGGTCAAATTGATGAATGGTTGACAACTGGAAAAACATACTTGATTCAGAAAGATGCAACTAAAGGAACAACACCTGGAAACTACAGACCAATAACATGCTTGCCAACAACCTTCAAATTACTCACCGGGATAATTGCAGATAACATAATGGATTATTTGGAGACAAATAACATCTTGCCAGTAGAGCAAAAAGGCAACAAAAGAAGGAGCAGGGGCACAAAAGATCAGCTCCTAATTGACAAAATGATACTAGAAAACTGTAAGAACAGAAAAACGAACTTGAATATGGTCTGGATTGATTACAAAAAGGCGTACGACTCACTGCCACACAGCTGGATCATCAAATGCTTAGAAACTATTGGCATCAGCAAAAATATTACATCATTCACTGAAAAAGCGATGAAACAATGGAGAACTGTGTTGGCAGTAGGGAATGAGAACTATGGAATGGTTAATATCAAGAGAGGAATTTTTCAGGGAGATTCACTTTCACCCCTCCTCTTCATCATCGCAATGATCCCACTATCAGTAATCTTAAAAAAAATGAAACTTGGATACCAAATAGCCAAAGACGCTGAAAAAATTTCACATTTATTGTATATGGATGATTTGAAACTGTATGGAAAGTCAGAAATAGAAATCCAATCACTGACCAACACAGTCCTAATATTCAGCACAGATATCTCAATGCAGTTTGGCATGGAAAAATGTGCCACTGTATCTATGAAAAGGGGCAAAATCACTACATGTGACGGAATTGAAATGCCCAATGGCCAATTAATTAAATGCAATCAAAATGAAGCCTATAAATATCTGGGCATTCTGCAGTTGGATAACATCAGACATGGAGAAGTGAAAACTATCATTAGAAGAGAGTACACCAACAGAGTTAGGAAAATTTTGAAATCTAAATTAAATGGTGGAAACACCATCAAGGCCATGAATACCTGGGCAATACCAGTCATAAGATACACGGCTGGTATAATTAACTGGACACAAGCTGATTTGGACATTTTGGACCGAAACACCAGAAAACTAATGACAATGCACTACAGTTTACATCCACGTAGTGACACTGATAGACTTTACCTGCCCAGAAAATCAGGTGGCAGAGGACTACTACAAGTAAAGCAAACAGTTGAAGAAGAAAAGCATGCATTGGCGGATTATTTAAAAGAAAGTCAAGAACATCTATTAATTGAAGTAAAGAACAAAAATCTACTGAAGGTCCAACAGACGAAACAAGAATACAGAAAAAATGTGATAAAATCAAGAATGGAGAGTTGGCAAAATAAAGCATTACATGGCCAATTTCTGGAAAAAATAAAAGACAAAGTGGACAGTGAAAAAACTTGGTTATGGTTAACATCTGGTACTTTAAAGAAAGAAACAGAATCATTGATCCTGGCCGCACAAGAACAGGCAATTCGTACAAATGCCATAAAGGCCAAAATTGATAAATCTTCAAATGATGCTAAATGCAGATTATGCAAGGAAGCTGATGAAACTGTAGCCCATGTGCTCAGCTGCTGCAAGAAAATCGCACAGACTGATTACAAATTACGACACAACTCTGTTGCACAAATGATCCACTGGAATTTATGCAAAAATTATAACATCCATACTGCTACAAACTGATGGGAACACAAGCCTGAAAAAGTCACTGAAAATCAGATGGTCAAGATCTTGTGGGATTTTCGTATACAAACAGACAAGGTACTGGCGCATAATACACCAGACATCACGTTGGTCGAGAACAACAAGGTGACTATAATTGACATTGCAATACCAGGAGATAGCAAGGTCGATGAAAAGGAACACGAAAAAATTGCAAAATACCAGGACTTAAAAATTGAAATCCAACGATTATGGCACAAACCAGCAGTGGTAATTCCAGTAGTGATTGGAACACTGGGTGCTATCCCAAAAGCACTGGAATTATATTTAAAACAGCTCAAAATTGACAAAATCACCATCAGTCAAATGCAGAAAGCCGCACTGCTCGGTTCCGCACATATACTTCGAAAATACATTACGACTTCCTAGGCCCCTGGGTGGGGCTCGACTAGTAATCAATGCCAAATCCGGCAAAACAACTGGCCGCTGTGATACAATTGTATAATAATAATAATAATAATAATAATAATAATAATAATAATAATAATAATAATAATAATAATAATAATAATAATAATAATAATAATAATAATAATAATAATAATAATAATAGATGTCCTAGGCCCCTGGGTGGGGCTCGACTAGTAATCAATGCCAAATCTGGCGAAACAACTGGCCGCTGTGATACAATTGTATAATAATAATAATAATAATAATGCAGGTAGAAAAAAACCAAAATATTGTGATTTGCAAATTGAAGTTGAGCAACTATGGAAGAAGAAATCAATGGTTGTACCAATAGCAACAGAAGCCGTTGGAGCAATACCCAAAGGGCTGCTTAGATACATGGAAATTTTGGACTTATTAGACCTGAATATCCTGACTCTATAAAAAACCACCATACTCGGAACTGCTTGATAACTCAGACACTACTTTAATAGCTCTTAGGTCCTTGGTTAGGACTTGAATGGTTAGTTTTTACCAGTTCCAGACTGTGAATCGAATTGAAGATTAAATCTTAACTAATAATACAAAAATGCCAAACCCAGTCTGAACATCTGGCTGACTGTGAGACGAACCATAATAATAATACTATCTGAAGGACAGTATTGAAACTAGTACACCAGGAAGCTTTACTGAATACTGGAGAGACCAAACTGCCTACAAGAAAGACCAGATGAATTAGTAAAAAGATAGGACAAAACAAAGTATTACATGGACAATACATTAAAAAGCAGGCAAAACAGATAACAAGAACCGGCAGTGGCAAAGAGCAGAAAAAAATGAAGAAAGAAAAAGAGAGGCTGATTGCATAAAACCAAGTCTTAAGAACAAATGCACACAAAGCCAGAATTGACAAGAGATCAAGATATGCCACCTCTGCAAAGAAGTTGAAGAAACAGTGAGCCATCAATTAGCAGCTGAAAGAAGATTGCACAGATTGACTACAAGCAGCAGCATAACCAAGTTGCAACAATAATGCATTGGCATATCAGCAAGAAATACCATTTGCCTGCAAGCACAACTTTTAGAATCATAAAACAAATAAAGTAATAGAAAATGAGGAAGCTAAATTACTATGGGACTTAAGAATTTACATAGACAGGCACCTGCCACATAACAACCCAGACTTAGTAATTATCAATAAAAAAAGTAAAAAAAAAAAAGTATGGACAGTGGCAGTACCTGGAGACAGCAAAAGAGAAGGGGGGAAAAAACCTGGAGAAAATCACAAAATACAGACTTGCAAATAAACGATTGTGGCAAAAGAAACAAAAGATAGTACCAATAGTTGTGATAGGTCCCTTAGGTGCAATCCAAAACCACAGGAATACCACTTGAATACCATTGGCATTGACACAATCAAAATGGTCAATTGTAAAAGGCCGTTTCTTTGGAACATCCCACTACTATAATTTTAACAGCATCAAACAGTTACATCTGCCTATCCCAGGTGCTTGGGAATGGCTCAACAGGTGGATAAAAATTGCCAAACCCAGTCTAAATATGTGGCCGACTATGTAAATGACCATAATAATTCTCTATAGTCTACCATTCAAGTACTTAACAGGCCTGAGCTTACTTAGCTTTCAAGCACAGACAAGGTTGATCAGGTTACAATTGGTCCAGAGCGCTTTACTGTTCAAATCTTACAATGTTAATTTAAAAATGTGCCATAGCATCTCTCACCAATGGTTGTAGATCATGTATCAGTCTCATACCAGTTTGGAAAAATGCAGGAATAGTACATAAAATAACATCCCACTAGCCAGCACAAGTTCTTCATGTATTATTTGTTTTGTTCTGCTTTTATGTAAGTGAAAAAATTAAGGGTTTTCCTTTACAATCTCATATCACTGTCATACATGTTATTCAATATACATTCAAATACAGAAACATAAAATCTTTCCTCTTCATATAAAATAATGCTATGTGAAAAAACAATGTGAAACTAAAACTCTAATCTTCTGAATATTTTCTGTGTGCAAGGGCAGGTAAGAATGAGTGGAAGCATTTGTATGGATATGATCTGAAAAACTGAAATGTCAATAAATAACTTTCATGGGTCCCTAGAAACATGGGAAATGGAGTTTCCAAGACTTCTGATTCTATGAAGGGAGCCAGGAGACAGTGGGAAATTCAATTTTCCAAGCACCAATGCACTGTGAATATCTAGACTGAAAACGATACCTATTTTTTTTATTGTCTTAACAACTCACAGAGCATTCATTGCTACCAGGAGACCTAGAAAAACAGGGGAGGGGTCGAGGTAAGAACTTCCTGGTGCTCTAGGGAGAACTAGCTGGAATGAAAGATCCTGGCACCCATGAGAATTCATTTTAAGCAAGGGCCAGACATAGAATATTGGGTTCAACTCCAAATGGGTTTAAGGTCACAGAATAACCCCGAGTTATTTAGTTTTGCAATTTAGTTTTAAATCTAACGGATAAACAGTCCCAATGATTCTACACAAACCTACTGATTTCACTCAGTAAAATCATATAACTGCTCTTAAGTCAACAATGTGTTTGTGATAGAGCTATAAATGTTCCAACACTTTATCCTAAATTATATTACCACATTCATACCCCTATTTATATTCAGAATACTTTTATTCTCTACATTATCTTAGCAAATGGTAGCATCTGACAGACCTTCTTTAGCTTCATAAACTAAGGAGAGTTAGGCATTGATGGCATTTTATTGGAAATCTCTAGACCAGTGGTTCTCAACCTTTCTAATGCCACGACCCCTTAATATAGTTCCTCATGTTGTCGTGACCCCCAACCATAAAATTATTTTCGTTGCTACTTCATAACTGTAATTTTGCTACTGTTATGAATTGTAATGTACATATCTAATATGCAGGATGTATTTTCACTGTTACAAATTGAACATAATTAAAGCATAGTGATTAATCACAAAAACAATATGTAATTATGCCAGATCAGAAATTCTCGGGGCAGTTTTTGCAAGAGCACAACGAATATCATTTTCCACAACAAGTCTACTTCTGTATTTAGACTTGATAACCAACAAGTGTACAGCAATATTTCTCAATCTCAGCAACTTTTAAGGTGCCTGGACTTCAACTCCCAGAATTCAAAGCAAAGCTGGCTAGGGAATTTTGGGAGTTGAAGTCCTGGTATATTCAAGTTGTTGAGGTTGAGAAATTGTGGCCTGCAGTGTCGAAAAACTAGAAATCAGATAAGCTTCCAGCAAAGTAATCCCTGTTTAGTAGCTTTCTCCCAGGACTCCAAAGTTACAGGGGGCAAAAAAAAAAAAACATGATTGGTCCAAAAACATTGCCAGGATCCCCAAAGCCAATTTCCTCTTTTAAGCTCTTTCTTCTTAAAATAGCCCCATATTCCTTCCTCCCCCATGGAGCTTGCTCACCTACCTTTTCCAAATCCCCTGCAAAGACAACAATTTTAATTTGCAAGGCTCTTCTTTCAACAGTTTCTTACTTTCTTTCTTTCTTTCTTTCTTTCCCTCTCTCACTTTTTTGTCTTCCTTCCTTCCTCCCAACCTTCCTCTTCTTTCTTTCTTTTTCTTTCTTTCCCTCTCTTGCTTTTTTCTCTTCCTTCCTTCTTCCCTCCCAACCTTCCTCTCCTTTCTTTCTGTCTTTTCTTTCTTTCTTTCTTTTCTTTCTTTTTCTTTCTTTCCCTCTCACTTTTTTCTCTTCTTTGCTTCCTTCCTCCCACCGTCCCACCTAACATTCCTTTTCTTCCCTTTCTCCTTCCTTCCTTCCTTCCTTCCTTCCTTCCTTCCTTCCTTTTATCTCTGGTCTTCCTTCCTGGTCTTCCTTCCTTCCTTTATTTCATCTCTGGCCTTCCTTCCTTTCATCTCTGGTCTTCCTTCCTACCTTCCTTCCTTCTCTTTTCTCTTCTTCCCTCTTTCCTAGCCATCAGCACCACAAGATCTGTGCGTGCCAAACTCTCTGGCAACCCGGACAAATAAGCGCATTGTGGTCATTCAGTGACTCCAGGAAAGCGGAGCAAGCAGGGAGGGGATCCTGCCCGCCCTGCCTACACTTGTAGCAAAGCCAGCCTGCCCCACAGAGCCGACCTTGGCCGGGGAACCAGCCAGCCAGCCAAGCCTGCCCACCCCACCCTCACCTCGCCTTCTCAAAAAGGCGCCCTCTGCTTGGGGGCAACCCTTTGGAGAAAGCTCCCAGTGCAAAAAAAAAAAAGGCTGGCCCCAAGAGACCTGGCCACACCCCGGAGAGAGCAGCCCTGGAACCCGGCCACAATTTCCTGCTTCTCCCCCACTGCATCCCTTCCCCAATCCAATCCATACCCCACCCGGGAGATGGGGGGCTGCAAATCCCCACCACCACGCAACGATCCTGTCCATGACTCCTTGCTCCCCATTGTGTTTCTCCAAAAGTGTGCTTTGGAGAAGTTGCCCAATGGGCGGAGGGTAGAGCTGGAAGAAAAAGGGTGGGCTGCCAGTCATAGGGACCCCCGATTAAAAAACCCCTCCCCCTGCTCTCTCTCCCCCCTCCCTTCTGGAGACCGCCAGCTGCAGAGCCCGCCTCTCTGTCGCATTGCCGGCCGTCCTTTTCTGCGGCATAGGAAGAGCCCAGGTGGGTTTGCAAGGCGGGGCTTAGGCGGCTCAGAATTCTCCTGCCTTCCTTCCTGCTCGCTTAGCCGCCTCTGCGGCTCCTCTCTGCCCCGGGGGGTACCCTCTCCAAAGCCAGCCGTGCGTCCTAGGCGCGCCATTGCTCACCTTGTAAACGTAGCGTTTGGGGTGAAGGGGATGGCTCACTCCGGGCAGCCGCCTGTCCCGGCCCCGGGGAAATCGCGCGCACCTTTCGCGACGGGGTTCAAAAAGCTCCCAGAGGCAACAAGCGAAGCGAGTGGAGACCACGGGCGCCGCGGTCCCAAGGGTGCCGGGGGGGAGCAGGAGGGAATCAAGCTCTGCGGGGGTGGGTGTCAAACAAGCACGGGAGGCAGGGAAAGGCACTTCATCCCTGCCGCCTTCCCGCTGGTCAGAAGGGCTCTCCTGCGGGCCTGTCCCTTGGCCAGGGAATCAGCTCTCCGACTGGCAGACCTGGCGGCTACCCTCTGCTTGAGACCGCGACCGACGGCGCTGGGTTGGGGGAGGCTCCGGCACCACCTCCTTCTCCAGTTCCCTTTGGCTTAGATCCTCCTGCCTCCGGCGGTGGCGCCCTCAGCACCAAGGCTAGCCCTGCGCTAAGATCTCTCAGTCTCTTTCTCCCCTCCCTCCCTCCCTGTTTGCCTTTTTATTCGCTGGGTCTCCGCACCAGCCAAGGGCGAGAGGGCAGACAGACGAGCCCGATCTGGCTGTCCTCCTTCCCGCCGTCGTACGCTGTCAAACTTAAGTGGTTGTTGGCTGGCCATTCCCTCCCGTGACTCCCTTTCCCTTTGACACCAGCAGGAAGAAACTGCCGCTGTGAACACAGATGTCTTAACCACCGCCTTGCACTCTCCAGCACGCAATCTTGCGATGCCCTGCCCCGCTCCTTAGCTGACGCCTTCAAAGCTCGGCCGCCAGGTGTCACAAACGCCTCTCGCCGAATGGCACCTCTCCCGACCAATCGGAGGGCCCGGGTGAGTTGAGCCAATATGGCCAGGCTTGTGGCAGTGGGGGGGGGGGAGCTGAGGATGCTGGGGCAACCCCTGTGAAATGGTTTTTCGACCCCCCAAAGGGGTCGCAACCCCCAGGTTGAGAACCACTGCACAAGACTATAGTCCAGTGATGGCGAACCTTTTCGGCACCGACTGCCGAAAAGGTCGTGCGGAAATGTCGTGCACGTGCTCGTCGGGGCCGCACCCAGAAAAGCCGAACTTCCATGTTCTAGCATGCATGCGGCCCGATGATCAGCTGGCGGGTGCGCAGGCCTGTTTTTTGGCACTGCTGCGCGCGCGAAGCAATCGTGCTCCGGAAAAGCCGAACTTCCGGGTTCTAGCGCACATACGCACCCGACAATCAGCTGGCTAGCGCACATGCGGTTTTCATCACTCTCCGGAAAAGCCGAACCTCCGGGTTCTGGCGTGCATGTGCACCTGACAATCAGCTGGCTGGCACCCATGCGCAGACCGGTTTTTGGCACTGCTGCGCATGCAAGGGACAGCTGATCATCACACGCACATGCGCGCCAGAAACCTGGAAGACAAACAGGCAAGGCCGTGCGTGCCGGGCGACATGGGACCACTTTGGGCACGCATGCCATAGGTTTGCCATCACGGCTATAGTCTATATTGGGAAGTTGGAAAAGATCCCAGTAGTGGACATTGGCACTGTGCTGTCACCAAGAAATTGCATGGTTGTGTCCATAAAATCACTAAGTCAAATTCAACTTGAAAGAGACATTACCTTTTAAGACTGCTACTAAGTATATTCCAAACAATACTTTTATGAGTCATAGAATTTTACAGAAGACAAAATCATGCTAAGACTCCTATATAAAAATGGGAGATCCATGCAAGCAGAATTCTTCTCATATACATCATGTTAAATAATTAGATTAACATCATATTTTGTTAAGACCATATGGACCATATGTGGCCTATTTGTTTTCAAAACAATTCTGTTACAGATCTTTTCTAAGACCTATCATTCCCTTTTTTGCAATATGTATCTTGAAAAAGAGATCAGAAAAATGAGAAAGAGAAAAGATGTCAGTTAGAGAGGACTTACTTTTAGTTCTGGCATTTGTTTTAGCCTAGTCTATAGTGTGGTCTCTGACCGTAAACTTTCAAGGAATACAGGGGAAAAAAGGTTGTCTATTTTTCTGGGTGAACATGGTATAATTATCAACACTGAATGAAAGTCAGCTTATGCTGTATTTTGGAGACTTAGCTTGTACATAAGAGCAATTCATCCAGGTATACAGACATTATTTTAAAAATATATTCTGACACTGATCATCATCAATAATATATAAACAAAGCTGCCAATGGCAACAATCATTGCAAAATATGGCTGACTAAAATACAGTCCTAAATGATTTTTCACAGGCCACTTTGTTTCACTATTAAGATGCTACTTGTTTTTCTTGATTTATCAGATAATAAATTTTTGATGACTAGGGAAGTCCAATAAAATTCCTCCAGTGCTGACGCCATGATTAATAAGTCTGAGGAATCGAAACTGTCAGGAATTCATACGTTAAAGTTGAAATTACTGCCAAATATGTATTAGAGCTTCCATAATAAACAGAATAAAAAGAGGGCTCATTTGACAATATTATTTTGCACACATTTATTTCATCCAGTTTTACCATCAAGCTCCTCATTGTGAAATCTGATATACCTTTTTCCATTTTAAGCAAACATTCAGCTAGGACTATGAGGAAATGCTGTAACACAAATAATATTCAAAAGTTAGAAAACTAGGGGGGTATTTTAAATTACCGTATTTTTCAGAGTATAAGACGCACCTTTTTACCCCCCAAAAGAGGGTGAAAACTTGGGTGCGTCTTATACACCCTTTGGCCTCTGTCTTCCAGCAATTTACCTGTTTGCAGCAAAGAGGGAAGAGCCTGTAAAGCCAAGCAAGTCACTAGCAGCTTCTCGACCTACAGCTGATTTGCCACCTGGGAAAATGAAACTGAAACTGCAGAGGCAAATAGCTGGGAGACACACAGATTTTTATTTTCTGCTGAACTGAATGCAAGGGGGTAAGTGAATAATTATAAATGTCTGTAGAATGTTCAAATTATTAACTTATTTTTAAAAGACTGATTTATTATTGTTCCCAGGGGTCTCCAACCTTGGCAATTTTAAGACTTGTGAACTTCAACTCCCAGAATTCCACAGCCAGCTTTTCTGGCTCTGGAATTCTGGGAGTTGAAGTCCACAAGACTTAAAGTTGCCAAGATTGGAGACCTCTAGACAACTTAACAAAATAAAGAAGCTTTTTAAAATAAATGCTTGCTCTGAAGAGGCTCAGTGCTATTGTATCTTCTTTTAAATAATAGAGAATAATGTATACTTCCAGAAATTTTAATTAATTTTAACAGCTCTGTACAAGTATAGTATGAAATGTAACAGTGTCTTGTTTAGTATTAGAGTTTAGTTACCTTGGAGTAGATCTATTTAAATAATTGGGAAGAGTTAGTGTGACTACATTTAAGAAAACTTTCTGGCATAATGTACATTTCTCCAATTCTTTGCTATTTCTATGGGTCAGGCACACATGCACAGAAATACACAGCAAACAGTGTATATAATCTGTGCTGTTTGCTGTTTGGCAAATTGCTTGGAGGCAGAGGCCTTTTTTCCTTGTTTTCCTCCCCCAAAACTAAGGTGCGTCTTATACTCCGGTGCGTCTTATACTCCAAAAAATACAGTATGTAGTTCTCTGGCGAGAACTGCATCATATCAAACATTTGCTGAAAATAAATTACTATAAAATAAAGTACTATTTATACTTGCAATCCAATAGGTTATAACAGGAAATCTGCTTAATCAAGATCACTTTTGGAAAGTAGTTTCCAACATTCAGCCCAATAAACCATGCTTGAAAGTCAGTAGGAATATACACAACTAAGAGATTTTCCATATGGTGAAGACCTTTCTGATTGTACTTAAAGCTTGTATTAATGTCTGATAAATCCCATAAGCCAATGGAAAAAATCCAGCAGGAGGGAGGTAGAGAGACAGAGACAGACAGACAGACAGACAGACAGACAGACAGACAGCCATTGTTGACCCTCTGAAAATTAGAATGGTGGGAACATCTGCTTTCACCCAAAAATAAATACCATGTTTCCCCAAAAATAAGACAGGGGCTTATTTTTTTTTGACCTCGCAAAAATGCCCCTGGCCTTATTTTTGGGGGATGGCTTATTATTTTCGGGGAGCAGGCGGGGCGGGGCACGAGACGCACCACTTACTGGAGTTTGCCAGCTCCGTGGTCTCTCGGCTAGTCTCTTTAGGGAAAAAAACTTGCAAACAGACAAGCCGAGAGACCACGGAGCTGCAAAACTCCAGTAAGTGGTGCGTCTCTCTTGGCGGGGCGAGGCGGGCGGGCATCCTACCAGACACTTGTCCCGGTACCTCGGTCGCATTCTTACGGTGTTCTCTTCAGGGCAGCCCGTTCTAAAAGAGAATGTGTCGTGAGTTCGAGAAGTTTGAACTCGTGGGAAGAAGCGGGTTTTAAATTGCCGTAGGCAGAGCCCAGAGAAGCCGAGCTAGTCTGCCGCAAAATGGGCGTTTACTTACCGTTGATACGCCCGTTCTCATTGGTTGAAGCCAGCATTCAGTGAGGGTTGTCCACAGCTAATCACATCAAGGGCTGAGTCTGTCAATCAAAAACTGAGCCTCTGTCCTCCTCCTCCTTGGATATTGGCCCAGTTTAGACGAAGCTGAAAGACAGACTTGACGTGGAAAGGAACAGTGTTAACCGAACAAAAACAATACACTGCACCAATAGGAGAGTAAGTCACACCTCAGACTGCGGAATTAAGTAACAAAAAACTGGATTTATTAATACAACAAGTAGTAGAGCAAAAAACAGTGTAGAACGCATTCAATAAGAACCAAAGAACATAAGGGAGGGTCTGAATGCTGGCTTCAACCAACGAGAACGGGCGTATCAACGGTAAGTAAACGCCCATTCTCCATTGGAGGTTGAAGCCAGCATTCAGTGAGGGACATACCCAAGCTACGAGTCCCGAGGGAGGGCAACTAAGGCAACCACTCCTCCCCAGTGTCTACTAGGACAGAGGCACAGCAACCTGTTGAAGCACTCGCCTGCCGAAGGCTGCCTCTGTAGAAGCATAAGAATCAATTTTATAGTGGCGTATGAACTGAGTAGGGGAAACCCAAGTAGCAGCCCTACACACTTCCTCAAGTGAAGCCCGAGTCTTCCATGCAGCCGACGTAGCGGCGCTGCGGGTGGAATGGGCCGTGATAGTCTCTGGTACCGGCTTTCCAGCTGAGGTATAAGCTCTAGTGATTGTGGCTCTGATCCACCTCCCTATGGTAGGGGATGAAACCTTGAGCCCCATGGAACGGGGAAGGAAGGCAACAAACAAGGCCTGTGATTTACAAAAGGCCGCAGTACGGTTGATATAAGCCTTCAAGGCACGCCTCACGTCCAGAGTATGCCACTGACGCTCTCTAGGATGACGTGGGTGGGCACAGAAGGACGGGAGAATGATTTCCTGGGAACGGTGAAATAAGGAATTTACTTTGGGAAGGAAGGAAGGGTCTAGGCGGAGGACCACTCTGTCTGGATGGAAAAGACAAAGGTCCTGCCGAATAGAGAGAGCTGAGAGCTCGGAGATACGTCTGGCTGATGTTATAGCCACAAGGAAAGCTACCTTGTAAGACAGGAGGCTAAGGTGCGCCTCTCTTAAAGGTTCAAAGGGGGGACCGGTTAGGGCCTCCAGGACCAGGGGTAGGTCCCAGGTGGGAAAACGGTGCACGACTGGCGGGCAGATGTTGGAGGCTCCTTTAAGGAACCTATGCACCGTGGGCACATGTGCCAGAGAGGGGCAATTTGGGCAGGAGAGAATGGTGGAAAGTGCGGCCAGTTGGGTGGGTGTTAGGGGCCAACCCCAAATTTAGTCCTTTCTTGAGGAAACGGAGTAGGAGAGGAATGGGCACATAAAGAGGAGAGATACCCTCCAGTCTGCACCACTCACAGAAAGCCTTCCAGGTATTCTGATACACTCTGTTAGTGGAAGGACGCCTGGAGGCCAAGATGACTTCGATGGTGTCCAGATCATAATGTTGTCGTTTTAAGACCTCCCGCTCAACCGCCATGCGGTCAAGCGTAACCACTGAGGGTCCGGGTAAACCACTTCCCCCTGTTGGAGCAGATCCGGAAGGGGGGGCAGTCTCCACGGGTGACCGCGGGAGAGGAAAAGGAGATCCCCGAACCAAACCCTGCGTGGCCAGTGAGGGGCAATTAGAATCACCTCCGCAGAATGTTTTAATATTTTCTGGATGACCCTGGAGAGCAGAGGGAGGGGAGGGAAGGCATACAGGAGTCCCTGGGGCCAAGGTGAGCGCAGGGCGTCGACTGCTTCTGCGCCTTCCGTCGGGAAGCGAGAGTAGAACCGGCTGAGCTGTGCATTCTGTGGGGTAGCAAACAGATCAATTAAAGGTAAACCAAATCTATGAACAATATCCTGAAACACCCCTGGATGTAGTTGCCATTCGGTCTGATCTAAATCCCGACGGCTGAGCCAATCAGCCTGCTTGTTGGCTTCCCCTGAAATATATTCCGCTGAAAGGGAAATAAGGTGTTTCTCTGCCCACAGACCCAGGGACAAGGCCTCCTCAAGCAGGGCCGCTGAACGTGTTCCCCCTTGCCTATTAACATGTGCTTTGGCCGTGACATTGTCGGTGAGGACCAACACATGAGAACCTTCTATTCTAGTCTTAAAGCTCTTTAACGCTAAACGGATAGTGCGAAGTTCTAGTAGGTTAATGGGGCAATTGGATTCCTCCCTAGACCAGGTACCCTGGGCCAGTTGGCCCTGAATGTGTGCCCCCCCAGCCTGAGAGGCTGGCATCTGTGGTTACTGTAATTCTATCTGGTAGGAGGAAGGAAGAGCCTTCTTCCAAGGCTGAGGATGTCCACCAGACTAGGGATTGTCTAACTTGAGAGGGCAAACGAACCCAAACTGCAGGGGGGGAGTGACCCGGGGGAATAAGGGGAAGTAAGAACCACTGCAATCTACGGGAGTGCAACCGTGCCCAGGGCACGATATCGATGCACGATATCATTTTTCCCAGTAGTGTGGCCAACAGGACTAGAGAAACTGATGGACAGCGGTTGATATTACCTATGATGACCCTAATGCTGTCCTGTCGCTTGGGGGATAGGAAAACCTTGCACTGCTGGGAATCTATAATTGAGCCCAAATGGAGAATTGAGGTACTAGGAACCAGACAGCTCTTACGGTGGTTTACTGAGAAGCCATGTCGTTGGAGCTCGTCCAGCACTACTCGCACATGACGCTCTGCCAAGGACCTGGAAGAAGCCTGAAGCAGAATATCGTCCAGGTAGCACTGGACCCGAACTCCTAAGGAACAAAGGTGAGCCTCCAATGCCGCCAAGATCTTTGTAAAGACTCGGGGGGCTGAGGAGAGGCCAAACGGGAGTGCTCGATACTGGAAGTGTCTTCCAGCAAGGCAGAAACGGAGAAACTTCCTGTCTGTAGGTGCTATGGGAATGTGGAGATATGCTTCGGATAGGTCCAAGGAGACCAGATAGTCACCCCTATGGATACCCCTGAGGATGGAACGTAGGGATTGCATTTTGAATTTGCGATATTTAACAAACTGGTTTAACCTTTTGAGATCCAGTATAGGTCGCCAATCCCCGGAGGGTTTAGGGACCAGAAAAAGTATTGAGTATACTCCTGCTCCCCTTTGTTCCCTAGGGACCGGTTCAATGGCCCTAATCTCCAGGAGATGGTGGATGGCCTGTTCCATTAACCGGCGCTTTTCTGGAACTCCAGAAACATGACAGGGTATAAAACTTGGAGTGGGCCGTGACCAAAATTCCAATGATAACCCAAAACGGATAGTTTGTCTAACCCAGACGTCCTGAGTGGTCAATTCCCAGGTATCCACAAACCTGGCTAGCTACCTCCAATTGGGAAATCCTGAGATAAATTATTTGCCTTGTTACCCCATCCCCTATAGGGACGTTTGTAAGATCTGCCCCTGGCCGCTCTATCCTGGTAAAAGGACCTCTGGCCATACTGACCTGGGGTTCGGGGCAGATTGGAACCCTGGTCAGCCGATCGAAAGGGCCGTCTAGGATATGGGTTATGACGGAAAGAACCTTTTTTGTTATAAGTTGGAAGGACCTTCCTACGATCCTTAGACTCCACCAGTAACGGGTCTAAAACCTCCCCAAAAAGGGATTGACCCGCAATCGGCTTAGATGCCAGGCGCCATTTTTGGCGAGCATCGGCAGTCCAGTTCTTGAGCCAGTTCACCCTGCGACCTGCGGTGGCAGCCGCAATGGATTTTGAAGAAAAGCGTGCTGCCCTGAGTGTAGCATCAGCAGTAAATTGAGTTGCAGCTATGACTTTATTGAGGTCTTGATGAATGCGAAGTTCTGATGAGGGGATCCACTCCTGGAGCTGGCGCAGCCACAAGAGAGACGATCTGGCAAAGAAGGATGCAGAGCAGGAAGCGCGAACCGCCCAGGCCGAGGCATGGTGGGACTTTAGCAGGAGTTGTTCTAGTCGACGATCATCCGGTTTCAGGAGCTCCTCAGCTTCCCCCGGTATGGGATTTGGAGAGTGGAGCGCAGCTACCGGAACATCCACCGATGGAGGGGAGAGTAGACCCGTCAGTTCAGCCGCCGTATTAAAGAATCTCTTGTCCTGCACGGAAGGCATTGGTCTTGATGTTGGAGCCACGAACTGTCGCTGCACGTTGTCCAGGAATATCTTGGGCGCTGGAATAACATCCAGCTCTGTCACCTGTTCTTCAAAAACCGGAACTTTGGAAGAAGAAGTCGCAGCATCTGTTGTTACTGGAGCAGAGGCCAGGCCTGCTACATTCCTGGCCTTATGTAGTAACGACTTGAATAAGGCAGGTGGGAATAAGCCCACTGAAGTGGGTTGTTCTGGAGCGAGGCCTTCATCCTCTGATAGTGCTGTGGGATCACACTCACCCTCTTCCAGGGTGGCAGGTCTGATATCCTCACTGGAATCATCAGATGAGTCTTCAGCAATGGCTGCCCCCCTGGGGGACTGAGAATGTGCATGACTAGAAGGCCTAGATGGAATGGCCTGGGCAGAGGCCTGTATTTGCTGGAATCCAGCTAGGCACTGTTGCACTGTTGCTGCCATGACCATCTGCCAGCTTGGCTGATCAGGCTGATGTGAAGGGCCTGCCTGAGAAGTAAGGGAGCTGGAGGCCACACTAGCAGGGGGCCTAGCCGCCTGTGTCCAGTCTATGGTGGGAGCAGAGGCCACAGGGATATCTGGTCCAAATGCAGTAGCAATCTCCTGGGGATTTCCCTGGGCAGAGGAGACCAGGCCTCCTTCCCCCCAGACATTGGGGTCTAAGAGCGTAGGAGCTGGGGCATCCAGATTGTGGACCTGGGCCTGGATCACTACCTGGTGTTTTGGAGGTGCCATGGCCTCCTCTTGCTGATCCGCCCTGTCCACTATGCGCTGTAGCGCCCGATCACGCCTCCTCTCGTCGCGTTCTGCAGCCTTAGACCCTTGGGTTGATTTAGGCTGCTTGGCTTCTATCGGCAGGAGTAATCTCCTCCCCAGAATCGGGCCCTTTCTGCGTTCTTGCTGGCCTCTTCGGCTTCGCCGGAGCCTTCCCAGCCTCAGCCATCGTGAATCAGCTAAAAATAGCGAGTTGCGCGCGCCGCTAGATGGCGCGGCGCTCCCAAGATGGCGACCGGCTCAGGAGGCGAAAGGGCGGGAAAAACAGCCAAATTTGAAAAGATCGGCCGGCGCTGAGCTTAAAAGCCGCGCCGCCGAGTCTCCAGGCTAAAAGAAGCCGGCCGCAAGATCGGTCTTACCAGAAAAACAATCTGTGAGTCTTGAATTCTCCCCTGTATCTGTGCTCCTTAGGAGCTTTGGTAAGGGAGTGTCCCTCCAGCCTCATCGGAGTGCAAGCACCGGCCGATGGCAAACAACGCTCCCCTCAGGGCTTGCAAGCCCGTTCCCCAGACAATGAGCAGAGGGGGAAGAGAGGGGGCAGCTGGAATCGAGGCGTTTAACAGCCACAAGTGGCGATTTGTTAATGCCTGGGGACGGGAGAAGGAAACAGTTTCCTAACTGTTGTTATTTTTCCTTTCTTAACTAAGTCAATCCTCATGCATTATTCTTTTTTTTTTTTTTAAACTTACAGTTGAAGCAAGCAGTCAGAGAGGTGTAAATCCACGTCTAGCCTTTTTGAAGGGCTGAGTCTAAACTGGGCCAATATCCAAGGAGGAGGAGGACAGAGGCTCAGTTTTTGATTGACAGACTCAGCCCTTGATGTGATTGGCTGTGGACAACCCTCACTGAATGCTGGCTTCAACCTCCAATGGAGAAAGAGTGGCTCCCGGCATGTTCCCCCCCCCTTTCCCCGGAAGTTGTTGTGGGGGCTTATTTTCGGAGCGGGCCTTATTTCAACAAATGTCCAGAAAAGCCCTGTGGGGCTTATTTTCGGGACATATCTTATTTTCGGAGAAACACGGTAGGAAACAAAACCAAACATCTTTTGCATTCTTGCAGTTCATATAGAAACAGAGAGACTGATGAATTATAATACAGCATGGATTATGTTCAAATGGGTTGTGTGAAGGTACTGTAGTATGAAAAATTAATGAAAACGCGACACGCAGAGGGTTTGGAATGCCCAAAATGCCTGTATTCAGTCTATAAGATGCACCTAAATTTTAACCCACTTTTAGGGGGGGGAAGGTGCATCTTATACTCCGAAAAATTCGGTATTTTAGACTTTAAGTAGCATCTGTTCACTAAAATAAAATTAAGGATTAATCTAAATTGCAAATTAGTCAAGTTAATTTGAAATAATATCCACTTAACCTCTACACTAGATAAAAAGTTCACAATTCAAGAATAGCCAGATAGCTACAAGATAACCCTCAACAGCCAAGTAAAAAACTGCCTGGGATAACATAAAAGTCTTGCACAATATGAAGCTTGAAATAAGAAACTGGAGCTCAATAAAAATCCAGCACATAATAAAACAAGATATTACTGTGTAGAGAATAGAAACTGCAGAGTGTTCTCTTTTATTATAAAAATACTGCTTTTTAATTTATGTCTCAAATAGAAGTAGGCAATGTACATAGTAACTCATCTTTCCCACTGTAAATATGATGAAATATGATGAGTGTTTTTGAAATTATAAAGGGGTTAAGAATTTCCAATTTTTAGTACTGTCCTTCCTTAGTTTAGTTCTGAACTGTTCCATTTCCAGCATGGTGTGTGGGAAAGACCTTGGGAGATGGGGGAAGAAATGCTAAAGAACAATCAGATTTGAGGGGGCAATGCCTGCAATTGCATAAGGGGAAGAGAAAGAAACCCAGAAAGGAGCCCCCTAACTTATCAGGCTGTAAAAGAGACATGGAAGATTTGAACTTTCAAGACTTTTAAGATTCTGTTAATGTAGCCTTGCAATAAAGTAGAATTAGAGCATCTATTCTTATTTTTATGTGGATTACAGGTAGCCCTCGACTTATAACCATTCATTTAGCAATCATTCAAAGATACAACAGCACACTAAAAAAATTACAAGCAGTCCTTATACTTCAACTTTATAGCATCTCCACAGTCACATGATCGAAATTCGTGCACTTGGCATGTATTTATGATGGTTGCAGCATCCCGGGGACATATAATAGCCATTTGATAACCTTCCTAGACAGCTTCCAACAAGTAAAGTTAATGAGGGAAGTCGGAGCTGCTTAATGACTCATGATTCACTTAACAACTGCAGCAATTAGCTTAATTCTGTGGCAAAAATAGTCATAAAATTGGATGTGACTTACTTAAACAACTGCCTTGCTTAGCAATTCTGATTCCACCTGTCTACCTATACATAGGAAGGCTGCATCAATTAACTGTTATCCCATAGTGCATTGCCTCACATCAACAAAAGAATGCTAACTAGTTAAACACTGAGATAAACCTTTCATTGCATGTGAAAGGATTTAATTCTATGATGGACACTCTGTGAAATGCAATGCCATTTTCAAGATTTCAGGGGACCCCAGGATTTTATTCCTGCCATTGAAAAATAAAATTTGGGACAAATGTACAGGCATGTTTTGTGTAGGCGTCTCTCCCTCCCAGATCTAAAAAACAGAAAAAGCATTTCACTCTTCACTGTGCATTCCTTTGTGGCCCACAAGGGTCAAAAAAATAATTTAAAAGGCCCGTGCTGATCTAATCAATCAAGCAATGGCAGGTTCAAATGATCAAACATCTGTATCACTTGAAGTAAGTCATAATCTGACTAGAATGAGAATTGGAGCCCAATTATATCTCGAAGACCAGGTATCCCCCAACACAATCTTAAGATTTCTTTTGCGTAATGACATGTCACCAAGGAGACTTCTCTTGGAGAAAACCATTATTGCAGATATTGTCATTAATTTTCCTTCTTTCTAATATAGAACTTTTTATAGACGATCCCTGTATTAGTATAGAACAATGTTAACTATTCTTAATAATCCAAAGGGAGATATAAAAGCAGTATGTAACTTCGAACAGGGCATTAAATATTAAATATGTTCTGAAAAATTTGGGTTCCCTCAATTTTTTTTTAGATGTCACTAAGTAATTCTTTCTGGAGTTCAGCACTGACTTATTATAAAACAGACTCTATTTCTGAAACAACATTTGGCAGTGATATATTTCCCCTAGAGGCATCCACCTGAAAGAACAAGCCCTTGCACTGTATATATTTCTATCCCAACATTTTAGAAATTTCTTATTTGGATGAAAACAAAAGACTATATACAAGAGATGAATCAAAGGTAACATATAACCATTTTTAAAACCACTTCTTTTCTGAAATTCTGATCCTAAGTAATTTTGTCTCAAAATGGCACAAACCAAGACTTTTTACTTTCAGATTTACAAGATTCTGGTAATATAGCTTTACAATAAAGTAGAATTATCTTGTCATTTCTTATCTGGCCCACAAGGAAAGTCCTCTTTCATTTATTAAATATTAAAATTCATTTGTCATATTAAAATCATCTGACATCACATGAAGAAGCTGAGAAGATAACCCAACTATTGCAGCAATATTTAAAATGCTGTATTTCTTGCCACAATACACATACACTATCTCATATTTCTTACTGAATTTAAGAAACTGGATCCAAAGTGTATTGGTCCTTTCTCAGTGATTAAGCTAATCAATTCAGTAGCTTTCTATTTGCAGTTGAAGAGCACCCTGTGTTCCATTGGTCATTACTTGGGAAGGCAATTCTCCCTACACTCTACCTTCACAGATGGCATTTCCATTCTAGTAAACAGGGAGAAAGAATACAAGATGGAAGTATTGTTGGACTATAGATACAAAGGGCCTTTGGATGTTGGTCAATGTTGGCATTCTGAGGATTGGCCATTTTTCAAACATGGTGCTGAATTGCTCTGGTTTACAAGGTTAATTCTAGAAGTTAATTCCACAATGGTAATGAAGTAAAACACTTCTTAAGAACTGCATGAAGTGAAATGACAAGGTCACTGAAGGAAGCAGCACCTCTCAAAGCAAGTGTGAAAAAACTGTATGTTTAGTATAACAGTTACACAGAAAAAAGCAAAAGAGTGAAAAATACTGCAGCCACTATAAGAAAAGCTTTAGCTGAGATGAGATAATCAGATAGTGACTGCAAAATCAGGACCATAAATGAGATCATTGAAATAATATGTTGTTCAGAAAAAAGAGCTCTTGGTTGCACATAGTGAAATAATCAGGACAGCATAATTAATATGCACAACCTACAGTATTTAGAAAATTTCCTCTTGCTTCATGAGGTCTAACCACTAAGGCCAATCCTTAACATTCCTTCTTTCTTATCACATTAAAAGCTTACCACCAGATTACTAATTACATTATACCAATTTTGAATAGTGTTTCAGGAATGCAATTATTCAAAGGAAATTAATTTGCTGTTTTGTTTTAAACATTTATGTCTATGTGCACTTGCTGAGTACATTATAACCAATAAAGTCTACTATTCATCATGTCTTTGTCACTATCTTAGACATACACGATCCCTGGAGAATTATACTTCAAATATAAAAGGTTACTTTGAAAGGTGACTAGGAGCACAATAAAAACTATATAGTTATCACTTTCAAAGGAAAGGCTTCAGCATTATGGCTTAGAAGAAGGGGAAAGATCTGGTCTTTCTCCTGAGGGAAGAATAAGGTTAAATTAAATATAGGCATCCTAGGAGGTATTTTTTCCTAATGTGGAGCCCTCTAGATGGATCAGAATATAACTCTCAGTTTTCTTAACCACATATGTTGACTATATTTTGGGGAAAGCACATCCATTTTGCTTTGGATTTGAAGAACGCATCTCTCTTTTCTGTATCTTTTCCATTACACTTCCTTTCTGTATCTTTACAGTTTATCAGCTTACTAACCAGATGTATCTCTTCAAAATGCAATGAATAAATAAACAAGCAAGTAAAAACAACGTTGGATTATATGGAACATCTAAATAATATCTCTAGCCTCTAAAAACTAAACCAAAAACTAAGTCAACAAAAGCATAAAAGAAATACACTATGGCTTGTTGTTTCAAAGGAAAGAATTACTTTAACACAATGTGGTATACTATCAAAAGTAACATACTGTATTTTAATGGAATATGTATTCATATTAGCTTTGGAATTTCAAATCAGAGTTAGTCCAGAATTATTATTTATTAAGTGTTTATTTTATTACAAGGACAACTATCAAAAATAAACCTTTTCTTGTTTTCATGTGTAATCTCACATAACACTTTCCTTTTTAATACAACCAAAGTTCCCTAAAGTATTATTTGATACCTCTCCACCCCCCCCCCAAAAAAACCCCCTGCTGCACATACAAAGAACTCAGGGTTACTTCTATCCCAAAATTTCTGACTCTGAAACTACCTGGAAGAGAACCTAACTTGGCTTAAAAGGACATCTTTCAAAACTACATTGCATCAAAAATTCTTATCCATTAAGGATCCATTACATTCTCTGGCTAATTACAACTTCTTAACTATTAAGACAATGGCTCAGTGCAATATTACTGGATTTACATCTCATTTAAGACAGCCAGACATTTTTTTTATGGTTTCATCATAATTCCTAACATATGGTGGTTGCAATTGACATATACTCTAATCCATGGGAAGGTAATTCATTCACTACTGAAGGCCTCATTGAAAATGCATCATGAACCAGAAGGTGAAAGCTTATTTCAATAATTTATGCACTTTAATTCCCTTTCTTAGCTATGGCACTTTCAAACACTACTCTCAAATACCTTCTGTTTTTGTAACATGTGTCAAACAAACAACATTCTAGGACATCTTGTGAATCTGTTTTATATGTACAAATTATCAATAATCAGTGAGATAATCAATAACTGGTAGGAATGTAAATCTCACATAAATCTACTTGGCTAAGTAGGTGGATACTGGCGAAGACAGGATTGAGGGACAGGAAATAGGAAATGTTTTGATCTAGGCTGATACTACACAAAAATTCTACTCCATCAGAAAAAGGTAACATTGGTATCAATAGATTCACATCTAAATAGTGTTCTGAGGACATAATTAAGCTTTACTTATACAATTTGTTTATGCCAATGTGGAGACATATTTATTCCACTAACACTATTAACTGGACGGGTAGAAATGTGCCCTTAAATGTAAACAGGAAACATATTCAGCAGCTGAATTAGGTCTGTTCTGAATATGTCTATAAACCCTTTGAAAATAAAACAGAACAACTAAATTTGTCTGGCTAGGGAAGAAACCTCGAATAAAACTAAAACTATTACAAGACAGCAGAAGTAAAGGTGGTTTTGGACTCCCAGATTGGGAGTTATATTATCAAGCAGTGGCTGTGACGTGGATAAAGGACTGAATAAATTTAAATAACAAAAGGATATTGACATTAGAGGGTCACAATTTACAACTAGGGTGGCATTTGGGAAGGGAAAAGTAAAGTACATACTTATTTTCAGAGACACCAAGTGAGAGAAGCCCTTCTACATGTTTGTGGGAAAATAAAGAAAAATCATTATACTAAAATACCAGTTTGGCTATCAACTATGGAGGCGGTGATATACCCAAATGTATTGGATTTAGATAAAATGGTAAGGTACAAAGAACTATTAGATGCCCAAGGGAAGTTAAAAACAAACCAAGAGTTAAAACAACAAGGAATAGATATAGATTGGTGGCCGTATCTGCAAATTCAGGCAAGATATAAAAAGGATCCTGAAAAATATGGCTTTTACAATGAACAACAAGAGCTTGATAAAATAATGCAGGGGATGGAGGAAAAAATGATAACAAAAGCATATAACTATTTCCTGAGATTTAAAATGGAAGAAGAAACGGTCAAAGAAACCATGATAGCCTGGGCAAAGAACTTCGGTTATAACATTGAATTAAAATATTGGGAAAAATTATGGGGAAAAAACTATAAATTAACGTCGACAGCCTATAAAGAAAATTTATATAAAATGTTTTATTGTTGGCATTTACCCCCAGCTAGATTGGTGAAAATGTTTCTGAATAGATCTGCGGAATGCTGGGAATACAACCAAGGTACATTTTTTTCATATGTGGTGGTCGTGTCCAGAAGCCAGGAAGCACTGGACTAAAATAAGAAATGGTTAGAGGAAATCATGAGTCAACGAACTGAGTTAAAACCCAAACTATTTCTATTAGGATAATAAGAGGAAACTATAGTAAGAAAATTCAATATATTATATTGTACATAACAACTGCGGCTAGAATTGCCTATGCACAAAACTGGAAACAGGACAGCACGCCCTCCAATGGAATGGTGATAAAAAGGGTGTTAGATTGTGCGGAGATGGACAGGCTAACATTGAAATTAAAAGAAAGGGGAAACGGAATATTATTTTTGCCACTTTTCTGGAGCGGAAAGAACAAAGGGAGCTGTGGAATCCTAGGAAAACTGTACCAGATTCCCACCATAGCATGACCTCAAGGCCCCTTCTATAGCGAGAGGAAGAGGGCTTACTTGTCAACCCCCAGTGAGCCCTATTTTGTGGGCACGCATTTGAGTTGATACCTCTTACTTCTCTCACTGTCCAGCATCGTTAAGAGATTTCAAATTTCAGCCTCAATTCCAAGCAGACAATGGTTGCTCATCTATCAAAATTTGTTGCCAGCCAATTGGCTGCAAGGGATAGAAGAAGTGGGAAGAGGGTTAACATTTGGCACTCCCATCTTCCCTTGAGCCACACAACCTATGGATTTCTGGGAAGTGTAGTTGCAAGACATGATGGTGCTGAAATGCCACAACTTGCCCAAATTTAATTCCTTTTTTTAAAAAAATAATTTTTATTAAGTACACATTAAAACATTGGACACAGCGTAACCGTCCTGGCAATTATCTTTGCCATACATACTAAATTGTAAGTATCATATATACCTTACTACTTACTGTACATACATTTGGTCTATTCAGTATTTACATATATACAGACATCATACTTCTAGCCATAATCATTTTAAGTCTGTCTTAACCGATTTCATTCTATTATATTAATAGACATAACTTTAATTCTCTATTCTATAAATCCTAGTTACTTCTTATTTTGGGTCTCTCTTTTCTGTTCCAAACACTGATAAAATTTGTTCCATATCTCGTGGTATTCTGTCTCATCTTTATTTTTCAAGTTTTTCAAATTTCATTCCTATGGGAATCATGGATCTCAACATTCTGTAAGTTACTCTATTGGAGTTACCTCGGTTCAAAAATTGTTGCCCTATACCAGTGATGGCGAACCTATGGCACGGGTGCCACAGGTGGCACGCGGAGCCATATCTGCGGGCACGCGAGCCGTTGCCCTAGCTCAGCTGCAATGCGCATGTGCGTGCCTGCCAGCTGACTTTTGGCTCACGCAGAGGCTCTGGGAGGGCGATTTCGGCCTCCGGAGGGCCTCCAGGGTGGCAGGGGGAGCGTTTTTGCCCTCCCCAATCTCCAAGAAAGCCTCTGGAGCCTGGGGAGGATGAAAAATGGGCCCACCGGGCCCACTGGAAGTCAGGAAATGGGGGAGTGGGGGGGTTGTGCACGCATGTGCAGGAGGGTGGATCAAGTGAGGGGCTTTGAATTATGGATGTGGGCACACACACACGTGCAATAGCGCGCGCGCGCACTATTTCGGCACCCGAGGAAAAAGAGGTTCGCCATCACTGCCCTATACCTTCCAATTTTGCCCAAGTGAAGGTTACAAACAATAATTCAGTAGTATATAATATTCTATTCATTTAATGTTTACTTAAGGCATATATTTACTGATAAAGCATGCAACACAATGCTGGCAAAATTCTTCTAATTTCTCATTCAAAATCTATTTATAAAACTTTTAGAATAGAATAACAGAGTTGGAAGGGATTTTGGAGGTCTTCTAGTCCAACCCCCAGCTTAGGCAGGAAACCCTATATCATTTCAGACAAATAGTTATCCAATTTTACAGTTTTGTTGAATCACATCAAGAGTTCAATTGAAATACACTACAATTGTTTAGACAAAATGTAGGCCGGAAGGAATAAATACATGTGTATAGAGAAAAAAACTCCTGTATTGCCACAATCACATATTAGGGGAAACAAAAACTTAAAAACAATAATTATGGTGGCTTGAAATGATGAGAAATGTAACACTATATCTTGAAGACATTAGAATGGAAAAATTAATTTAAATTCAGGGAAATGTTGACCCTTTGGTTTATGAGGAGATGAATTACAGAACAAAATGTCCTAATAAATATCAGAGCAAGGAACCATGGAACAAAATATATGTAAAAATGCAATACTCACTATTTGTATGTTTCTGAACGAATATATTCAAACACATGAGAAACACCCAATTGGAATTGATCTGCAATAGGAGTTACCCATGGATTATTTTCTGCTTT
Source organism: Diadophis punctatus similis (assembly GCA_023053685.1). Lineage (NCBI taxonomy): Eukaryota > Metazoa > Chordata > Lepidosauria > Squamata > Dipsadidae > Diadophis > Diadophis punctatus. The sequence goes on along the minus strand of JALIGW010000007.1, from coordinate 28,035,722 downwards.
GAAGACTTGCTTTTGACCAGTCAAATCCAAGTTTCCTGAAAAAATTAAAACAGGAATTTAATATTGTTGAAGAACAGTTGTCACCTGATTACAAGAAGAATGTTTTAATACTACTCTGGAGGGAGAAAAGAATAATAGGAGAGGCAGGAGGAAGCAACAACAGCAGCAACAACAACGAGGGCAGTATGAGAATGCAAAACCCTATATACTGAGTAGATCAATATGTGACCTAGAAGAGAGGTGTGAAAATCTATCAGTTTAAAAGTTAATATACAGTTTCCTTGGATTCCTCTGCAAGGCTGGAGATGTTAGCATGAGAGGCTTAACTTTCTATGGCACCTTGATCTTCAGATTTAATCTTATGGGAAGTAATCAGAAGACTCCCATCACTAGATCATGCCACACATTTCAGTGTATGAAGGATAGACAGACCTGGAATGATCTAGTCATAACACCTGATAAATTACCTCTGGGAAAGGGAGATCTCGAGGGGTGTGTGGGCTGTGTGAAAATTTCTGCAAATTGGACATTCATTATCCTTGCCCTGAAGGTTTGAAATTGAACATTCCTCTATAGTCCTGAAGGGACAGATATCAAATTTCATGATACCCCATGCGTCTTATAAAAAAAATATTTGAAATGCTGAGTTAAGCAAAGTCCAAAGATGTAAAAAACATCTTTGTTAGCTAAATAGAAATATGAAAGATGGACAGCTTACTAGTATATTTTCATAAAATTCATATGCTCATGAATATATGAAATGTTAGTCTGTAACTCTGACTTTTAGAGCCTTTTAAACTTGAAAAACAACCTAAAAGCCATCTAAAACCTAAAACCATCTTTGTCTTTTGGGTCATTCAAGTATACTGACTTCTGTGAAAATACCTGCATGTGATCTGAAACAGATGATTTTATTTGAGAGAAGGTATGCTAAGGATAACTACCATGTGAGAGGTGAGGTGAGTCAAGGTTGATAACGTGTTTTTTTAGAAGTGGGCCCCATTCTTTGAAACACCTCACCTCTTGAGACAGGTATGCCCTCAAAATCTGCTGCTGCGCTTACTCCTTGCCAACTCCTTGAACACGTTCTCCTGCCTGGCAGCGGCTACGCCTGAATTATGGCATTAGCAACCTGTGTATCTCTCCTACTCGGATTGAGCCACTCCCAGCCAAGCACAACAATGCCACACAGTTTCCCTTCTCCATACACTCAACAGCAGCAACTTACCTGCCTGCTTACGAACCACCAGGGACTTACTTAACAACCCACAATCCTCACTTAATTATATGGACAACTGGGATTGCTATTGCTAAGTAATGCAGTCACATGACATTCACTTCGTAATTGTATTGCTTAGTGATTGAAATTACAGTCTCAATTACCATAGTTAAGTATGGATTATCTGTAAAGCAGGCACCAGACATACCTCACCAAAGAAGGTATTACATAATTCCAAGTAATGTTGGAAAGCTTGCTATGAAATATCTACTAACTATATGATTAGCATGGAAATCCAAAAATGATGTTAGGATTTGAGTAGGAACACATGTAAAGATGTTTTTTTTCATATACTGTAATCTGAGACCATGATAGCAGCATAAGCAACATGATGGCCATGGCTTCATAGCAGGGGTGGATTCTAACTTACTTTGCTGCCTGTTTGCTTACTCCCCCGCCACGTGGGCGCGCGCATGCACAGTAGCAAAAAATCCAAAAAAATTCCCCCCAAAAGTGCCGAAAACAAAATGGCGACGGGAAACTTGGCTTCTGCGCATGCGCAGAAACCCCCCCCCCAAATTTCAATAATAATAATAATCCCCCCCCCAAATCCCCAAAAATAAAAATAAAAGATGGCGGCCTCCACGGACCGGCACCAATCGATCCGGTTCCGTGACGTCATCGTAACGTCACCAGCGGGTTGCTACCGGTTCGGGCGAACCGGTAGGAACCTACTCTCAGATGTCAACGTTTTCTATATTTAAATAGGTACAATTGGTAAACTTATTGAGATTTCAAACAAGATTTCAAATGAGAATGCTCAATGTCATCTTAAAACAGATTATTAAATAATAACACAATACAACGAAACAACAAAATGTATCACATCTTTGGCCAATATTTTTGGGAAATTTGAGTTCCAGCCAAAATGTAAGTATTTATCCAAGCAATATAGCAAGATATGATATGTGCCTGGTAAAATTAGATATATTTTTCAATTCCATAGTGGATATAGTACTTTAAAAACATTTAATATGTTTGTCATTCTCCTTAATGTGTCAATAACTATAAGAATGACTTAATATAATATATGTTTCAAAATCTATTTTGATTGTGATTCCTATATTTTATATATTGATCTAGGGTTTTATAGCTAACACCAATTCCATGGTTATGAGCCTCTGAACTAATAGTTGTGGTCTAATTACCTATTATTTCTGAGTTTGAAAGTTTATCAATTGGATGAAGATGCCTTGACACACTTTCCAGACTGATACTTACTCTGCCAGTGAGGTCAGACAAGTAATTTAACACAGCAATAAAAACAACATTATATATCTGTACATCTAAGAACAAATTACCCCCAGTAGGAAAGATGAAAACATTATAGACAGAAATGGATTATAAGAGCAAAAATATAACTTAAAAGGTATCAACAAGTCAACAAGAAAAATTCAAAAAATGATTCTATCAACTAAGGATTGCATAAGACCACTTTTATTATCGGGAGTTTATCACATACATTGAAGTTACAGATAGATACAGATTAGAGCTACAAAATCAGTATTAATATTCAATTAAAGGAACATAAAAGGTATATTTTTACTTATGTTGATGATCACATATCTGTCAAATCCCAATTTTATTTTGTACAGTATATTTTTATGTAAGTATTCAGCATCATTTTTTGATTCTCCACATAGCTTCAAATCATTTTTCTATAACAAGTGGAATATTTTCCCAGTTTGCCATGACAGCTCATATCCAAAATTTATTTTATTCAGGATATGAATGAGATTTATTACTGAGATCATAAGTAACAATGGAGATAATGAATACCCTTGAAAAATTGTTTCTTAGTGTTCGTATTTCTAATTTTTCACAGTTTACCATAAAAATTATCTTCCATTTTTCTATAGGTTTTTTTAAAAATATAAATTCTGTATGTCTGCTCTAATGCCACTTAGTTCCAAAATTTCTGTATCTACTTATGTAGGCGATAAAATCCTTTTTTATAATCTATACAAGCTCTTTTTGTAAACTGGTTTACCGTGGATATTTTTACCATCATTTCATCAATCAATAATTAATCTTCTAATCTCATTAATTCTGATTTTTTGATCATGTGGATACGATTTTTGAATATGTAACTTCAACTTGCACTTGCAAATAAACCAATTAGTTGTTTTAATATTGTTAGAAGTGAAGAATTGATTTGTAATTGCATGCAAAAATATATGTCAACTAGCAGAATTTTAAAAATACCATTTTCCAAATTTTCCATTTTGAAGCACTTCATTAAATTGAGTGCCCAGTTTTTCATGGAAGTCAGTTGTGGTTGTGCCATGTGTTGTGCCCGAGGCTGCTTATGCCTTTCTCCAAATACTATGCACCCTATGCCCTCCTTCTCTAGATTTCCTATGCTGGCACATACCCTGAAACCTCCTTCCCTGTGCATGCACACATCCAAGGCCTTCCAGCTCTGGCCTCCTTGTGCTCATGCTGCACCCTGCCTCTTGGCCTTCCTGAGGCTGCTCAAACAGTTCTCCAAATACCACACACACACACACACACAGCATACCCTCCTTCCCCAGCCTTCTTACATTTATACACCCTATACCCTCCTTTCCTTTTCAGGGCCTTTGCATCCTCCTTCCCAGGGTTTCCTATGCTTGTGTGCATACTGTACCTTCTGTCCCCAACCTTCCTCCCAATCACCAACTCATGGGTGGTACCCCTGCACTCCTTAGCTGGGACTCCTGCCACTTCTTGGTTAAAAACCCTTATATCTTGGGTTACAATGACAACAGGAAACCCTGTATTGCTATCACTAAGTAACACAGTCACATAACATCATGCTTTATAACCACACTGCTTAGTGACTTCTAAGCAATTGGAATCGTGGTCCCAATTGCTGTTGTAACTTGAGGACTACCTATGCTATCAATGTCAGAAGTTAGTGATGCTCAAAAAAATTGATAATTTGATGACCTTGGGCTTCATTTCTAGTTGTTGTCAATATTTGTACTGGTATGTGAGAAAGACACTGAGAGACTGGGCGAAGAATTGCTGCCCAGGGAATCATAGAAATATAGAAAACTGATGGCAAAAAAAGACCTAGTGATCCATTGATTCTACCCTTTGATTATTATTATTTTTTGAATGGTAGTGTTTATCCTAAGCATATTTAAATTTAGTTACTAATGATTGACACATTATCTCCACTGGAAGTTGGTTTAAAGCTTCCACTACTCCCTCCCTAATAGTTTCTACTATTACTTTTGAACTTCTTTCCTATAAGTTTGAGATTATTCCCCTTTATTTTATTTATTTATTTATTTATTTATTTATTTATTTATTTATTTATTTATTTATTTATTTATTTATTTATTTATTTATTTATTTATTTGTGAGACTTATATACCGCCTCATAGTGCAAGCACTCTCTAAGCGTTTTACACCAGTAAGCAATGTATATTTATATTGCCCCCAACAATCTGGGTCCTCATTTTACCTACCTCGGGAGGATGGAAGGCTGAATTAACCTTGAGCCGGTGAGATTTGAACAGCTGAACACAGTCAGCTAAAGTAGCCTGCAGTACTGCACTCTAACTGCTGCGCCACCTCGGCTCCTTATGTTCTTGATTTTTGCTTAATATTTAAAATCCTGCCTTCTAGAACCTTAATCCCACTCTTAATATATTTAAAGGTCCTTATTTAACAACCCACAATTCTTGCTTAATAACAGCAATGAGAATTGCCATTACTAAGCAATGTGGTCACATGATGTCACGCTTTAGCACTGCATTGCTTAGCAATGGAAATTCTGGTCCCAACTGCCATTGTTGCACAAGGAGTATCTGTATTAATATTCTTAGTTAATTGTTCCAATACTTGCAATGTGATATCCCTAAAACCTTTGTTCTAAGGATAAATCTTTATTGATCCATTAATTTCTGTTCATAATTTCTGAAAGTGGTTAGTTGTGTTCCAAATAGTAATTGGAATAGTAAATTCCTCAATTTCAGGACTTTATTTGAAACAGCATTTCATAATTACTCAGTCTTCTTCAAACTGACCATTTAATTTGCTTTGCTGTTTTTCCCAGGCTTAGCATTGATGTCCAGAAGCCATAGCGCCTAATACTTGTTGATCAAGGAAAAAACTACTCTTTATTGATTTCATGTGCTCACCAATAACATGGTTGTGTTTGGACTATACTCTCTACCAAGATCTGCCTGGTATGGTTGAATCTACCAGTGGCTAAGCTGCTTCCAAGCATAGATCATGGTATCATTGACAGACAGAAGCTCTTTTTACTGAAGTCAAACACATTTTCAGGATCAGAACATTAAATATTTTAGAATAATAACCATTACTATTGTTATTTTTCTCCATGCCATTGCACAAAATCTCATGCTGGCATTTGACACCTGCATAGGTAGACAACTTTTACTTAATTATTTTAGAAGTTAATGTAAATCATTTTTATTTTGAATTTAGAAGCAAATTTGAGAGGCTTAGGGATGATGCTATATCAGCATGATTCTATCATCACAGCCATTTCCGATCAGAATTTTCTAGTAATATGATTCTCTCTATCCTCAATTTATGCTTCCCATGATCTGTATTCCCCATTATGAATAAAACAGACTCAATGTAATTATAAAAAAACCTAACTCATGCAAAAAGAAAGAATAATAGGTTGCCCTAGGAATAGCTGCCATTATCCCAGTACAAATAGTCCTCAACTTACAACGATTTGTTAATGATTGTTAGAAGTTACAATGGCACTGGAAAAGTGACTTATGATCAGTGGTTAGAATGCAATATTGCAGGCTAATTCTTCCCACAGTCTGCAGCTCGATCCTTACCGGCTCAAGGTTGACTCAGCCTTCCATCTTTCTGAGGTTAGTAAAATGAGGACCCAGATTGTTGGGGGAAATATGCTGACATTGTAAACCACCCAGAGAATGCTGTAAAACACTGTGGGGTGGTATATAAGTCTAAGTGCTATTGCTACTGCTATTTTCACACTTACGGCCATTGCAGCATCCCCAATGGTCATGCGATCAAAATCCGGATGCTTGGTACCTGGTTCACATTTATGACAGTTTCTCAATGTCATGTGATCCTGACAAGCAAAGTCAATGGGGAAGCCAGATTCACTTAACAACTGTGTGTTACTGACTTAACAATTGCAGCGATTCATTTAACAACTGTGCAAGAAAGGTCATAAAACAGGGGCAAAACTCATTTAAAAATGTCTTGCTTAGCAATAGAAATTGTGGGCTCAATTTTGGTCATAAGTTAAGCACTACCTATAATGCTCTTCTGCCAGATATCTGAGTATCAAATCTTTTCTTAAGAAGTAACATGTAGGAAGCAATTCAGTATCCCAACAGTCCCAAGAACACCCCTAGTTCACCCTATCTCCTTTATTAGAGACTGCAACAGTATTTCTGTTTTAACAAGGATCAGGCAGTGGGATTAAGCACCATGAGTAAGAGAACCTAATAAGCAAAAGGCAGGGTTGTCTAAATCTATGCTAGCTAGTTCAAACAAGAGCTGGGGAAGCAAGCCAGTAGTATGATTAGTGGTAACCCTCTGACCAAAGCTGCTACAAAAATCATATTTCATTCAAAGGCTTATTCTGCAATTGCATATTGGATTTTCCATTTTATTACCTGCAGAAAAGAACTACAGAACTTGTTTAAAAGCCACCCACACAGTAACCACTTCTTACAATTCAGCAAGTGCTATGTTACCTCTGGGATAAAAATCAGCCTGCTGCAATTGCACAACGTAAGTAAAATTCATACTTCAAAAATTTCATCTGGGAAGAGCACATGATTCTAATTTTGAACATTAAAATACTAATTCAGACATACACATGTAGTTTGGCATTCTCACTGGTTTGATACAGTACTTCAAATGAATTGCTGAACTATAGAAGTTAATGAAATAAATTCATATCTGAAAAAAGGTAATATCTATTTGGAGACCCCAACTCTGTGTTACTTTGGTGGAAAAAAGCAAGGCTATTATGCATTATGCATAATGGGACAATTACAGAAAGGGCAGAAAAATTAGGGTCATTAATTTTATATTTTATTTTTGTCAGGGTATTAAGGGTTTATTTGTATTTTCTGTCACAAGGTCTAAAATTTATTTATTTATTTGGTCATTTTTATATGCTGCCCCATTTCCGTAGGACTCAGTATCTTGAGAAAGTTCCCCAAAAAAGTAATTCACGCAGGGGAAGTTATCTAACAAAACAAAATACACATCTTTCTGAGATTTATACAAAAATAAAACAGCCATCTTTAAAGATGCTGTCATCTTGCACTGAAAAAGTTTCTCCTAACTTTGTCAACCAGTGGTTTTAAAAATATGAAATGCTGTAGGATAGCTTGAGAGAATACAATCACGCTATTTTGAATATTTGTTTATATAGCCACCTTCAAACAGAAAGTGACTCTGGGCAGCAATCCAGTAAAACAGTAAAGTATGGTGGTTAAATATGGGTTGTTAGCCAGCTCAATCACATTGAAGATGAATACATTTATTTCCTTAGTGTAGCACCAAAATTATATATCTCAACCATTTGCATTAGTAAAACATTAAAGACAATGCTAAAAATTACAGCAGATTTTTCTAAAAATCAAGAAAACTGTCTCACATTTTATTCGCACATTACCAGATTTTAAATACAAAGAGGGAAGCATGCATTAAACACCAGCTGATTATAAAACAATTTAAAATGTGTATGGAAAAAAAATCAAATCACTCAAAAAGCACTGAAAAACTTGAAAACAAAACCCTAATTCCATTCTATAATTTAGATATGTGAATTATTCATTCTAATTTTACTTATTCCTTAGGTATCCTGCCCTTTGTCCAGATGCTCAAAACATATTTAGCATTCCCTTCTGTATTTTTTCCACAACAACAACTCTGTAGCTGAAACTAACTCAGTAATCTTCTTTGGAGAGGGTCTCCCCATTCTAAGTCCATACTGAATCATACAGGCAAAGGTTATCATAATGTTAATATTTACATTCTGGTTAATTCAAATCTGCCTCTAGCACCAGCAGACAACAAATATTTTTTTCTTTAAAAAAAACCCCTATCCATCAAGAAAAAAAACATACTATTTGAGCCAGGTTTTAAAGAATTAAAGTAGTAACATGTTTAAAATAAAGAGTTCTTCATTCAAATATTTTTAAAATATTCCAATATTTGGGTTCTTCCATAGGACATATTCTATTATTCCATTAACACTTTTCTCTCAATTGCCCATTCTTTATTGTTTCTTTGTCCTTAAAAAGATCCACCCATATTATTATACTTTTCTGTCACAGATGACAGAAATATAAATTCAAGTCCTTTTTTTTTACTTTAGCAGAAAGGATATATTCTCCTTCAATACTATGAAGAAAGAAATTAATTTTATTTTCCTATTTAGATATAAATACTTCCAGATCCAATTTTATTAAAGGCTAATCATGGGATAACCCAACAGAACAGAATGAACTGTTCAGTTATAGCCAACTATGATTTTCCTCAGCTTTGCTATATGCTTTAAAAGCTTAGCTTTTATTACTATGACATCACGTGGTTGGTTTCCCAAAGAAAAGAAGAAAGGCCTTAGACATGATAGAATCCGCTGAGGATGTATTGATATGCAAGTCCTTCTGACAGGGATGAATTTCTCATAAGAGCAACGTGGACATCAAGCTTCACTGGCACTTGAGAAGAAAATACTATATCCAATGTGTGGGAGAGAGAGGCAAAAAAAAAGGACTAAATAATCACACATTCAAAGTATTTCCAACAAATGCTGGTCTCAACTGATATTAGCAAATCTGCTTAAATCTAGTTATTCTGGTACACCCATTCCTCCTTGTGAATATAGTTTTCTCTTTTGTCAAGCATTTCTCAATTCATAAAATTAGTAAACTGACATGCAAAGAGTGTCATGACTAGCATTCCCCTCAAAGCAAACCTTATAGATGGTTCTGACTCCTTAACATGAGGATGAAATGAATTCCCTGTACTTTTCTCAGACCACTACACTAGGTGGCAAATAAGATGCTGTTACAGGATCTTGTTACAGGAGTTTAGTCCTTTCTTTCGTGTTTGATGATAGACACTGGGGCCAATTTTATGTTAAGGAATAATCACTAGTGCCAATGACAGACACTGTTTAAGTTATCCATCTTAAATTATTTAGTTTCCAGACACTGAAAATCCAAATATATGACAGCCACACGATAAATGCAGCATATTTTGCAATGCAAAAGCTGAACAAAAAGCAGCTTCTTCTCTCCACCCTTGTTACCTAAAATACCTTACTTTCTTTGTTTTATTCTTCCTTTTCCTCTTCTTGACATTTTGTTAAATCATTTGTTTCTATATATAAAACAAGGCATGCAATAATAAAACCTACACTCATCAGTTTTTAGATAACATGATTATTTTTGCACATCCACAAAATTTGTTACAGCAGTGCAACTTCCTTTCATTATTTCATCGATGGCTGTTTTTTTTCTGATGACTTTGCACCATTTTCTAACCATTAATGAGTCCCTTACTTAGGGCTACTATGCATTTTGCTGAAATTTTTTAATAGCATTGCACACAGGCAAGCCAAAGCAATGCACTTTAAGACATGTCCTACTGATTTTGACAACTGTATCTGGTTGTTTCAGCTCTACCTCCCTCTTCATTTTCTTCTAAAACAATACTCCAATTCTTAAAACAATTAGTGTGTAGATGTGCGTATATACATGAGTGTATGTATATGTATATGTACACAAACATACACACACGCACACATTTCATAAATTTAGTGCTTCATGGCATTTTATGTAACTGTAATATTTTAGTTGCAGTAAATCATTAGATGTCTTCAACTTCAATACACAACTTTAAAATCCTGGATACTTCAATACCAACTTCAATGTTTACATATGAGGGCTTATTTTACAAGGCTTTATGAAGCATCCTCCACCCGAAGGCACTGACTCAGTTCAAACTATGACAACAGTCTAATTTATTTGGACTCAGAAAATCACAATGCTCTTCTGATGCATCGGATATAAGCACTGAAGTGGGCCAATTCAATTTTATTTGGCTGCTTTGCCGTGCATGCATAGAAACCCCTTATAGCATGTTGATCAAAACTGTGAGACCGTACCTTATTAGTTGAAGTTGAAGCAGTACTACTAAGGGCATTTTGACCAAGATTTTATCAAGCTGAAGTACTCCTCTGAAGCTCTGAAAAGCATTTTTTATTATGATTTTCAAAACTATGTATCAAAAAAACTATGTCCAAGGTAGCCTAAGGTCTACCAAGTGTGCTGAACTTCAATTTCAGCTCTAGAAAAGTTAGTTAAAACGGAAGGTTAGTTCAGCAATTCATTTCTATTTATTTAACAAATCTTATATGACTGTCCAACATGCTCATGGTGACTCCAGGCAGCTTACAGAAATAAAAGTTCCAAATACAAAATCCACATATCCCTAGTGGCAACAATTAAACCAAGTACTTGATGGACTCCATATCATTCTGATGCCCTCAGACTCACTGGCAAACCCATGTCTTCAAAGTCTTTTGAAAGAGTGTCCAAGTGTGGGGACAGTCTTATTTCCGTAGACTAATGTTCCATTGGGAGGGAGCCATCACTTAGAAGGCTCTTCTAATTCACCCATTATTCAATAGTTCATTGAATCATATTGACAAACGAACACCATAGTTTAAATCTTAACGTCTGCCTAGGTCAATAATACATGATGGGTACAAGGAATAAGAGCCTCGGTGGTGCAGTGGTTAGAGTGCAGTACTGTAGGCTACTTCTGCTGCCTGCCGGCTGCCTGCAATTTGGCAGTTCAAATCCCACCAGGCTCAAGGTTGACTCAGCCTTCCATCCTTCCGAGGTGGGTAAAATGAGGACACAAATTGTTGGGGACAATATGCTGACTCTATAAACCACTTAGAGAGGGCTGTAAAGCACTGTAAAGCGGTATATAAGTCTAAGTGATATTGCTATTCAGAATTCAAAACAAAAATAACTGATTAAGATTTTCCTTTGATTCGTGGTGAAACAAAACTTATCGTAGGTTCAAATCCAGTTTTAGCCAATTCTAAATGACTGTGAGAGATTAGTTGATTGAAAAAAAGGGGGAAATGCATATTCTAATATTCCAAGGTACAATACCATCTACCGTATTTTTCAGAGTATAAGACGCACCGAAGTATAAGACACACCTTAGTTTTGGGGAAGGAAAACAAGGGAAAAAAATTCTGCCTCTGCCTCCCAGCAATTTGCCTCCCAGCAAACAGCACAGATGATATACACTGTTTGCTGTGTATTTCTGTGCATGTATGCCTGACCCATAGAAATAGCAAAGAATGGTAGAAATGTACATTATGGCAGTATATTAATGCCTTAAAGTTTTCTTAAATGTAGTCACACTAACTCCTCCCAATTATTTAAATAGATCTACTCCAAACATGACTAAGTCAGGGTTTAACTCAGCTGCCTTATCTTAATACTAAAACAGGACACTGTTACATTTCAGACTATACTTGTACAGATTCTGTTAAAATTGATGTGGCTTTCTGGAAGTATACATTATTCTCTGCTATTTAAAAGAAGATACAAAAGCACTGGGCCTCTTCAGAGCAAGCATTTATTTTAAAAAGCTTCTTCATTTTGTTAAGTTGTCTAGAACAATAATAAAGCAGTCTTTAAAAAATAAGTCTAATAATGTGAATATTCTACAGACATTTATAGTTATTGACTTACCTCCTTGCATCCAGTTTCAGCAGTCTGATTAGCACAAGAAAATAAAATTCTGCCTCTGCCTCTACCTCCCAGCAATTTATTTATTTATTTATTTTGGTTTTCTTATATGCCGCCCAACTCCCAAGGGACTCAGGGCGGCGTACAGCAAAAAAAATACAAGAGCAACCAACAACAAACATTACTTAAAACCAAATATAAAAATTAAAAATTTAATATTAAAAACATCCAACAACCAGACATTTGCCTCCTTGCAGCTAGTTTCACTTTCAGTTTAGCACGTGGCCTGCAGGCCTGCTGCCTCACTCAGCTGAGAGTCGGGAAGCTGATAATCAGTTGCTTGGCTTAACTGGCTCTGTTCTGTTTGCTGCAAGGAGGTAAATTGCTGGGAGGCAGAGGCCAAAGGCTGGGTGGGGCTACATTCGGTGTATAAGACGCACCTAAGTTTTCACCCTCTTTTGGGGGGTAAAAAGGTGTGTCTTATACTCCGAAAAATATGGTACTTCATATACAGAAAATGACTGGGAAGACAGCATCTCTTTGATATTTATTAAATCACATTTATCTTTTTTCCAGTTCCTGGTCATCCTGAAAAAAGATGCTGTTGCTCCAGTGAACTGTATCATTAAACAGAGTGTCATTGATATAACTCTTAAATCAGCAGAATCTTTTTTGAGGTTCACACAGAAACCTGAAAAATGACCCATGTGCTTAAAGAAAAATGGAGAGGAACACCATAAGTACAAGGTACAAATAATTCTTCATAATCATTTTCTATGCCAATTGACATAACTCTAATTATAATATAGGTAATCCTTAACTTGTGATTATTTGTTTAACAATGGTTCAAAATTATGATGGCCTTGGAAAAAGTGTTTTACAATCTGTACTTACTCTTACAACTGTTGCTCATTTCCACAGTCATGTGTTTGAAATTTGGGCGCTTGGCAACCAGTTCACATTATAACCAGCTGCAATGTTTTACGTGATTGTGATTTGCTACTTTTTTTGATCAATTTCTAACAAAAAAAACCTCCACTGAGGAAGCTGGACTTTTGATCGTAAAATTGGGTCTGGTCATGTGATAACTCACCTTATATCTTTTGGATTCCCAACTTGGACCCTCCCTCAAACTTCTATGCTGCCCAACTTGCAACAAGTTTTATTAAACTTTGTTGCTGAATACCCACTCTGAATTTAATAAAACCATAGGAAAGAACAAGATGAGAAGCAGCAATAATTGGTTTGAAATATAAAAACTATCCAAATCTATACATTTTCTAGAACTCTTTGTCTATTTAGACTTCAACAAAGTACCAAACTTACCTAGTTCTGGAGGCAATACTGTAAGACGATTTCCTTGGATATGAAGTTCTTTAAGTTGTATGAGTTCCCCAATTTCTTTTGGGAGTGATATCAAGTCATTATCCCTAAAGCTAAGCTTTACAAAAAGGAAAATAGTTAAGAGTTAATCAGAGACACAAACAATCTGCCTATACAAAATACAGGCGATACTGCATATGTACAACAAGCTAAGCTTAGTTAGACTTAACTGTGGTTGAACTAAATATGTGATTTATCATGTAGCATAAATCTGGACTGCTCAAATTATGATTCAATGTATATATAATACTAGAAAATAGGTCAATTTAGTGAGGAGATTAAGTGTATTACATGATGAAGCTGTCAGGTCAATTCTCAGCTGAAAAAAAGTAGATCAAGATTTGCTAGAAACACAGCTAGCTCTTTTCCTTTTTGCTACTTCACTCCACCCATTCTTCCGATGTATGCATAAGTACTTTCTGATTAAAAATAGACAATACAGGTGTTGATGCTAACTCCTACAAACTCCCATGACTTCTTGCACATTGATTTGATTCTACTCAAACTAGGACTGCAAAAATAAATTGATTCCCCCCCCAAGAATTTAGATAAATTACTTACTATCTGCAACTTTGTGAGCTTCCCAATATCTGATGGCAGGGTTTCAAAATCGTTGTCACTTAGATAGAGTGCACGCAGGGTGGCTGCAAATTAAACAGCAATATATAAACAGGGTGGCATACAACCCGACCATTTGAGACCTGATCAATGAAAATGTGTCAGGTTTGATTAATAACCCTGACTTGGTGAAAAGCCTTTGACATACCCAAGGCTCACAATAATAACAAGCAGGTCAAACTTAGATTTACTGGCTTATGTACTATTGCTCTGCTCAGGAAAACGTCTATATCCAAAAGGGCCGACATAATTAACAAATTCTACTACATTGCTCTCTGGCAGGTTGTAGCACGCCACTGCAATACTAACTTGTCAAGACAGAAACTATCCAAGTTTATTATTAACCGTTATTCAAATTAGCATCCATAATCTCTCTAAAAAGGTTATTTTGTATACATCTGTTAGGTTTGTGAAACAAGAAGCTGTAATGTCTTTAAAAAAAATAGACTAGGATATATGCAAAAGTAATCAGTGGGACACAATTCCTCTCTCCAGATGAGGAAGGAGCCTTCAAGAGAAATGGCAAAGAATGAAGGCAAACTGAAGCCTCCAAGAGCATTTTGACACAGTGTTTGAGTCAAAATACAATAAAACAATGTTATTAGCTAGCTAGCTCTCAAAAATTATTTGGGTGTAATTTGTGGGTTGAGTTTAGGGGAAGACTATGCATATACTGGTAAAAACTGCTTCAGCTCATTAGCACACACTCATTAATTGGATGTATTTCTTGATTGAGGCTTGTGGAAATATAGTCCCCCTAGTGGCAAGCATTGCTTCCCCTCTAATTAGCCAACAATTATTATTTTACAATATTTAGCAAATCATCAACATGCTATTTACAACAATTTTTATTATATCAGGATATTTGCAATATAGGACAGAATTGTCAGCAATATTGTTGCAATATTTTATGTACTTAAATTATGTTAATTGATAATATTGTAACACAATCACTAGACTGTATCTTCTTTTTAGGGAAAAAACAGTCTTTTTCCCAGACCAGATTCTTTGATAAAATGTTTGGTGAAATTTTAAAATATGAAATGTTAAGAACTGGTGCACTAGAACACACACAAATAAAAAACTGTTTATGCATCATAAAAATCTCTTTACTTCCATAATGAAAACAGAAAGTGGAATCATTTTAAGAGAACAAAGATTTAAATAATTCGGGTTAATTGTATTTTTTTCATTCTGTCCCTTAGTTCTTAAACAAATTGTATGGCTCAAGAAATATTTCAATCATTCTAGTCATAGAGCCCTATGAAAACACTTTATGGAACATTAATGAGACATTAGTCATTGGAAATGTCTAAGCACATTTGAAAAACAGTAATCATATTCAAAATTGAGCAGATTATACCACTTATGCTGAGGGAAGAGCAAAGTTTATTTTAGTTTCTCATTTTCAAGCTTCAAATTATTCCATTCCATTTCTATCCCAACCTGTGAATTTTTTAAATAATCAGACCTACACAAAATATTCCATATATTGAATAGAGTTTTGCAAGAATATTTTAAATTTTTTAATTGAATTGAGTTTTTGAATTGAGTTTTTTAATATAAACAATGAAGTCTTTTCATATTCTGTCACAATCCCCACATAGTAATAATAATAGAAAAGGGGGGAAAAAGATGGCTTCCTTACCTGTTCCTTTGTTACAATCAGGTTTCGTTTCTTAATTTCTAATTAGGGGAGGCTATCTTGAGATTATGATTAGACATAGCATGTGCCCTTCCTCCATCCTAAACTCAGTATAAATTGAAATTACAGTGTTTCATCGCTGTTTTTCAAAGAAAAAAGCTTCTTTTGGTCTCTGTGTGGGGTGATTTCTTTGTGAATCACAGATTTCAGATCCTAACCCTAACTCTATGATTTCACTGAGAGCCATATCAGAAATGATATGCTTAGTGAATGTCACCTTCAAAAAAAAATAATATGCTTGTATATCCATCTCTGTCTCTGCTTCCCTTTCTGCCTCCATAGAAACATATATGCACCTATCTAGAAAATAGAAGAAAGCACCACTGAGCCTTGCTGAAGTGAATGCATTTGCCTGATGATACCAAATGCTAATTGAGAACATGATATTTATAATACATATAACTAAGAGTTATTAAAATAAAGTAAATCACAACTTGGTTGCTAGCTAGAATTCCTTGACACAAACAGCAGCTCCTTTAATGGTCCCAACAGAGTACTGCATTCCCCAAATTTCATTTTATAAATGCTGAATAAAATTCAAGGAAATATGACTGAAGCACAGCATATCAAACACACCTATTTGTCCATTTATTCCACAAATATCAGGTGACTATAGATCAAAGGATACAAATTGCCAAGCTATGTAGAAATATTCAAGAGGACTCGCAGGAGGAGACATATATCTCAAACATTCTTTTTAGAACACAGTCTTTCTCAAATAAATCAGTTGGAGAAAGCAAAGCAACTTTTCAAGATGATTTAAAGTTTTATTTTTATATTTTTTAAAAAATACTATTTCTTACTTAGATAGAAGAAGTTTCCAGGCAAGGACCTTTCATTTAAATTATTGTAAGTCAAATCAAGAACTTCCAGAGCTGGTAAAGAGCCAAATCCTCGGGGCAAGGTGTTGAGCCTGTTCATCCTAAGAATGAATGCAGGTTGTAAATTGGCATTATTTTTGATACATAAGAAATAGTGACATTTTACATGGTATATGTAGTCTGTATCAGTATCACTGTATTTTAAAATCCATATGGAGTGTCTTTTCAATAATACTTTGCACAATCCCAAACAAGAAGCTAACAATACTACGTTTGCCTCTCAAACCACCTGCATAGATTGTTAGCGTCTTCAGACTATCATCTCTTCAGCCCCATGAAAGAGGGTTTGAGAGGCAAACATTATTCCAGTGACGAGGAAGTGAAAACTGCAGTGAAGAAGTGGCTCAAAGAACAGTCAACAAAATTTTACGAGGCAGGGATACATGTTCTCATTTGAAGGTGGAACATTGCTATCGAGAGAAACGGTGACTATGTTGAGAAGTAGGGATGTGATCCACAGAGGACCAGCTTCATTTTGATGTATGCTACATGTTCCTGTGTTGGTAATTATACCTGTCATATATAAAATAGCATTACTTTTTGACTCACCCTCGTATAATAAAAAACCCTGATCAAATACAAAGATACCAAAAGGCAGGAATAATTATATAAAAAGTCAAATTAATAAATGGGCATCCTTTTAAAAAAATCAAAATCGTAAGTGGCTTTGATAGACTTTCAAGATGGATGTCAGCTCTTCACAAGATCAGGAAATCAAAGTGGTTAAGGAAATGTGCTTTAATTTAACAAGGTATTGTAATAGTATCCTTACATGTGTGAAAACCACACTCTACTTCACTCTATACCTAACACAGACAAAGTGAATATTTTTCTCATGTTTACTCAGAGTTGGAAATGTGTAATTTCTATCTTATTTCCATTCTTGGAAACTATAGGGCAGTGATGGCGAACCTTTTTTGGTTTGCGTGCCAAAAGGGGAGGGGAATGCGGGGGATCACGTGTGTGTGTGCCCATACTCATTATTCCATGCACCCCCGCACATGCAAGCATGACGCCCCTGCTCCCAGCATGCAATGGCACGCCCATTTTTCGCTCTCCCCAGGCTCCAGAGCCTTTCTAGGAGCCTGGAGAGGGCGAAAACGGCCTTCCCCACCCCCTCTGGAGGCTGGAAACAGCCTGTTTCCTGACTCCCAGTGGGCCCAGAAGGCCCGATAATCAGCCGGATGGTGCACACATGCACGCCGGACCTGAGCTCGCATGCCCACCGATATGGCTCCGCGTGCCACTTGTGGCACCCGTGCCATAGGTTCGCCATCACGGCTATAGGGTATCTACAGTATTAAGACACAATTTTATTTCTCATATTGATACAAAAGGTTGAATGCTTTGCTATTTGAAAGAAACAATGTGTTGGCTGTATTTATTTCAAGATAAAATTGCTAGACCATGAATAATATTTGGTAAATATTTTTCAAAACAACTAACTAGTGAATAATTTTATTCAACTATATCTTATAAAGAATCTTCTTTCAGTCTGGTACCTTCTAGAATCTAGATAGTTGAAATTATACTTCTCAGAATTCCCATCCAGCATTAGATTGGGAAAGGCAATTAAGCAAATTTAAAACAACTGACCACAACTGCTACTTACCCAAGATTTAAGTGTTTCAGCTTCTGAAGGCTGCTGATCTGAGTTGGCAGCTCCTCAATCTGATTGTTGAAAAAATTGAGTACTTCTAAATTCCTCAGATCTGCAATATTTGGAGATACAGCTGCAAAGAGAAAGAAACCACCATCAAAAGCAAGATAGGACACACAAATCACATCAACCCAGTTCAATTAATGGAAATGTTTAAATCATACAGTACATATACACAGGCAATAGCAAAATCAGTGAATACTAGATATGTTGTCATTTTAAAGGGAAATTTGCCCTTGATGGGCAAAATATATCTTGTCTTTGGATTGCTAATAGCTTCTAATACTTGGCTTCACCTGGAGGTCCTCAAGTGATTTTTTTGTACTAATCATAGTATGAACATGCTCTGGCAACAACTTCTTTCAGCATTGTATAATATTTGTTTTGCTCCCAGTCATAAGACAGTTTTAAGCCATCATTAGTTGCATCCATTTTATTTTCAATTCTTTTATACCACTTGGCTCAATCATGACTTATGACAGTTCATATCTATTTTACTACTAAAACTTTCCTGTTTTTCTGTTTGTAATCTTCAATTACCTGAATTTGTGAATCATAGTACAACAATTTTTAATCAAGGTTTCTTAAATGCAGTAACTTAAAGAATGTGTATAAAATCTGGGACCTTTATTCATGGATTTGAAATTTCAAGCATTTTCAGATCAATTGTATTTGCAAAGTTGTGATCATTACGATACTGTTGCAAGTGCTACAGTCACATGATTTTGATTTTCAACACTCCCTACCAGCTTCCCATAAGCAACAACAATATGGAAGCCAGCAGGAGTTACTCCCATTCTCATTACATTTTTGCCTACCCTCAAATCAGAGGTGAAAGCCAGCAGGTTCTGACAGGTTCTGGAGAACTGGTAGCGGAAATTTTGAGTAGTTTGGAGAACCGGTAGCGGAAATTTTGAGTAGTTCGGAGAACTGGCAAATACCACTTCTGGCTGGCCAGAGGTGGCGTTGGAGATTTTTCAATATCCTTCCCCCAGGAGTGGGGTGGAAATGGAGATTTGCAGTATCCTTCCCCTGCCACCCCCACCAAGCCACCCCCACCAAGCCACACCACCCCCACCAAGCCACGCCCCCAGAACCAGTAGTAAAAAAATTTAGATTTCACCACTACCTCAAGTCATTCTTAATCTATTTAGGTAAGTAAATATTTCTGAAAAGAGGTCATGGCTTTCTAACAAAACATAAAAATACATAAACAGCAAGAGAATACAGAACAAAAACAGGATGAAAAAAATTGCTCTCAGAATCAGCAATTCTACTAAATTCTGAATGGTTTGTTCTAACAAAACAGTTTTCACTAACTTGCAGAAGACTGGAAGGAGGGGGGGGGGCAAGATATTTTAAAGCAAGAGGATTGTATTTCAGGCCCAGACTTCCTGAATTCTTGTGTGGAGGGGACCCTCAATGACCCCTATCTGCAGGCAAACAAGGATTGGACGGAACAAGGACAAGGAGCCTAGGTGGCGCAGTGGTTAAAAGCAGCACTGCAACTACTTCAGTGACTGCTAGTTCAGCAGTTCAGCTGTTCAAATCTCACCAGGCTCAAGGTTGACTCAGCCTTCCATCCTTCTGAGGTCGGTAAAATGAGGACCCAGATTGTTGGGGGCAATGTGCTGAACTCTGTAAACCGCTTAGAGAGGGCTGTAAAGCACTATGAAGCGGTATATAAGTCTAAGTGCTATTACTATTCTACATGAGGCATTCAAGAGCATGTTAGAGTGATCTAGTCATGTGGTGATGAGGGTGTGAGTCTCAGTCACCAAGACTTCTTGGTCTATCTAGAGCAGTGGTTCCCAACCTTTCTAATGCCGCGACCCCTTAATATAGTTCCTCATGTTGTGGTGACCCCCAACCATAAAATTATTTTCGTTGCTACTTCATAACTGTAATTTTGCTACTGTTATGAATCGTAATGTAAATATCTAATATGCAGGATGTATTTTCATTGTTAGAAATTGAACATAATTAAAGCATAGTGATTAATCACAAAAACTATGTAATTATGCCAGATCAGAAATTCTCGGGGCAGTCTTTGCAAGAGCACAAGGAATATCATCTTCCACAACAAACGTCTCTCACCGAATGGCACCTCTCCCGACCAATCGGAGGGCTCGGGCGAGTTAAGCCGATATGGCCAGGCTTGTGGCAGTGGGGGGTAGCTGAGGATGCCGGGGCGACCCCTGGGAAATGGTCGTTCGACCCCCAAAGGGGTCCCGACCCCCAGGTTGGGAACCACTGATCTAGAGCTCAACTGATACAGATATCAAATATGAAGCTAATATTAGTGAGTAAAAATATTGATGGTTTTAGGTCTTATTCAGACCATACTTTAGGACAGCTGACACTATATCAGGGTAATGTATACCTTATTTTTTGGAGTATAAGACGCACCTTTTTACCCCCCAAAAGAAGGTGAAAACTTGGGTGCGTCTTATACACAGAATGTAGCCCCACCCAGCCACCCCCACTCTTTGATCTTTGCCTGCCAGCAATTTACTTCCTTGCAGCAAACAGCAGCATAGCCTCATTAGAACAAGCCACTGATTATCTGCCTCCCGACACTCAGCTGTTTGGTTGAAGTTGCTGGCAAGCCCACATGCTAAAATGAAAGTGAAACTAAAGCTGCACGGAGTCAAATTGCTGGAGGGAGAGGCAAAGATAGAATTTTATTTTCTTGTCCTAACCAGACTGTGCTGAAACTGGCTGCTTTTTGCTGCAAGAAGATAAGTCGATAACTATAAATGCCTATAGAATGTTCAAATTATCAAACTTATTTTTAAAGATTGTTTTATTATTGTTCTAGACAACTTAACAAAATGAAGAAGCTTTTTAAAATAAATGCTTGATCTGAAGAGGCCCAGTGCTATTGTATCTTCTTTTAAATAACAGAGAATACTTCCAGAAAGCCACATCAATTTTAAAGATTTGTAAAAGTATAGTCTGAAATGTCCTGTTTTAGTATTTAGTATTAAGTATTAGTATTAAGTATTAGTATTAAAATAAGGCAGCGGAGTTAAACCCTGACTTAGTCATGTTTGGAGTAAATCTATTTAAATAATTGGAAGGAGTTAGTGTGGTTACATTTAAGAAAACTTTCTGGGATTAATATACTGCCATAATGTACATTTCTCCAAATCCTTGCTATTTCTATGGGTCAGACACACAGGCACAGAAATACACAGCAAACAGTGTATATCATCTGTGCTGTTTGGTGTTTGGCAAATTGCTTGGAGGCAGAGGCCTTTTTTCCTTGTTTTTCTCCCCCAAAACTAAAGTGCGTCTTATATTCTGGTGTGTCTTATACTCTGAAAAATACGGTAATTCTTTTTTAGTCAAGTATTTAACCTTTGATGAGTACACCAGAATTTACACTTCTGTAAATTCAAAAATTGCAGAGGCAGGGCAACTCTACAATTAATCCCATTAATTTTCAACATAAGCTTAAGCAACTTGGACATTTACTTCTGCAATACTTCAAACTACAAATTGGTAGCATCTATAAGAGTGATTCTGAGGGCATGCACTCCTGCAGTCTCCAGCTATGCACCTCTATTGTGAGTAACATGCCTCCTAAATCTCTTAATGTCCTGGTAGGGTATAGCTTCATAATGAATGAACAATATTTATGAACAAGCACCTGTATTTTTTTACTTGGTAGCCATTATTTCATCAAGGGTATATGTAAAGGAAACAATTCCAATCTATCATCTTTTGAAAGACCAATTGCCTTTGGTTTATCCTTAAGTGCTATCACTTATTTATTTATTTATTTATTTATTTTGTTATTCTTATATGCCGCCCAACTCCCGAAGGACTCAGGGCGGCGTACAACAGGAAAAAATACAAGAATAATCAAAATGCAAGTAATTAAAAAAAACAAATACAAAATTTTTAAAAACAATATTAAAACAACAACATCCATTCGATATCATACATACTTGGGGGGTGATCTCAGGTGGATTAAGCTATCCCCCCCACCTGCAGGAAAAGCCATGTTTTAACGGCTTTTCGGAAGGCCAGCAGAGTGGGGATGGTTCGGGTCTCTGGGGGAAGTTGGTTCCAGAGCAGGGGGCCAGCCACAGAGAAGGCTCTCCCCCTAGGGCCCGCCAGCCGGCATTGTTTGGCCGACGGGACCCGGAGGAGGCCAACTCTGTGGGCCCTAACCGGTCGGAGGGAAGTATGAGGCAGAATGCGGTCCCGAAGATATCCTGGTCCTAAGCCATGAAGGGCTTTAAAGATGGTGATCAACACCTTGAATTGGACCCGGAGACCGATGGGCAACCAATGCAGCTGGCGGAGTATTGGTGTCACGTGGGTGTACCTTGGCACACCCACCACAGCACGCGCAGCCGCATTTTGTACCAGCTGAAGTCTCCGGATACTCTTCAAGGGTAGCCCCATGTAGAGCGCATTGCAGTAGTCCAAACGCGAGGTGACAAGGGCATGAGTGACCGTGAGTAGAGCCTCCTTCTCCAAGTATGGCCGCAACTGGTGCACCAGGCGAACCTGTGCAAAGGTCCCCCTAGCCACAGCAGAAAGATGGTGGTCCAATTTTAGCTGTGGATCTAGGAGGACCCCCAAGTTGCGGACCTGGTCTGAGGGAGTCAGTTTCGCACCCTCAAAGACCAAGGAGGGATAGTTGTCATGGTCCTTAGGAGGCAATATCCACAGCCACTCAGTCTTATCGGGATTGAGTCTGAGTCTGTTCCTCCCCATCCAGATCTTAACGTCGTTCAGGCAGCGGCACATTACATCAACTGCCTCCCTGAAGTCAGACGGGGTGGTGATGTACAGCTGGGTGTCGTCAGCGTACTGATGGAAACACACCCCATGTCTGCGAATGATCTCACCCAACGGTTTCATGTAGATATTGAACAGGATGGGCGAGAGAACCGACCCCTGAGGCACCCCACATGATAGGGGCCTAGGGGACGATCTCTGCCCACCTGCCAACACCGACTGCATCTGATCAGCGAGATAAGAGGAGAACCACCGCAAAACGGTGCCTCCCACTCCCAACTCGCCGAGCCGATGCAGAAGGATACCATGGTCGATGGTATCGAAAGCCGCTGAGAGGTCAAGTAGCACCAGGATGGAGGAATTTCCTCCATCCCGGGCTCGCCAGAGATCATCCATCAGGGCAACCAAGGCAGTTTCTGTACTGTAGCCGCGCCTGAAGCCCGACTGGTAAGGATCTAGATGGTCTGTTTCATCCAGGAGCTGCAGAAGCTGAGTCACCACCACCTTCTCCACAACTTTCCCTAAAAAAGGTAAGTTGGAGACTGGACGATAGTTCTTCAAATCAGCTGGATCCAGGGAAGGCTTCTTCAGGAGGGGTCGCACCACCGCAGCTTTTAACGACTGCGGTACGCATCCCTCCCTCAAAGAAGCGGTGATCACCGCCTGGATCCAGCCACGTGCCACCGACCTGCTGGCCGAGACGAGCCAGGAGGGGCATGGGTCCAATAAACAGGTGGAGGTACCCATCGCTCCCATAGCCCTGTCCACATCATCGGGAGAAACAGGCCCAAACTCTTCCCACAATGATGGACTAGGACTTGCCCCTGTCACCTCTATGGACTCTGCCCTGCCAGAGTCCAAGTTTGACCGAATCTGAGCGAATTTATCCGACAGAAACTCAGCAAATTCCTCAGCTCTGCCTTGTAAGTGTTCCTCGTTCCCCCCTTTTCCAAGGAGGGAGCGAGTCACCCTAAACAAGGCGGCTGGACGAGAATCTGCGGAGGCAATAAGAGCGGAAAGATATTTATTTATTTATTTATTTATTAAGAGTTCTTATAGGCCGCCCAATCCCTTGGGACTCAGGGCGGCTTACAGCAGAGATTAGAACTACAGATTAAAAAAGGCATTTAAAAACATCATATTACAATATAAAAAACCATTCATCCTTGGGGGAATCATCTCTTCACCCCGCCTGCCGGAAGAGCCACGTTTTTACTGCCTTGCGGAAGGCCAGTAGGGTGGGGATAGTCCGGATCTCTGGCGGGAGTTGGTTCCAGAGAGATGGGGCTCCCACAGAGAAGGCCCTCCCCCGTGGGCCCGCCAGCCGGCATTGTTTGGCAGACGGGACCTGGAGGAGGCCCTCTCTGTGGGACCTCACTGGTCGTAGGGAGGAATGTGGCAGGATGCGGTCCCGAAGATAACCTGGCCCTGAGCCATGTAGGGCTTTAAAGGTCAAAACCAACACCTTGAATTGCGACCAGAGACCAATGGGTAGCCAATGCAGCTGGCGGAGGATGGGTGTTACGTGGGTGTATCTCGGTACACCCACCACAGCTCGCGCAGCTGCATTCTGTACCAATTGTAGTCTCCGGATGCTCTTCGAGGGTAGCCCCATGTAGAGCCCGTTACAGTAGTCAAGCCGTGAGGTGACAAGGGCATGAGTGACTGTGAGCAAAGCCTCCCTCTCCAAGTAGGGTCGCAATTGGTGCACAAGACGTACCTGTGCAAAGGTCCCCCTAGCCACAGCTGAAAGATGTTGCTCCAATTTAAGCTGTGGATCTAGGAGGACACCCAAATTGCGGACCTGTTCTGAGGGAGTCAATTTTTCTCCCCCAAGAACCAAGGAGGGACAGTCGACATAATCCTTGGGAGGCAATATCCAAAGCCACTCAGTCTTGTCTGGGTTGAGCCTGAGTCTATTCACTCCCATCCAGACCCTTACATCGTCCAGGCAGCGGCACATTACATTAACTGCTTCACTGAACTGACACGGAGTGGAGATGTACAACTGGGTATCATCAGCATACTGCTGATACCTCACCCCGTGTCGTCGGATGATCTCACCCAACGGTTTCATGTAAATGTTGAACAGGATGGGAGAGAGGACCGAGCCCTGTGGCACCCCGCAAAGCAGGGGCCTAGGGGCTGACCTCTGCCCTCCTGTCAACACCGACTGCGTCCTGTCGGAGAGAAAGGAGGAGAACCACCAAAGAACGGTGCCCCCCACTCCCATCTCCCCGAGACGACGCAGAAGGATACCATGGTCGATAGTATCGAAAGCCGCTGAGAGGTCAAGTAACACCAAGATGGAGGAATGACCTCCATCTCGGGCTCGCCAGAGATCATCCATCAGAGCGACCAAAGCAGTCTCCGTACTGTAGCCGTGCCTGAAACCCGATTGAAAGGGATCCAGATAATCCATTTCCTCCAATAACCGCAGGAGTTGGAGCGACACCACTTTCTCGACAACTTTACCCACGAAGGGTAAGTTGGAGACTGGACGGAAGTTCTTTAAATCCGCTGGGTCCAGGGAAGGCTTCTTGAGGAGGGGCCTCACCACCGCAGCTTTTAAGGGCTGCGGGATGGACCCCTCTCTCAAAGATGCGATCACAACCGCCTGGAGCCAGCCGCGTGTCACCTCCCTGCTAGCCGAAACCAGCCAGGAGGGACACGGGTCCAATAAACAAGTGGAGGCGCTCATCGCTCCTATGGCCTTGTCCACATCCTCAGGAGTGATAGGCTCAAACTCCTCCCAAATAACAGGACTAAGACTCGCCTCTGTCATCTCGGCCTGCTCTGTCCAAATGGAGTCCAGGTCTGTCCGAATCTGAGTGATTTTATCCGCCAGGAACTGCGAAAATTCCTCAGCTCTACCCTGCAAGGGTTCTTCGCTCCCCCCCTTTGCAAGCAGGGAGCGCGTTACCCTAAACAGGGCGGCTGGGCGGGAGTCGGCGGACGCAATACGGGCGGAAAAATACGCGCATTTTGCCGCCCGTATTGCCACTAAGTAAGACTTAATGCAAGTTCTTAAAAGTGTCCGATCAGATTCAGCTTTACTAGCCCTCCATCGTCGCTCTAGGCGTCTCTTTAGGCGCTTCATCTCCCGGAGTTCCTCAGTGAACCAAGGATCCCTCCTGGATCCGCTGCCACGGAGAGGCCGCAAAGGCGCAATCCGATCTAAGGCCCCTGACGCTGCCCGGTTCCAGGCAGTCACTAGGTCCTCAGATGAATTGTGTACCAGGGATTCAGGTATTTCCCCAAGTTCCCTCTGAAATCCTTCGGATTCCATTAGGCGCCTGGGGCGGAACCACTTAATCGATCCCGCCTCCTTGCGGTGGAGGAGTGGTGCCATAAAATCCAACCTCAGGAGGAAATGATCTGACCATGACAAGGGTATTGTGACTAAACCCCTCAGCCTCAGATCATCTCTCCACTGCCCCGAGAGAAACACAAGGTCAAGTGTGTGACCACCCTCATGAGTCGGACCCTGAACTACTTGGGTCAGGTCCATGGTTGTCATGGAAGCCATGAACTCCTGGACTGCCTCCGAGGTTTCGCCGGGCGATGGCAGGTTGAAGTCCCCCAGCACCATCAATCTGGGGAACTCAATCGCCAGCCCGGCTATCGCCTCGAGCAGAACAGGCAGGGCCTTAGCAACGCAGCTAGGAGGCAAGTACGTTAGCAAAAGGCCCACCTGTACCCCTAAGTCCAACTTCAGAAGGAGCGTCTCACACCCAACAATCTCCGGGGCAGGGATCCTCCGAGGGCACAGACTTTGGCGAGCTATAATAGCCACTCCTCCACCCCTTCCCTGGGGTCGCGGCTGATGCTGCACTGAGAACCCGTCTGGGCACATCTCGGAGAGGGGAACCCCCCCCTCCTGGCCCAGCCAGGTCTCAGTAATACATGCCAGGTCCGCCCCCTCCTCCAAGATTAAATCCCGGATAAGGGGGGCCTTGTTGTTAATTGACCTGGCATTCAACAGCAGCAGCTTGAGCCCAGGGCCCTGACATCCCTGGTTACCAGGTACTTGGGCTGAGCAAGATGGAACCTGATCTGAGGGGCCAGAATGAGGAATCGCTTGTAAACAGCGAATTCTCATTCCCCGTGAGCGGCCTACCCCTCTGCTCCCGGCATACCTGCCTCTCCCTGTAATGACCGTGATGCACCCACTCTCTATCACACCAGAGATCCCCTCCCCCACCCCACTGGTACTCCCAACTCCCGGCAGGCCAAACACTCCATTCATACTGGGCCTGGCATGGGGCCCGACCCCCCCTCCGCTTCTGTTTTCACACTCAGCGGAGGAGGGAAGAATCATCTTGCTGCCCTTATCGCCACTAAATAAGATCTGATGTAAATTCTTAATAGTGTTCGGTCAGATTCGGCCCTCTTGGTCCTCCAGCGGCGCTCCAGACGTCTCTTTTTGCGTTTCATCTCCCGGAGCTCCTCGGTAAACCAGGGAGCTTTCCGGGATCCACTGCCACGGAGAGGTCGCTTAGGCGCAATTCGGTCTAGAGCCCCTGATGCTGCGGTGTTCCAAGCAGCCATCAGGGAGTCAGCCGAATTGTGTACCAGGGTTTCAGGTATCTCCCCAAGTTCCCTCTGGAATCCTTCCGGCTCCATTAGGTGCCTGGGGCGGAACCACCTAGTCGGTCCCGCCTCCCTGCGGGGGAGGAGTGGGGTTGTGAAATCCAGCCTCAGTAGGAAATGATCTGACCATGACAGTGGGGTGATGACTATATCCCTTATCTTCAGATCATCTCTCCACTGCCCCGAAAGAAACACTAGGTCAAGCGTGTGACCACCCTCATGAGTCGGACCCTGAATTACTTGGGTCAGGTCCATGGTTGTCATGGAATCCATGAACTCCTGAGCTACCCCAGAGGTTTCCCCAGCAGATGGCAAGTTGAAGTCCCCCAGTACTATAAGCCTAGGGAACTCAACCGCCAAGCCGGCTACTGCCTCGAGCAACTCAGGCAGGGCCTTACTTACGCAGCTGGGAGGCAGGTACGTTAAGAAAAGGCCCACCTGAACCCCTAAGTCCAACTTCAGAAGGAGCGTCTCACCCAACAATCTCCGGGGCAGGGATCCTACGAGGATGCAGATTTCCACGCGTTATAATTGCCACTCCTCCCCCCCTTCCCTGGGGTCGAGAATGGTGCTGCACCGAGAAACCGGCTGGGCATATCTCGGAGAGGGCTACTCCCCCCTCCTGCCCTAGCCAGGTCTCGGTAACACATACCAGGTCTGCCCCCTCCTCTGTGATTAAATCACGTAACAGGGGGGCTTTGTTGATAATTGACCTGGCGTTAAGCAGCAGCATCCTGAGCCCAGGGCCCTGAAAACCCTGGTTGCCAGGTATCCGGGTTGAGCAAGATGGAACCAGATCAGAGGGGCCGGAACAAGGGATCGCTTGTAAACAGCGAGGTCTTATTCCCCGAGAGCGGCCCTCCCCTCTGCTCCCGCCATATCTGCCTCTTCCCATTATGACCGAGATGTTCCGGCTCTCATCCCCACCAGAGATCCCCTCCCCCTCCCCGCTGGTCCTCCTCATTTCCTGCAGGTCATACATACCATTCTCACAGGCTGGGGTCACTGCGCCCCTGCCCCCCCCGCTTCTGTTTCCATACACAGCGAGGGGGGTCGGGATCGCAGCCCCCGGCTTTTCCATTTCTTTTTCGTACATACATTCATTAACAATCAGACACTCATCTCACTCATCCCCATAATCAATCACACCCATACCACGTCTCAGAGGGGGAGAATAAGTTAAAAGATTTTAAAATGAAGGCAAGTTCGTCTAGGTAAGGGTGTGCTGGGGAGGCAGGTTCCCTGGTTCCGCTTAGCCTCCCTATTGATCTATAGTCCCAGGATGACGGAGAGCCTCCCTTACTCTGATGACATTGGGAGTATATAGTCCTACCCCCCTCGGTATGTGATCGATTTCTGTCCGAGGAAATTTCTGTCCGAGATTCAGCATCTTCTCCCTGCGTGTAATGATCTTTAAAATAAGCAGGGACATCCGTGGGAATAGGGGTAAAATTAAGCACAGCGTCCAGGAAAGAAAAAACTCCATAGATGTAAAAAGTCTCTGGATATAAGCTAGGAACAACAAGGGGGGGGAGGGGGTTGAAGCCCTCAGGGGCAGTTTTGGCGCTGGTTGTCCTCAATCGGTACCAGTTCCAGAGTTCTTTCACAGGCTCACCAAACAGATGGTAATAAAGGGCCTCTCCTGATCTTTTCTGTTTCTTCGGGCTTCTCCGAATGGCACTGGTGCCTGGAAGCGTGTCCTCCCTCTCCTCGTAATGGCGGCGGGAGTCTCAGGGCTCAAAGTTTCTAAGCCACCAGATGGCCACAAAGCGGACCCCAAACAGTCCTGATCTATCCACTCCAGAGAGGGACTCCACGCCGCTTCACCCACGATCTTCTTGGCGGCAGTTGGTAAATTAGCGGTTAGCGAGCGAAGGTTTAAATCTACCTCCCAGCTGGTCTCTCCCAGAGGAATACTAAACGGCGAAAGCTCTCCGCTGCCGATGACTGGGCAGGCTGACCGAGCTTGCCGTCTCTCCTCAGCAATATTAAATCCCTCACCTCAGTCTCGAATGATCCTCCGAAACCACCGAAAAAGCCTTCTGAGTATATACTCAGTGTCCGCGATTTTCCGTTTAAAAGTTTTTTGTATTTGGGCCTCGCAGAAATAGTACGGCCCTCACGGCGTCTTACTGCTCCAAAATGAGCTCCAAGATGGACGGCCGTCTCCGCAGATGGAAACCAATAGGAGAAATTTGCGGTGGTATCTGCAGGTGGTAGGTGTTTCCGCCACCGTCTTCAGGTGCCTGCTGAAGTTCAGTCTCACCCAGGGAGAGAAAAACTCCAGGGGGTGGTCTCCTTCAGGTGCGGCAGCCGGAAAAGCTCAGTTCTCCTGCGGAGTGCGATCTTTTCGCCGCCATCTCAGCCGTGGCTCCTCCTCCTCCCTTATCCTGCTCCATCAAACTACCAGAATTACTTCTATCTCAGCTGGTGTTCTAAGAATTGGAGCCTTAGCATGCTTCTTCTTTCCTTTAACATTTGGTTTTTCAGAATTTAAACTTGAGGAGTGACTTTATTTCTCCTGTAGGTAATACAACTATAATATTAATATTGGCTGTTCGAAATGATATGCATTTGATCTAAATTTAAATTTCAGTTAAACTTAATCTTCATTTAAACTTTGGCTATCAACTTGAAATAAATAATACACTGATCAAACCAGGCCACTTTTGAGGCAATTCCAAGGAGGATACTATTATGATCAATACTCACAAAAAAAGGTTACATCAGATTAGCAACAAATCAATGTCTAGCTATTATCTAGAAATATAAAAAAGCCCTGATGCATGATATGAATACTACAGTTCAGATAAAGATTTAAACTCTCTATTGGTTTAATTTTCTCTTTTATTTATTAAAGCAAAATCTAAGCAAGCAAATAATATTTATGGATTGGTACGTGATCACATATGATAAAGCTTTCTCCTGTATTGTCATATTTCAGAATTAAAGTAGAAGTATGTTTGGATAAATTGTTAAAGTAGCAGCAGATAACAGAATCTGAGTGATTTTGTTTTGAAGCAGAGGCCAGACAGAGCTGGACCTGAGTAGTACCTTGATGGAAAACTTCCACAGCATATCAAGCTGTAGGCTAAGGAAAGTTGAAAAACCACCCTGGAAAGAACAAGTTGTACTATGTAGTAATGAGGCGTTTAACTCAATTTGAAGGAGACCTTACTTTTTTTTGGAGGGGGGGTTCATATCTGAAAGCATAAAGGCATATATTCTTTTGCTAGAAATGAAAAAGGTTTCTGCATTGCAGAATATGAGATATCCATTTGCTGGAATTATCACATTGTAAGGTGTTGAAAGGTAAGTTATAACTCCACGCCACTAAAATCCGCATCCATATCATCTGAGGACCTAAGAGTCCTGATGAATCTGGCCAAAGATTTTTTTTTCTGTCTTCTGGCTAAGATCGTAAGAGATAAAGCAGTTGTGTTATACATTGTTATTCCTTACCTTTACTTATCAACTAATATTTAAGGCATACTGATGTTGATTTTGGACGCAAGATACAACATTAAAAATAATTACTATTGATAATCTAACCTTCTTTGAATTTGTCTTTTAAAAACCATTACACTTACCATCATTACATCTGTGGCAGTAAATTTTATACTGAAACACCCCCCCCCCCAATCTTTTCACATCTATCTCATTCAATATACATACGTTTTAATACTGGGGGGGGGGATCTCTGTCTACAATTTTCACATCATTTGTATTTGATTAAATTCTATTAAGACAGAACTGCTTATCTATATTAGACAGGGCAGGAGGACAAGCTAGTTACATTGGTCCTTAAAGTAACTTTGGAGAGGAGCATGCTGCCCAGAAAGGATTTGATTCAAGTCTTAGAAGTTGTTTTCGACTTTTCCATGAAGAGCAGGTGGAAGTGTGATCAGGGGTCATTTTTCCCATCATTGGCTGACCTCCTTACATGGATCAAAATCACCCAGCTCATGTTGTCACTTGGTTGTACTACACAGAGTTGTTGTGGATCCTTCGCTTTTGAGAAATACACGAGGCATGGATAAGTTGGAATGGTTTCTCAGTATTCTTACCCACATGAAATATCTCGCTTGGAGGTATAGAGGGCCCAACCCTATTGGTGTTTCATAAATGAAACACTAAAAAGTGCTGTCTCAATTAGTGTTTAGCTCTTAGGATAATTTGAGCATTAGGGCACCAAAGGTGAGCTTTTTTTTTTCTTTTTGTTTAATAGTTTTGTATAAAAGTCTGTGCTGCACTATTTTTTCTTTGTATAATTATATTGTATCCTATTCAGAGTCTTTATTGATTAGGACAGAATATAGTAGAGCTGAGATAGCGCAGTGGTTAAAAGCAGCATTGCGACCTTCAGCTGATTGCTAGTTCAGCAGTCCAGCTGTTCGAATCTCACTAGGCTCAAGGTTGACTCATCCTTCCATCCTTCCGAGGTGGGTAAAATGAGGACCCAGATTGTTGGGGGCAATATGCTGAACTCTGTAAACCGCTTAGAGAGGGCTGGAAAGCACTATGAAGCGGTATATAAGTCTAAGTGCTATTGCTATCTAAGTGCTATAGTAGACAGACAGAAGATAGATATAGAGAGGAAATTTGTAAGCCATTGAGATCTAATTTTTTTAAGAAATTGTCTAACATAATTATATTACACATTAACAGGCACAACACAAGCAATCTAGTCAAGAATACATCCAAGGGAAATTTAGATAAAATTCTAAACTTCAAATTCCTTGTACATAAAACTAATTAATAATCAGTATGGGCACAACAAATTTAATTGAGGCAATGATGCATGGAGATTTTTAAACCCTCTACTATGTTCCCAAAGAAAATTCCATCTCAGGCTACTAGCGTACAGCTAGTAGCAGTTTTAATGGGGATATTTTTTGCTATTCTATGAATCATGACAAAGGAGAAAAGCATTAATCTAAGTCTTGTTTTATATCATCCTGGGAAATAAAATATAATTTAGAAATCTTTTAAATAAATAAAATACAATGACCCATATATATTGTCTGTAATCTGTGCCAGGAATACAAAGAGAAAAGGGGAAAGGCTCTGAGAAAATTTTTGCTGCAGTCGAAGAACAAAATAAACAAAAAAAAGTTGCACTTTTCTTGGTTTCTGCAGATACTGGTACTGATAAAGGATTATTTTACTGTACTCACTAAATCAGTACACTTTGTTAATCCAACTGCAAACTTCAATATTAAGCTACTTTAGTTTATGTCAAAATTTTAAGCCATTTTTCTCCAAATAAAAACTATGGCTCCAAGAAATCGTGCTAATTTAAGTATAAAGTTTTAACTTAAGCTTATTAACTACCGTGTTTCCTCGAAAATAAGACAGAGTCTTATTTTCTTTGGACCCCCGAAATATGGCCTTGGCCTTATTATCGGGGGGGGTTATTATTTTGGGGGTGCAGGAGGTGGCGAGCGTGGGACTAGATGTCCCGTCGCCGCCTCCCCTCCCTGTTCGTACCGGCAGAGCGGCCCAACATGTCCCACCCCACCCCAATGGCAACAGCAGCCTGCCTGCTTCCCTTCCTCGGCGTCTCTTTTTCGAGAGGAATGGCAGGTGGGGCGGGGGGGCACGTTGTTTGCCTGCCGCTCTTTTTGCTACTGGCGCTCTTTTTGCCCAGCCATCAGCCTTACTGGCAAGGCGTGGGGCACGAGGCAGCAGGCAAGCAAGAGCGGCAGGAGATGGGGTGGGGTGGGCCATGA
Organism: Diadophis punctatus similis; assembly: GCA_023053685.1. Classification (NCBI taxonomy): domain Eukaryota; kingdom Metazoa; phylum Chordata; class Lepidosauria; order Squamata; family Dipsadidae; genus Diadophis; species Diadophis punctatus. The sequence goes on along the minus strand of JALIGW010000007.1, from coordinate 28,002,362 downwards.
GACGGGTATCTTACTCGACTCTGGCAGCTCTACCGCGTCTCTCTCCCGGCCGGTTTCTAATCTTGGGATTGATCTCCCTAGAACAAGCAGTTCTGACTCCACCAAGGGAGTCCCTTTTGGTGTTTAAAACCCCAATCTCCAGCGATTATCAAATACAAAAGGCACTTTGTAGCAAACTGCAAAATCTGCCTTCTCAGGCCCCAATATTTGCTCGCTTAAGTCGTGAACAACCTTCTGGTTTTTCATCCACCAGAGTCCCAAACCAACAGCTGCAGAGATGCTCGCTGACCACAAGTTCTTTTCTGTGCAAACTCCACTCTTAAATCAAGGCGTGGGGAGGCTCTGCGAGAGTACGACAGGTTGAAGAGGCAGGAGTGATGGCGCAGTTGGGTGGCCGGCTGTCCCTTCATCATGAGGCTCCTCTCATCGCCGTCCTCCGTGTTTTGCCTTTAGCATTGTTAAGGGACACCGAGGGCAGAGCAAGCGCAAGGTAGCAACTTTTTGGGGTGGCCCCAGTCCATGGGGATGCAGGCAGCAGCAGCCTGAAGAATCCGTGGAGGGAGGGACGAACCTTCTGTCTTAGCGGCAACATTTGACTTTAATTCTGCTCCTCTCCACAGAGAGACGTTTTCCCTCCTTCCTCTCTTTCGCTCTGTTCTCCAGCTGCAGCGGCTTTAAAGCAAGCAAGCAACCCGCCCACCGCCTCCTACAGGAATTTTCCCCTGTCCTGATTTCAAATAATCACACACAAAAAGACAAACAAATATTCCCCACGCCCACCTTCCGCAAACCGCTCCAAAGGCGGTTGCCAGGCAAAAGAGGAGGGCATCATTCCAGGGGAGTAAGAGGCACCCTCGTAGCCCGAGGCTTTCAGAAATGTCGCTCTTCTTGTCCAAAATTCTGTTTTCTCTGAAATTGGGGAAGCAAAGGTGTGTCTGGAAATCCGGCTTTGCTGTGTGGGCACCTTCGCCATTAAGCAACGGTGGCTCCCGCGCTTTCCCGCCGCCAATCTCCCCATGCCATCAGTGACTAAAGGGGTGATTCTCTTCCCGCCCTTCTTCAGCTGAAAGGAGGGTGGGACGAGGAAGAGATGACCCTCCCCAATTGCGCTCGCTCGTGCGGCGCTGCTTCCCAAAATTTTCACGATTTGAAAAAGCGAGCGGGTTAAATGCGTTTTTGAACACATGTGTCCACCAGAGATTTTTGCCGGTTCCAAGATCAAGCCTTGCCGCCAGTATTTAAAGGAGCTGCCAGCCTGTCACTGATCCCAATACATACAATGGCTGCTATCCATGCGTACCGATCCCAAAGCCAGCGTGAGAGGTCCATGCTGACCTTTTGACCTCTCTGAATTCTATTCGAAAAGCGGTTCCTTCTGCCTCTCCTGCTGCCCCATCGCTCCTTTCACCAGTGCGTGTAAACTGCAACTTTCTACCCCTGTGACTTCAAAGTTTTACCAACAGCGTCCCTTTCTCGGCCACATCATTTGTTTTTTGAACTGGAAACCAAAAACCCTCATCCACCAGGAAAGTTGATGCGGGTAGGGACTCTACTCAGCTCTGCACACAGGTTACGGGATGATGAACACTACCATTTGTGAGGCCCCGATGGGCCAAATTGCACGGTGTTTCCTGGCACAGACTGGCCGGGAGAGTGACGTGGCAGAGCTGCCAGAGTCGAGTAAGACGCGCATCTCGAGTTCGGGCACAATTTGGGGGTGGCAGGTGGGGCAGGGGATGGGGCGGGGCATGCCACGAGATGCGCATCTTACTCGACTCTGGCAGCTTCACCGCATCTCTCCCCCGGCCGGTCTGTGCCAGGAAACCCCTTGCAATGTAAAGAAAAACTTCTTGCAAGTGCGAGAAGTTGTTAATTGCTCACACTCGCGAAGTTTTTCTTTATATTGCAAGGTGCTTCCCGGCACAGACTGGCCAGGAGAGAAACGCGGCAGAGCTGCCAGAGTCGAGTAAGATGTTTGGGCACAATTGGGGGGCAGGTGGGGCAGGGAATGGGGCGGGGCAGGCTGTGCATGCATGTAAGTAGTTGGGGAAGGGGGCTTATTTGGGGGGGGGGTATTTCAGTGCATGCCCTGAAAAGCCCTGTTGGGGTTAATATCAGGACATGTCAATTTTTCGGGGAAAGACAGTATTAAGTTAATATAAAATATTTCTGTATCTTCCAGGATTATGTGCCATCAAGTCGTTGTTGACTCTTAACAACCATATAGATTTACTCCATTATTTATGGAGTACTTTAAACTACTACTTACAGTTAATATCTTCTTAAAGGTTTACAAGGTCACTGCTCCCTGTTTTTGGATCAAAAAAATCCAGAATCTGACAGGATCAAATCAGTGAAATTTTTTAGAGGAATCTTGACCAATGCCTTGGGTTGTGTTTTCATAAGGATGGCTATATTAATGTGATATTGTATTGTATTGTATGGTATGGTGTCGTGTGGTATGGTATGGTATATGATATGATATGATATGATATGATATGATATAATCAGGGGCGGGTTGCTCACTTACCTCGCTACTGGAGCTCTGCGCGTGCACGCTCGCTACATGCACCCGTCCCTCGCAGAATTTTGCTTCCGCGCTTGCACAGAAGCAAAAAAGCCCAAAAACACAGTACCAGAGCAGCCACGCTCAAATAGCGCCATCTGCTGGCCGCTACCAGTACTGTAGAGTGGGCCGCACCGGTAGGAACCCACCACTGGATGCAATATAATAGTGTGTTATAAGTCACAAAGACTTAAAAAGTAAAATATTATTATAGGACATCTCTGGGATTATACCCTTTATATTTTAGATTTGTGACAATATATTTTATACATTGCATTGTTCACCAGTACTTCCTATAAAATTCTAATACTTTTTACACATCTGCCTTCACATCATCACTCAAGAGTGCTACATCAATAATTTAAAATGAACATCCTGACTCTCTTGGACTGAAAGTAAAAAGAGGGAGCTAATTTATTTCAAGTTTATCTATCTTAGTTAATAAGAAACAGATGTTACCCAAATTTCAGTTTTTGGTCAGGTACTTCCTCATCACATGGTAAACCTAGAAATGCAAGAACTGAATGTGGAATATTCTACGTATAAGTGAGTTATGATATTTCCATTAACATAAATGCCAGATGATCATATCCAACAAACCAGAAAATAATTATTTAGCCCAAAGTTATTCACTGTTGTGGATATTATACTGAAATATATAAAGGCCTACCATGTAAAAATAGCAAAAATTAGGATTATTGCTTAATAATCTTATTATTATTATTAACCAAGCTTTGAGTTGATTCAAAACAGATATATCACAATTAAGAGGCCACCTTTATTTGTTTAATGAAGAGTGTTTACAAATCACCTTTTTTGGCCAGAACATGATTCACAGAGCTAAAGGAGAAAAAACTGTGAACAAAGTATATGAAAAGAACATCATCAGAACACTACCTAGGGAGCAAAACACACACCAAAATGAATACTATCTGAAACATATCTATAGGCAGCAGAAAATATGTGATTTAAAAACAGAAAATAGGCCCAAAGCCAGTTTTGCCTAATTTTTTCACTTTCACATTTCTTCAAAATGGTGTCCAAATAAAGTATGCGTGGGATAGCATGCATATATGGATACATTAAAAAGTTCCAGTTCTATTTCTTTCACCTACAGCTTATTCCTTGTTGCATATTTGCATATGTAAAAAGAGAAATTATATTGATGCAAAATCAATCACTAGAAAATTGCTAAATTAATTATATAACTTCTACTATCTGAAGATGATACAGAGACAATTTGGCAATTCCCCCCCCCCCCCATGTCAAAGAGAGGCTGTGAAAGTAAAAAGGTTCACCTTATTCGTCACAAATATTCTGTAACAATTGCAGTTACCCACTCACAAGTTTTCTAAGTTTCTAAGTCAACATGTAAAAATATATCTCAGCAGTGACCTCCACTGGATAAATTATGCAATGCTTTGTTTTTTACACTGCAATCAGAACTTAGAAGAAAAAAGAACAATTGCCTTCTAAAATGTATTTATTAACCATTTCACTGTTAATCTTAATACATTTATAGATTGGATATATTGTTTTAATAATATCAGACTATCTCAAGTACTCAATTAAAAGTTATTTCTAAATAAGCAATAGATATATAATCCCATTTGTAAAGTTATACTGCATATAACTTTATGACAAATGATGAAAAATAACGCAAAGAAATGAGTTATTTTGCCCCCTACAGATCTTTTTATTTAATCCTCTTTTTATTGTTGCTTGTTTGCAAATTGGTATTCTATGTGTCTAATTTATCAGTACGTATATTTATCAGTAGATGTAAATTAGGGAAAGCTGTGTTATTAATCATAACATAAATTCAAAATGCAAGAATTATCGATTTCTAATTAGAGTCAAAGCAAGAGTACCTTGTTACTGAGATAAAGGTAGCCACTTATTCAGCAACTGTTCTAAGTTATGATGGCTCTGAACAAGGGGGACTTACGACAGGTCCTCAGAGTTATCAGCATCCCACAGTCATGTGATTGCCATTGGTGCCTTCATTGCCAGTTTCTAACAAGAAAGTCAATGGGAAAGCTGGCAGGAAGTTGCAAATGATGATCACCTGACTGCAGGATGATGCGGGATTCACCCAATAGCAACTGGAACGGCCGTCAGAAGTTGGTACTGTCACATAACATCACACACTATGACTATGTCACTTAGCAATCAAATTCTCAGTCTTAACCACCGTCAGTAAGTGAGAGCTACTTAATAGCAAATAGGAAATAGCCAGAAAAAAGAAGCTATTTTTTAATTAAAAGCATTTAAATAATAAATGCAAAAGGTTTCTGACATTAAATAATACAGAGAAAAATCCATATATACAAAATGAATTCTGGATCAACAGAATACTTCGTGTAACTGAGAAAGAGAAGAAAAATTATTAATTTTGCTTGTAGTTTGTCTTTCTGAGAATCTTAGAACCACATCTCAAGCTCATCAATTTGGGGAAGATTATATTATTTCATTCCTATAACATGATGTAATTTTGGATTAATTTTATAGCATGGAACAATGTTTACAGTGTTACTGTAAGTTACAGACTTCCTAATAACTAAAGTTCACTAAACACCTCATATTGTTTAGCTATGTTGTTCATTTTTTGTGTGTAAGCTTTGTAGTCTTTACATTCTTGCATCACAGATGCATATAATCACTTTTCTCAGTTCCTGTCAATGAAAAGTTAGGAATGTCTAGTCTAACCCTAGCTATGGTTTTCCCAGTTGCAATGAATGGCTGTAAAAGTTGGACCATAAGGAAGGTTGAGCGCCAAAGAATTGAGGCCTTTGAACTATGGTGCTGGAGAAGACTCCTGCGAGTCCCTTGGACTGCAAGGCGATCAAACTGGTCAGTCCTAGAGAAGATCAACCCTGACTGCTCTTTAGAAGGCCAGATCCTGAAGATGAAAGTCAAATACTTTGGCCACCTAATGAGAAGGACTGACTCACTGGAGAAGAGCCTAATGCTGGGAAAGATTGAGGGCAAAAGAAGAAGGGGACGACAGAGAATGAGGTGGCTAGATGAAGTCTCTGAAGCAGTAGGCGTGAGCTTAAATGGACTCCAGAGGATGGTAGAGAACAGGAAGGCCTGGAGAAATGTTGTCCATGGGGTCGCGATGGGTCGGACACGACTTCACAACTAACAACCAGAAGTCTAGCCCTCTACCTGACACAAGATCTTATATTATCTTGGTCAAATGGTTTATCAATCTTTTCTTTAAAAACTCTAGGGATGAAGCATCCACAATCTTGGAAGGCAAGCTGTGCCATTGATTAGCTGTTCTTGCTGTCAGGAAATTTCTCCTTAGTTCCAGTTAGGATTTCTTTGACAAGCTTCCACATGTTGCTTATTGTCCTATCATCAAGTACTTTGGAAAATAGGTCATCTCCTCTTCTTTGTACAGCCCCTCAAGTACCAGAAGACTGCTATCATATCACCCCAGTCCTTTTCTTCATTAGGCTAGATATCATTTCCTTAACCACTCATTGTACGGTTTAGCCTCCAGACCCCTTATCACCTTTTCACTCTTTCTAGGCTATCAACATTTTTTTTTATCATGGTGACCAGAACTGGATGCAGTATTCCAACTGTAGTCTAGTGATACTAACCTTCACATGATTTTGATACTATTCTTCTGTTGAGGCAGACTAGGACTGCATTGGCTTCTTTGATAGTTGCAGCACATGCTGGCTCATATCTAAGTGGTTGTCCACTAGGAAACCTAGATCTCTCTCACAGTTACTGCTCTTGACAGTATATAGAAGTGATGGTGAACCTTTTTTGGTTCGCGTGCCAAAAGGGGCTGTGCTGTTTTTTTGCACTCCGGTGGCTCCAGGGAAGCTTCCTAAAGCCCCGGAGTGCGAAAAACAGCACAACGGGCAAACCGCTGTTTTCCGAACTTCCAGTTTGCCCATTGTGCTGTTTTTCGCACTCTGGGGCTTCAGGAAGCTTCCCTGGAGCCACCGGAGTGCAGCACAACGGGCAAACCAGAAGTGCGTTTTCCGAACTTCCGGTTTGCCCGTGGTGCTATTTTTCGCACTCCAGGGCTTCAGGAAGCTTCCCTGAAGCCACAGGAGTGCAAAAAACAGCACCACGGGCAAACTGTAAGTCTGTTTTTTCTGAAGTTCCAGTTTGCCTGTTGGGCGGTTTTTCGCACTCCGGGGCTTCAGGGAAGCTTTCCTGAAGCCTCCGGAGGGCGAAACGGCCTTTCCCAAGGCCGAAAATCAGCTGGCCAACGTGCACGTGCGCGCTGAAGCTGACATAGGGCAACACCTTGCGTGCTCTCCGTTATGGCTCCGCGTGCCACCTGTGGCACACGTGCCATAGGTTCGCCATCATGGGTATATAGTATATAACCCTATATACCACCTATTATATATCTGTGCATTTTCTTGCCTACATGTAAGATCTTATTTTCTTACCAATAAATTGTGCTTTGTTGGATAGGGCCCAGTGTTTAAGGCTATCAAGATCCTTCTGTATCTTGAGTCTATCTTCTAAAGTGTTAGAAATTATCTCCAACTTGGCATCGTCCATAAATTTGATGAGTTCCACTTCTATCCCTCATTTAGATCATTTATGAAGATGTTGAGCCCAAGACAGAATCTTGAGGTACCCTACTGAATGTTTCCCTCCATGTAGATGTAGCTCCATTGAGAACTACACAATGAATGTGGTTGGTCATCCATCTGCTGGTGGTACTCTCTATCCCACGAAAAGTAGACTGCAGTCTACTTTGGATTTTACTGAAGTCCAAGTATACTATGTCCACAGCATTTTCCTGGTCCACTAATTTAGTCTCTTTATCAAAGAAGGCAGTAATATTTGTCTGGCATTTGTCTGTTCTTAACAAACTCGTGCTGGCTTTTACCAATTGCCTTGTTCATTTCTAGGTGCTCACAAATCCGCTGCTTATTTATCTATTCCAGGATTTTTCTGGCTATTGATGTCAAGCTGATTAGTCTGTAGTTTCCTGGATCAACTTTCTTCCTCTTTTTGAAAATTGGAACTTCATCACCTCTTTTCCAATCCTCTGGCAGTTCCCCTGTGCTCCAGGAGCTTTGAAGGACTTTGTTCAGTGGTTCCGAGATCAGGTCTGCCAACTCCTTCAGGCAATGTGGAATGTAATCCATCTGGTCCTGGAGGTTTGAACTCATCTAGAATAGACATCTCTTACCAAGCTCTTGCCTATTTTCTGAATTCCTGTTCCCATAGTGTTGTTTTTTGTAGGCTGGACTATGTTTTCCTTTTAAGTGAATACAGTTGCAAAGAGGGAATTGAAAAGGTCTTATTTCTCTCTGCTCCCCATCACCTTTTTGCCATCTTCATCCATTAGTGGACCCATCATTTCTGAGCAAACCAAAATCTACTAGATTCATTTTGCAATCCTCCCCAAAGAATGATTCTAACAAGATTCAAGTGACTGAGAGGCTCTTCTACTATCTGGCGTGTAGTTTTTGACATGTATGTGAAGCTGCTCCTCTATCTGCCCCAACTTTACCCACGTTCAAAGGTTCCCTTCTTCAGATTCTACAAGATTCTCTCTCACCATGTCTCCCTGTCATCTGTTGTTAGGAGATGAGGAAAGGAATTTGTGAGCCTTTGTTTTAATTGCCAGAAGGCTATAGCAACTTTCTTTGTGGTTGAAAAGTTTAAAACTTTACTCAGATTTACTTTGCAGTTTGTCTCAAGAAATTCAACCAAGAAATAGTGAACCGTGCACATGCCTGGATATCATCGGCACACAGCCATAAATCATCAACACACTGAATCACCACTGCCTCTGAAGTCTGCAGCCAAAGTCCAGGCTTCTCCCCCAATAAACAAAATGAGGAATGCAAAACAAAACCTCCTCTACAACCCAGCAGAAAGTGGAGAAGCGATAAGAAAAGAGATAATTATAATAACCTCATTAGTGGCGGTTTTTCCAGCAGCCCGTAATCTTAACTTTTATTCAACAATTGCAATCCTTTTTGCTTCCTGTCTGCTGCTTAAGTGAGGGGTGCTTTTGTCCCTCCTCCAGGTGGGATGATTCTTTTAATTCAACTTTCTGGAACTGCATTTACGCTCTGCTGCAGCACCATAAAAAACCCTAACCCAGCACCCCATTCTCATGCTCAGAGCCCCACTGCTCCAACACGGAGCATTTTCAATGCTAAAACTGCTAATAAAATGTTTCTCCCACATTTTCATTCTAACCAGGGGCTTACAGGGGGAAGACAGGAATTGTTTTGTGCACCACCACCCCATGTAGCTTGCCTGAGCACCGTTTTAAATTTCCTTCCTTGCCTAGAGGCAGCTTAGGCAATTTCATTGCATGAGACAAAAGGAAAAAAGTAGCTTGAGCAGACAGTGGGAGTTCAGTTTTCTATTCGACACAAGGGGATTCTCACTCACTCCTCCAAAGTCAAATTCCCCTTTGCTTTCAGGATACCTTTGGTCTTTGCTCAGATGACCTCCAGGGGTGACTGAGAATCAGAAGAAAAGGACAAATTCGCTTGACAGCTGCTGTGGCCTAGAGGTAGAGCTCTTGCCTCACAATCAGGAGGTTGTGAGTTCGATCCTAGGTAGAGGCAGATGTAAGGGTCTCCTGCATGGGCAGGGGGTTGGACTAGATGACCTACAAGGCCCCTTCCAACTCTGTTAATCTGTTAAAGACAAACTTCTCTAGCCAAAGACTTTTAGGCATACACTGCTGCCTTATGCATATTTCTATAGAACACAGGTATACCTAACTTTGAAAGCTTTATGGATAGAAATGTAAAAAAAAACAACCCACCATGCTAGAAACAAATAAAATGGTGAAGTGGTAGCACAGCCTGAAAGCAAGAAGCTATGACTTATTGTAGTGATAAAGCTTGCTGGTTTTTGTCAGACTGCAAACACTGTGGAAAACACTGGACATCTGCTTACCTTTCATGAATAATTTACCCTAGAAAATAGACATATTTACTATAAACAGTGGAACAACAAAGCAAGCATGCTCATTTATAAGCCAGAAAACTAGTATGAGATGCTAATATGACCTTAGTGAAACTTATCAAATGTCACTGACATTGTTTTCCCAAGTCATTTTGATAACAATCTGCTCAGACAATTAATTGTATCTTTTTAAGGGATTAGGTCAAGAATGCCAAATGTGACAAATAAGAAAACTGAAATCCAGTTTTTTAGTAATGGTAAGACACACTATTTTTATTTATTGTTTAGCTGGATTGCAGTCTATCTTGCAATATTTTTCCCCATGTGTCTTACAAGCAGTTTCAAAAGTATGACTTAGAATGAAATATATTTAAACACTTAAAAGTACAACTAATTTCATCAGATGACAGAAAAACCATGACGTAAGTGTTAATATGTTGGGAAATTTACTTTTGCCTGGAATGCAGCACTAAGATTACTTTTGTCATCTAGGTGAATGACTTATATTTGATCCTTTTTGTGAGTTCACCAGCTTGAGGATCCTTATAGAATGGAAATAGGGAATATCTAATAAATTCACTGACACTATTGAGTAAATTATAGCGCAGGAATGGGAAACTCACAGACAGCATTTCATCTGTGGTCCTCCCACATCTAGGGTCTATGGTGAATCTGCTGAAAGGCAGTAGCAAAATGTTTCTTTTTAACAATGAACAGAAAGTTTCTTTGAGGCATGTACTGCTTATTCCAGCCTCAACATCTCTTTATCATGTGAAAATCATTATTTCCAGAGATCTCCCCTTCAGAGCAGGGGAGGATTGCACATCCTGCTATACTCTTTGCTACCAAATACACCTCTGATAATGTTTTCCACATCAACAATGTGAAAATGGAAAGGAAGAAGATATTCCTTCTATTCAAGTATCTCGTTTTGGAAAGTTAAAAAAAAAATCACACAATCAACCTTTACATAATCCCATTAGACTCTCACCCTTTTTCTAAGTCAAATAAAAATATACCTTTCTCTAAAGCCCATGTGCGTGAGGCTCGCTTCCTGGTTTTAACCCTCTGCGCATGCGCAAAGCCTTCTGCGCATGTGTAGTGGGTAAAAAATTGGACGTGACGTCGGCGCAGCGAGCGCACTTCCAAACCGGTAGGGAAGGTAAGTAGATTTCACCCCTGCTGTATACCCAAAGACTTCTGCATTATCCTGAACCATGCCCTTTTTAATTGTGTATATGTATAGAAAGGAAGATGACACTGATAAGAGATATATGCAAGCTCTGCTGCCAGTACAAGGTAAAACACATTTTAAGTCTACAACAGACAGAAAACATTTGAAGAGCTCAGATATCGCCCTAATTCAGGAAGCGATAAATTGGAGGAGGTATAAATTATCCAATCAATCCAATATTGATTTATTATAGCCAATCTCAATAAAGGTAATTTTACACTTCCTTAAAAGTTGGTTTTTTTGTCTGCTCTACCTAGTCAGGCTGACAGTGAGTGCTTGTATGTACCCTTACATATGAAGGCTTTCCTGCTGCGGACAATCACCCTGCATTCGTGGAAGGATGTAATAGTATATGGCAGTGATGGCGAACCTTTTTTTGCTCGGGTGCCAAAAGGGTGCGCACATGCGAGATAGTGTGTGCATGTGTGCCCATACCCATAATGCAATGCCCTCCCCCCTGTGCATGTGTGCTGCTCCCCCCACATGCGCACAATCTTCCCGCGCTCTCCCCGCGCATGCGCACAGGCCTCACTGAAGCCTCCGGACTTCCGGTAGGCCCATTGGGCTGTTTTTCGCTCTCCCCAGGGTTCAGGAAAGCCTCCTGGAGCCTGGGGAAAGTGAAAAATGGCCAAATGGGCCAACTGGAAGTTTGGAAACGAACTTCCTGTTGGGCCATTGGGCCATTTTTCACTGTGTCCAGGCTTCAAGAGGCTTTCCTGAACCCTGGGGACGGCAAAAAATGACCAAAAAGAAGGCCAAAAATCAGGTGACCAGTACACGCATGTGCGCTGGAGCTGACATAGGGCAACGCCTCACGTGCCATCAGATATGGCTCCGCGTGCCACCTGTGGCACGCGTGCCATAGGTTCGCCATCACTGGTATATGGGAAAGATTTTGGGAGATGTGGGGGAAGAGACGCTGCCTAGGGAATGATCAGATAAGAGACAGCATAGCCCATAGCTGCTAGTTGGTGAGCAAGAGCTCAAAGGGACATTATCTAAGTTCTCAGCCTGTAAAGGTTAATGTGGGAGAATTGTACTTTCAGACTTGCATGATGCTATTAATGTAGTTTTATAATAAACTAAAATTACTTTATCTGGTTTCTTGTTTGGTCTACCAGGTAAAGCTGTCAAAGAATAACAAAATAATATGCCCGAGTACTTCTAAATGAGGCTTGATGGCAACGACACAGACGGTCTACAGTCGACCTCACTCCATTCCTAAGAGGTCTGTAAGGGGCGTGCATAAGCGCACCATCGTGCCTACCGTCCCTGTCCTACTGTCCTATTGTCCAAATTTACCTATACCTACTTTGCTTTTGTTTATGTTTATACCATACCTGTTATCTTGTACACGTTTTGACAAATAAATAAATAAATAAAAATTATAATTCTGCAGAAAACTGGACACTTGGTGCCCATTTATACCATAATATATTTAAAAGTGTTTTATGTGTGTGCGTGCATATACACACATCAACTTCAACAGTTTAAGTTTTTTAAAAACAACATTTTGCATTGTATACACACATACAAATACAGTGTTTAGGAATGTATAATAATCAAATATATATTACATTTAAATAACATATAAAAATAATCGACTAATCAAAGAATACTTTCTACATTAAATTAGAAATTTAAGGTTCAAGTACTAATAAAATAATAATACTAATAATCTCAAAATTCATTATATATAAGTATGTGATACAAATATGAAAATATGTTCAACAAACCATACCATTTAAAAGCCATTACAAGCTGTTCAAATGAATGAATGAATGAATGAATGAAACATATCAGACCACTCTGAATCTAATCTGCCAATCTACCAGCTTAGATGTGGAAAAGTAATAAACTGTAGAAAGAAAAGATAATCTTCAATCCCCTTCTCATTTAGTGGAGAGAGGAAAGGTTCCATCAGTGCAAAAATTAGGACTATAAAACATTAATTGCAAAGGAAAGATGATTTCTGCAATATGCTATTAAATATTAACTTGCTATTTCAGTGTTGACATTATTTGAATGAAATGTGCTACTATTCCTAATAGTAACGTTCCTAATAAAATGTTGAACACTGAACAGAAAGAAAATTCTATAAAATGGCATGGAAACATTCAACAATACAAGAGACCACTTACAAAATCTAATATTTAACTGTGTTCAAATCAATTAATTGCCAGGAATTCATTTAGATTGAGGAAGAAAGGAAATATTTAGAAATGCACTTACAGGTGAGCTTGTTGTGACTTAGAACCAGCTGTGTGATATTAGACAGACTGACTGTAAATAAAAAGAAAAAATAAAGAATGAATAAACAGCCCACATTATAATTACAAAGCAGAAAGTACCTAGAGCAGGTTGGAAGTTATTCTTACATAATTTCCTAGTAAGATTTACATACAAAACATTGTAGACTTTCCCGAAAGACCTAGTTAGTGAGGTAGGTTTGACTAGCATAAGTCTATAACACTTTTCATAGAACTAGGTTGCTTTGCAAAATATCATTTTAAAGTTTTGAATTATGACTCATTACATAAAAAATACCTGACTTTAATTTTATTAGGTATCTTTTTAAATACATACTTAATTAAAATGCTCTATATACAGTACATTTGTCTTAAGTAAATGTTCTGAATAGGTTTATATATGATTTATTTCATATTAAAATTCAATTAAGTTTTAAAAAATAGATTGGCTACATTTCAAAGACTCAGTTGGTTCACAAAGAATGAACTCAATCAACTTAAACGTAGCAATAATTATCTAACCTTCAGAGGAAGTACGTATTTGTGTTGGACTCCGGGGAAGAGAGATGAAGGGGAAAACAGTAATAATGGTGAGAAATAACAAAGCAGCCAATGGTGATTTACCTATGTGTTTATAAAGCAACTTAAAAACTACGGTAATTAAATATAAGATGATAATATTAAAGACAGGATACTTTAATATGCTCATATACTTAAGCAGGCCTCAATTAATGTTAACTTGACATCTGTGCCTTTCAAGATACTGTCAACAGGTTGCAAAAGAATAAATTATCATTATTCATTGCATTATATACATTAGAAAACTATTTTGCATTTTTGGCAACTTAAAACATTTTTGAAGACAGAATTTGCATGCTTGGAGAAAAATATTTCTCACTAACTCTCAATTAAATGATTAATCCCTAAGACTAAAAATAGAATAACAGGAAGAGTGAATTATAAGGAAGAAAAAAATGTAATTGGAATTACTGAAGAACTTCTTTAATAGGTGAACTATAATAAACTGTGCCTTCAGATCCACAAGATGGCATCCTAGCTTTGTTTTTAATTCAGTGCATGACATTGAGAAAGGAAGAGTTTATACTGTCACTGTAAATCTCATGTAGGTTAGGGTAAAAAAACCAGAGGGAAAAATAACATATACCCATCTTTTAAAAAAAATATAGATGAAAAATCCAGCAGGTTCTAACAAGTTCCGGAGAACCGGTAGCGGAAATTTTGAGTAGTTCGGAGAACCCGGCAAATACCACCTCTGGCTGGCCCCAGAGTGGAGTGGGAATGGAGATGTTGCAATATCCGTCCCTCAGGAGTGGGGAGCGAATGGTGATTTTGCAGTATTTTCCCCTGCCACGCCCACCAAGCCACGCCCACCAAGCTACACCACGCCCACCAAGCCACACCCACAGAACCAGTAATAAAAAAAATTGGATTTCACTACTGAGCTGAAGTCTATGACAACTTGTTTTAATTGTAAAAAAAAATGTATTTTCAATGCCCTAAATAAGAAAATGGAAAAAAAAATCATTGAAAAATTTCCAGTTCAATGGCATGTCATAATGCATATTTATTTTCCTTTCTTTTCAGAAATAAGTACATTGTAGTATCCACAAAATAGAAGCCTTACTGGACTGTCTCTATTTCTGCTTTTCCCAGTTTTTGCTTATGTATATGTTTACCATTCACACATTTAAAAGTAAGTAATTATGTGTTATCAAAGAATAATATTTCTTCCAATAGTACTAATCCCCTGGATTCTGAACTGAACAAGGTTTATTGGAGCCTTCATTAAGCGATTGCTATTCTCCTGACAATTCTTCAAAGTAGACCAGATCATTGCCTGATCATACTCCACGGGATGATCAAACTATACCTTACTGTATAATAAGAGATTCTTGAAAGTGTCATTCCAAATCTCTAACTCCCTTCCTAGGAGTTAAAGAATGTTTCTATCCCCTTTGTTTACAAAGGTTTTATTTTAAAAAAAAGCTTCAAAGTCATGTCGCTGACTCTATATACCACCTTTTCAGCTATCTCTTTTGAGAATGCAAATTATATCAAAATAACAAACCCTGTTTTGCAACCATATCTATTATGATTAGATGCTGGGTTATTTTAATTATTAGATAATTCTGGAATATATATTTATTTAGTATAGTATTTTTGTTAAATAAGTATGGGAAAGCTTATAACTATTTGTATACTCATTATGTAAGGGGAGAAGAATCTACAGTTTGTTTGTTGGTTTATTTATTTTTCAGCATCCAGCTGGGGTTGATTCTTTATGTTCAATGTTCGATATATTTTACATTTGGCTTTTTTTCCTTTTCCCTTTTTTGGTACACAATTTTTTTTTTTTGGTTTTTCCATTGTTAAATGTTGAATGTTCGTTTTTCTGTTTTCTCTATTTTGTATTTTATTCTACTTGATAAACGAAAAAAAATGTTAAAAAAATGAGAATTACTCATTTAAAAACTCAATCACTGAAATTAATTAAAAAAGAGAAAAGATCAGTATACACTAGCCTTGGCTTGATGAGTCTCTTGCCATAGTGGCTGAGAATAATAGAGAAGACATTCTACTGAGGAATATTTTCTCTATTATCCTCAGCCACTATGGCAAGAGATAATGGACCTACAGTTTAACATTTGGGGTGCACGATTGGGAAGGACTCATTAGTCCCTAGGGATTGGGCGGCATAGAAATCCACCAAAATAAATAAATAAATTAGACATTTTTTCCCTTTAAAAACAAATGATTAACAGCAATCTCAAATGATTGCTGTTAATGTTAGGGGGGAAACCTTCTGTAGATTACAAAGCCATGTGAAGCTTCGATAAAAAAAGGCGGTTACTCAAACTACAACAAACAGGAATAAGATTAAGACCCAGGATATGCATTTGCCACATGATTGTCTTAAAAAAAGAAAGGAACTGCATTAACAGGGGACTTGCCTGGATGGGGCATAAAACTCTTACTTCCAAACTGAATCTGTTTTCTAATAAAATTTGATCTATATTTCAAAATGGTAGTTATAGCATCCATCAACTATTCTGGAGTAATTTAGAGACAAGGATGATTAAAAAAAACTTAGCGAATAATGTTTTTCTACAAATGCAACTATTTATTTATTTTTAAATAGCAAAAATAAATTCTTTACTGCTGAGATTTGTGTAAAAAGTTCACCATAGAAGACTTACCTTTTATTTATATACTTGGTTTATTTAATTTACATCATTTATTATTCTATTTCATCATAGGTCATAGAATTCTATTTAAAGGAGGCTTTACTTTTTCCTAGTATTAAACAAGCTGATGAAAGGGAATATATACGCACACAACTGAATATATATACAAAATATCACACATACACACATTTAAACACTGCATTTTTTGCTTCTATTTCTCTCACATCCCAATTCTCATAAGTAATCATGTTATTAATCAGTGTTTGTTTTATTGTAAATTGTCATTTTCCCCATTTAGTGAGCTTTTACTAGCTTCACATGCTACAGGAAATTGAATTATGCCTTTTTACAATCCAGAATGTAATTCACAATCCACATGTGACACCTATGGTCTATTTAGTTCTCCTTAAAAAAAAGCTGAAGTCAATTATGCATTGGAAATAAAAATTGGCATGATACAGAAAATCATGCAATCTAACCTTCATTTTCAATGTGAATATTTTATGTACTTTTGCCCCTAGAAATGTTTTAAATTATGCTGAAATAATAAGTATAACCTTATACATTCTCATTCAGATATAATATCTACTGAATTCAATGGCTGTGATTTTCCAATAAATACATATAAAATTGCACATTCCATGTTAGCATTTTCAGAACTAACATCCTGATAACAATTTTTAAATGTCGGGGCAGCTTACCTTGGAAACACTCTTAAAAGTTATGTTTGGTAAATTTTTTCTTTTTCCTCTTTCCTGTCTTAAAACTGCAACAGTAATTAAACCATGGACGAAAAATCTAAGCCAGGGGTGTCAAACTCACGTCGTCATGGCAGAGTCATGTGACATATCAAGACTTTTTCCCCCTTCGCTAAACAGGGGCGTGGGCAGGGCCAGCCCATGGGCTTGACAGCCCTGAATTAAGAATTGTAATTTCTGCTGTTTCTTCAGCTCAAGCTGAATATACCTGTACCTGAAAATGAATCAGTATGTTCTGCTTTAGGATTTCTCTTTAAACATCTGAGAAATTTCGATGTTGTTTTAATTGTCTTTTGATCAAGAAGAGTTAACTCTTTTTCCATGTGGTCTAGATATTGGTTACAACTACTATCTAATTAACCAAATGCCACAATGGGAGCTGAAGTGCAGCAGCTGCCTAATAAACTGCCTTATACTGAACTAATAAATAACTTAAACATCTTTGGCATTATTAAACAATATTATAATTTCTGATTGGATAATTTAATGGTTCAAACAAAGGGAACTCCTGAGACAGGTGTTGCGACTTCACTAATGTCACATCATGAAAAAGAAAGCCTCTTACAGCAGCACTGAATTAATTATAAGATAATTAGCATAGAGTTAAAATTTGTCTGTCTCTGAAGATTCAGGGATAGGTTACTAATCCACAAAAGACTTTTTTAATCTTGATTTCTCTATAATCAGGAAAATCATTACTAATTTATGTGATATTCACAGAATGTACTATGAAATAAGTTTAAAGAACAGTCTTAGACAATAGTATTTTTCAGTCCTTTAATCCTTAGCATCAATCGAAGTAAAACTTGAAATTATTCTGTCAAGAAACTGATGCCTTTAGAAGGTAGCAACAAATCAGATTTACAGGTAGTTCTTGACTTACAATCATTTGTTTAGTAATTGTTCGAAATTACAACGGCACTTTTAAAAGTGACTTATCATTTTTCACACTTATGACTGGTGCAGCATCTCCATTGTCACGTGATCAGAATTGGCAACTGGCACATATCTATGACAGTTGCAATGTCTCAGGATCATGTGATCACCTTTTGTGACCTTCTGACAAGCAAAAACAATGGGGAAGCCAGATTCATTAATAACCATATGACTAACAACTGCAGTAATTAACTGTGGCAAAAAAATGTCATAAAATGAGCAAAATTCACTTAACAATCGTCTTGCTAAACAACAGAAATTCTGACCTCAATTGTGGTCATAAGTGGAGCATATAAAGTCTAAGTCATTTAAAGAACATTCCTTTCTCTCATACCATTCTCCACAAATTTATGATAACTGACTCATTTAAAAGGTAAATTATTTGGGGGGGGGGGAATCAACCTTCATATCCAGATGTTAGAGTACAGTCAAAAGACAAAGTCAGCAACAGAATGGCAGCAGAAAGGGCACAAAAAGCATTGCTCCAAATATATAGAAATAGAACTATAAAATATGGGAAAGAACAAAAAATGCTCTTTTTAAAAAATTCTGTTGTGAGTCACAAACAGCTTCCAATAGTGTATAAAGACTGACAAAAAAACATCAGACAGTAGAATAGTTCCTCTTCCATATCTGGTCACAGTTGTTTAGGGAGCAAGTTGTACAAAGGCTGTCCTGGAAAAGTCTGTTTACACAACACTGTCTATCATCCCATGAGTTTATAGTTAAGTCTGAAAAAATAGCTCTCATGAAGTTATTTCTATCTAGTAATATCAAATTAATATATTTTCTTTACAAATTCTCAATTCAGTACATAACCAGCATGTACTGAGCCAAACTCTGCTTAGAGAGAGTCTTGTTGGAAGGGGAAAAGTCCTCTAATTCAACCTAATAATATGGATTTATACAGATGTTTTAGATTAAGGTGTGAAATCTTTTATGAGGCTGTAAGTCACAGTTAATTTGTGCATCATTTCTCAGTATAAAACTAATATGGAAAAAGATGCTTGATGGTTTTTAGGGAAGTAATATGTGTGAACCGAGGCCTTCAGGTTGTGAATCTTTGAATTGTTTTAAAAAAAATAATCTCAAATAGATACTTATGGAATGAAATCATAGACCTAATTAGTCTGGTGCATTGTTTCCCTTAATGGCCAACCAGATGTCCTTGGAAAATCACAAACAAGGCGATGCAAAAAGTCTTATTTTCCTATTTTTCTGGAAGCCAGAATCTGGGCACATATTGCCTTGAATTTTAGAAGAAGTATAAAATCATCACAACTATTACTATCATTAACAGCAGTAAATATGTATCTACATATAAAGCATTTATATAAATATCAACTTAATTGTTATGCCTTGTGCAGTAATATATACTTACTGCCATATCACACTTAGGACCTATAAGGAAAGGAGTTTATTTATTGAATCCCTGGACAAATTAAGTTTTGAAACTTAGACTTCCTAGTTCTTTGCTATTGTGCAATAACAGCTCTTGAGACTGATTTACGAAAAGTGTTATCAAGAGGCAAAACTACACAATAAAATGAAACTATTATTCAAATGTATTAGACAAACAAAACATTTTTCAACATTATTGTTGGAAGATAATCTGCATCTTACCTACCAAATCCTTACGGAAACATATTTATTCCTGCAGAATTGATTAAACTTACACTAAAATGAAAGAAACAGCAAAATACTTACATAATCCAGGTATATCCAACATGTTTGATATGCCACGCTCACACATGTCCACTTCCAATATATTTTTTTCCCTACTTTCCTCTACAATCTTTTTCAAGGATTTCGACATGGTTTAAACTGAAACAAATAGGGTACACTGTAGAATAAAAAATATAGTAATCACAACCAGCAAGCAGACATTTTTACTGTTAATTCCAATTACTTACTCCAAAAATGCGCAAGATTTTTCATGCTGAAAATTGAATTTGACAAAGCAAAAGAAATTTAATTTAATAAAACTTTAAATATAAGTATATTAATTACATATGCATATTTATGCATTTAATAAGTTCCTTCTCTGATTAAACTGTAATTTAAAAAATAGTAGCAAAGTTGAGAAGTTGCATCCAAGGTTGCATCCACACTATCTTGGAGCCTCTTGATATGCATTTCTCAGGTACTAAAAGCCAAATGTACTAAAAAAAGATACATTTTTGTCTAATTATGTTTTCTCTAAGTAATCGATGCAGTTGATTACAAGTACAGTAATCAATGCCCTTTAATTAACTTTTAAAGTTGTCAAAATATCTTAAATTTGCTTGCCTGAATGTACAGATTATAGATGAGTGGCTGCAAATTGTCTGCTACAACGTCCTACCTATCAAGGACTACTTCAGCTTCAACCTCAATAATACATTGAGGCAAACAATAGATACAAATTCAACACCAAACTTGACTGCAGAAAATATGACTTCAGCAACAGAGTGGTCAATGCCTGGAATGCTCTACATGATTCTGTTGTTACATCCTCAAACCCCCACAGCTTCAACCTTAAACTGTCTACCATGGACCTCACCCCATTCCTAAGAGGTCCGTAAAGAGGGTGTGCATAAGCGCACCAGCGTGCCTACCGTCCCTGTCCTATTGTCCTCGTTTATTTGTCCTCATTTCCTGTGTTCATGTCCATGTCCATGTTTATACTTATACCTGTTATCTTGTACATGTTTGACAAACTAAATAAAAAACAATCACAATGAGAGACCATCTGCTTTCTATAAAAACGGGCTCCTTCCACTTGCAATTAAAGTATCAAATAACAAGTGATGGAATCTACAAATGCACAATCAAATTCCAGAGCTTTCAGTTTTTCTCCAGAACATCCCATTTTTCTGCTCTATGTGTTTCAACAGCAACTGTCCAGAATAAGAAATGGTTTCAGCCCCAAAACATATAGTCAGTCAACTATGATTTAGTCTATAAGGCACAATAATCAAAATATGGTTTAACATGATGTATGGCCCCAGTCATTTGGTATTCACACTTAGCCCTCATAGTGAGTGGACATAATTGTTGAGAGTTGGATGGCAAATAGTTTTTAATGTATTTATTATTTTTAGGTGAAGAAGAAAGAAGAGACGCAAGTTTAATGAAAGTAACTAATTTGAGGAAATATCTTAAACCTACCTGGGAGCCATTCAAGCATCCCTTATAAAAGTGGATGTAACTTTTCTGTCTCCTGGGACAACTCACACCAGTTTTGATTTCATCTCTCCCAGGAGACAACAGCAACAACCAATCACTGGACAGAAATAGTTACAGAAAGAAGAAAAGAGGGAGGTGAAAAAAGGAAGGGCTGCTGGAAGAGGTGAAATCTCAGGACAGACTGAGAAGCATTTATAACACAGTAGGGACATGTCAAGCCTCATTAGTAAATGCACGCCATACATCAACACATAAAGGCAAAGAAGAGCATCACTAAGGCCATACCTCTTATGATCAACTGGCCATGAGTTGTCCTATCATTACCAGAAGAAGAGAGAAACATGGAAACTAACTTTACCCTCAGAGAAAAGAGGCAATATGTAAGATGCAATATGTATGTAAGTCAGGACTTTCTGAAGAATGAGGCAAAACGGCTCCATCCCAGGCAGAAATCCATAGGTTAAAACCTTTCTTTCTCATCACAAGAGGCAGGCATAGGGACAACTCTACCTGTTGAATACTGCCTGCTTGTTACTTGCTTGCTCTCTGAAGGGAATTGTTTCTTGGGCGAGGCCACCGCTTCATGCTTCCAAGCGGCCAAAGCAACACAAGACATTTCTCCAAGGGGGTGGAGATGCTCCGGTTTAAAGGAGGTGGGGGGAGGGGCAGAGCAACTCACCGCGAAGAGCGACCAGAAGATCGGAGGCACCAGACGTACGGAAGCAGAGCAGCCCCCGGACTTCAGTGCACACACCCTGCACAAGGTCCGCCTCCCGCCGTCGGGTCCCGTCATTGCCTTCCTCGAAGTGCGCAGGCGCTTCGATACCCGGCGCCCGAAAAGGAGGGGGCTCGGGTGAGCCGGCCACGCTCCGCTCCAAGTAAGGCCAATTGCCTGAGTGAGCAAAAGGCCCGCCCATCTCTCGGAATATGCGGCCGGCGGCTACCCAATCCCAAAGTTCTTTTGCCTTTGGGCGATGACTATTGGTGGGAAGATCTCAAAAGCGGGCAAATGAGTTGAGGAACCGAGCGCCCTGTAGTTCTGCAGTTGGAAATCCCTGAAAACTTATTCTGAAGTGCGGGGCGAACTAAAGAAAAAGATTGGCGCGTGCAGGAAAGTAGGACCCGGGAGGGGGGGTGGTTTACATAGGGCAAGTGGCAATGCAGGCAAACTGAACGCCGTCTCTTTCCCTTACGCGCACGCTTATTTTACTTCGTTTCTGCTAGCGCTAGGAAAGATAGGCTACTTTTCAAACTGCCAAGATTGAGGAACACTGGGTTAGTATATCCGTGTTGGTGGTATAATACAGATATCCTAAAATTAAGAATGAACTTTGTATTTTCAAATATTCATCTTTAAGCTATGTGTTGAAAATATGTGCATTTTAAAGAAATTTTCCTGCAGCTTTACATTCTGCTTTGGATTTTAGCTTGGTATCATCTATATAAATATGAACCACAAGGTTATAACTTCAATTTAAGTCTAAGTGCTATTGCTATTGAAGTCAATTAACTGAAAAAAATAAGTATAGGGAAAGGAGACAGACAGGGCTGTCCTCTAACCCCACTTCTATTTATAACAGTATTAGAAGTACTCCTGAGACTGGTAAGAAAAAATTGTACAATAAAAGGGCTCAAAATCAAGAAGGAAGAATATAAGGTCCAAGCATTTGCGGACGACATGATTTATATTCTGGAAGACCCGTTAGAATCAGGAATTGCTTTGTTGGAAGAAATAGAAAAGTATGGAAATGTAACAGGATTAAAAATAAATAAGGATAAAAAGAAAATAATATCTAAAAATCTTATAGAAGACCAAAACAGAGCTCTAGAAACAAGATTGGGAATTAAGACGGTAAAAAAAATTAAATATTTAGGATTGTGGCTAACAGCGAATTGTAGCTCTATAAAAGAGGACAACTATACAAAATTAACACAAAAAATTAGTAAGAATTTAGAAAATTGGTCTAAACTACAATTATCATTTTTAGGGAAGATAGCTGTTATTAAAATGAATGTCCTCCCAAAAGTTTTATTCCTCTTCCAAGTAGCACCAATTAGACTAAGGAGAAATTATTTTCTGGAACTAAACAATATAATTAGGAAATTCATTTGGGCCAAAAAGAAAGCTAGAATTAAAACTAGCTCACTATACGATAAAAGGCAGAGGGGCGGCCTTGGACTTCCGGATTGGGAGAGTTACTATATAGCAGCGGCACTCAGTTGGGTGAAAAAGTGGGTAATATTAAGAAATAATAGGTTCTGGAAGGTTTTGACTTAATGCTGGGTGGCATGCGTTCCTATGGGACGGAAAGCATAAGACACATGCCTACTTTCAAAGGCATTACATTAGAGGGTCCCTAATTGAAGTCTGGCTTAAAATAAAGAAAGAGCACTATCCTAAAATGCCTAAATGGCTTTCCACCACTGAAGCTATTATTTACCCTAATTTACTAAATAATATAAAAAATTTCACCTATAAACAAATTCTAGACAATTACGACAATATTCAATCAAGGCAGGAACTCAAAACACTTGGAATTGAATTAGATTGGTAGCACTATCTACAAATAAGTACGAGGTACAATAAGGATGTGATACAATCTGGCTTTCAAAATGAACATGCCCTAGATAAAATTTTATTAGGACCAGATGGAAAAATAATTTCTCGGCTTTATAATTTTCTGATAGAATACAAACTTTTCGAAGAAGTGGTGAAGGGAAACATGATAGCCTGGGCACAAAACTTTGGCTATCCAATTACACTTTCAGAATGGAACAAAATTTGGGAATTAAATTATGTATAAACTTACATTAGCGGCCTCATACGGGGACGCGCGTGGGGACGGGACTCGCTGCGCCCGCTGCCGCCTCCTAAGCGGAAAGCACAGAGAGGGACATCCCGGACGCGCGTGCTGCCCTCGGTGCTTCCAAGACACCTGCCTGCCGCCGCGCCTCGCCTGCTTCCTCAGCTGCTCTTCTCTAGCGAGCGCTCTTTGGCCGGGAAAACCAGGAGCCGCCGCTTTCGCCGCAGATCTGCTCAGCTCAAGTTGCGGCCCTTGAACTTCAGGAGGGAACTGGCTGCGAGACCGGGAGGACTTGTGGACTTCAACTCTAGCTAGCATGACTGGAGGAGGAATTCTGGGAGTTGAAGTCCACAAGTCTTAAACTTGCCAAGTTTGAAGACCCTTGCCACCTCTAACCCAGGGCTCTTCAAACTTGGCAACTTTAAGACTTGTGGACTTTAACTCCCATTCCTGAGCTAGGATGACTGGAGGAGGAATTCTGGGAGTTGAAGTCCACAAGTCTTAAACTTGCCAAGGGGGTGCAAGGGTCTTCAAACTTGTGGACTTCAACTGCCAGAATTCCTCCTCCAGTCATGCTAGCTCAGGAATTGGAGTTGAAGTCCACAAGTCTTAAAGCTGTCAAGTTTGAAGACCCCTGGGTTAGGGGTTAGGGGTGCAAGGGTCTTCAAACTTGGCAAGACTTTTTACAACCATGTACACTTTTTACAAACTTCAAACTTGACAGCTTTAAGACTTGTGGACTTCAACTCCCATTCCTGAGCTAGCATGACTGGAGGAGGAATTCTGGGAGTTGAAGTCCACAAAGCTGTCAAGTTTGAAGTTTGTAAAAAGTGTACATGGTTGTAAAAAGTATACATAGTTGTAGAAAGTATTCTGCTATACTGTTATTTTATTAAATAATATATTACTACACCATTTGGTTCAAAATACTTTTTTCCTTGTTTTCCTCCTCTAAAATCTAGGTGCGTCCTATACTCCGGTGCGTCCTATACTCCGAAAAATACGGTAATTAGTTCTAGTATTGATTATACTTTTAGCCGATTTATACAAGGCAGAATGTAAACTACACAGTCTACTACCGGTACTTACATTCCATTCAATTTAAGCATAGGTATTTCATTGAATAAGCAAGCTTATATGAAGACAATTTCTTACTGGCATTCACTTTTGCCTCTATGTCTAACATTTATGCTTTACCATGATCTTGTAAATCCACACATTGATTTAAGATAAGTATATTTTAAAAGTATTTAAAGTACTTTTGTTTTAAAAAGTACTGTTTTAAAAAGCATTAAAAGCTAAGCCTTGTTAAATCATCTCTCATATTTAATGTGCAGCAACATCCAGATATTGGTGGGACACAAAATTGTGGTCATGGTGAAATAACACTCCTTTTGCAACGTTGCACAGAGATACTAAACAGTTTGCAGCATATCACAACACTTTTTTTGTCATTCTGATGTAAGTTTCTATAAATGCTGCTGCTAATAGGAAATAAAACGGTGAAATAAAATCCTGCAATATTTAACAACAGTTAAAGTATACTTTCAAAACTGCATGTGATTGTTGAATAAGCCACAATTAGGTGGATCACACCAAGTCATAAATTATAGTTTTAAAACTGCAATGGCCATGAACAAAATTAAGCACAATGAAAACTCATTCTAAAATAATTTTTGCAAAGTTTCCACTAGATGTCACTACAAAACCTATGATTTACAGAAGTGTTTTTCAAATATTGCAATCGTGTGGTTTTACCTGATAAGGGAGGGAAGGGAACCACTTTAGTTAAAGAAGAGAGAGAAGACAGTAAAAGTTTATTTATTTTTCTTGTCCAAACTAAGATCAGTTTGAATCCAAATCTGCTATCAATCCGAAACTAAGCCAGTACATATGGAATCACTCAAGGAAATAGATGTGCAATGAAAGGGACTATAACACAGAGAAGTTTATGTCACCCCTTGATAACCTTTTTCCAATATGTTGAACCCAAAGTGTCCCCCCCAAAAAAATGTTACAATCTATTTTTAGGGTGTTTTTTAAAAATAAACTAAACTAAAATACAACTAAAAACAAGTGTTCCTAGAACACTAGAATCTAGGAATCCTAGATTCCTTTGTTATTTTTGAAATGATGTTTATCTATTTGGTGTAAGTTAAGCCATGGTAATAAAAGACTTTCAAAGGAACAGGCCAAATAATATGCAAAAAGTCTTAGATTTGAATAAACATGTATTGGATTGCACTGCTTGGTTCTTACATGTTTCAGAGATCCATTTTGGTTTAAAGCATGACTTCTAGCACGGAAGTTATGTCACTCAGACAGAATTATTGATATTTCTGAATGATGAATTATAACACTTTACATATTTTGAAGATATTATTTTGTTACAGGTTGTCTATAATTTATATAAAGAATAAAGGAAATTATAGTTTCACCATGCTCCTACTGGTTCTTACAGTAGATATTTAATTTTTCCATTGTTCTTTCAATATTTTCAGTCTAATACTAAATGTTCTAATAAAGATCTGACAAAGGTAATACAGTTGGCTTTGTACCTAAAGCAGGACTAGAACTCTTAGTCTTCCAGTTTCTAGTCTGATACCTTAACCACTATACCAAACTGGCTTTCACTAAAAATTCAGAAAAAGAAAAAACCTACCAATCCACAGTATGGTCCAATGGATGGATAACTACTGTCTGGTCCATTATAGAGTTTCAAGTAATTACTAGTACAATCGTCTGGATCATCAATGCTGATGTAAGCAAAACTACCATATTTTTCAGACTATAAGACACATTTTTTTTGTCTCCCAAAAGGGGGTGAAAACGTCTGTGTCTTACAGACCAAATATTGCAAAAGCCTTGCCCACCCGCTGGCCACTTTTTGGCCTCCGCACGCTCTGTTTTCAGGCCTTTTTTTGGCCAGTTTTCAAGGCTTTTTTTGACCTGTTTTCAAGGCTTTTTTGGCCTATTTTCAAGGTTTTTTCAGCCCATTTTTTCTGAAAAAACGGGCCGAAAAAAGCCTCAAAAACGGGCAGAAAAAAGCCTCAAAAACGGGCAGAAAAAAGACTGGAAAAGGCCCCAAAATGGGGCACGCGGAGGCCAAAAACCTTTTTTGGTTGTTTTTGTCTTCTAAATTTAGGTGCGTCTATAGTCAGGTGCGTCTTATAGTCCGAAAAATACGGTAACAGTAACAATCCTTTGCACAGCTTTAATTGTCCACTCACAGTCAATATTATTCTGGTAAGAAACTGGGTATTCTGGATTGGCGACTGAACCAGACTCACCATATAAGAAACCACCACAGGCTAGGAACAGAAAAAGTAAGTTACTGCTAAACATTTACTTGTTCTCTTTCATTCTAGTCTAGATTTGAAAAATTATACATCTTCCCTGTGGATGTCATTTTAATATTTTGCAGATTGTGTTTTAATTTAAGCCTTAAACAATCATTGCCATTTGTCTCTGATTTGTGTTTAGTTTGTTAGCTGCCCCTACAAGTCTTAAGTGGCAGCCAGGTTGGTTGATGGATTAATTTATTGTTTGATTGACAGAATTTAAAACATTTTTGGTTGGAGATGAAGTCCAAGTAATTTCATATCCTTCATAGGAAAGTAGGTGATCGCTTTTGAAACGCAGATATATAACATGGTTTTTAGGAAATGTAGGATTGGCTAAAGTGTTTCCACAATATTTGCCAAGCTGTGGTGAGCTTATATCACTACAATTTATAATATTTAAAATAATATATGAAGATTCTGTTAGCAACAATGTGATTGTCAAGGCTGAATTAGTAAAAATTTCTCAGTTGATTCAAATTTTTTGATTTACCAAGTTTTGACTGACTGAACACATCTCACTACCTAATCAAATCTCTTCATCCTATTTTAAGATTTATACAGTAGTTTTATTAGAAGTCTTTATCACAGCAGCAACAAAGTCTCTTCAGGCATGAACTGATGAGCAAGATTGTTCTGAAATTTTTTTAAAGTATCAGAAGGGCTCCTAATGGAGAAAACTTAAAGACGATGGACATTTTTCAGTATCTGGGATCCTCCAAGGCAATGGCAATATCAATGGTGAGGTGCAAACAAGGATGAATGCAGCCTGGATGCATTGGTGAGAACTCACTGGTATGTTATGTGACAGACAAATGCCAATCCGTCTTAAATCTAAGATTTTCAAGACAACCATTCGCCCTGTTGCACTGTATAGCAGTGAATACTGGGCAGCAACAACAGGGACCGAAAGCTATCTCCATGCCATGGAAATGCGAATGCTCTGTTGGATATCGGGCATCTCCCTTCTTGACCACATCACAAATGACACCATTGGACAACATTTTGGTGTAGCATCAATTATAGAGAAGATGAGAGAAGGCCGGCTCCGCTGGTATGGACATGTCCTGAGAGCAGCACCTTCCACCATTGCCAAGACTGCCTACCAACTAGAAGTCAATGGCCGGCGACCTCGCAGACGCCCAAAACAGATGGCAAGACACCATCAACAAAGATATGCAAGCCGCGGGCCTGTGCCATGGAGACACAGCTGACCATGCAAAGTGGCATTCAATGTTCCAAAAAGCGGACCCTGCACTTGCGGGAACACGCTAGGTAGAAGATCAGGAGGGCCCCTAAAAACCACTCTGGCTTCATCTCTCTCCTAAAGCATGATTTGGTGGGACATTGTCCAAAGAATTAACAACTGTATAAATAACCTAATTCAAATTGGGATCAGGTGTGGAAGGCAGAAAACTAACTTTCTGCTTTCAATAGCAATACTAATTAGTATCTAGGACCAGCATTCACTGTGGACCCAAAAAGGATTCCATTGTATGTTGCAATGGAATCTTTTTTCTCCCAATGCAAATAGGTTTAATAGCCTGGTTCAAGACAGAATTAGAGTGTGGGGGGGAATAATAAACATATGGATGGCAGCCCCTTTAGCAGCCAATTAAAAAAAAGTGGTAAAATTCATCAATCTGGGCCATGCTCCTTCTGCTTGCAATGTACTGTTTACACTCTTAAATGCAATTTAGTCCACTACATCTCCTTTGGCCAAGGTTGGGCTGGGCTTGATGGCAACCCAAAAAATAAAAGGCACATCAAAGTTTCTGCCAACTTCAAGATCAACTATAGAATTGATTTATGACATGGTGGTGGTGGACATAGGATAAACTGGGCTATCATTGCATTATCTCATGCTTTGTGCAACACCTTAAAAAATTCCACTGCCCACTGTTCAATTTCATAGCATTGTTGCTTGAAATTTGATGACATCTTGTGCTAGATAATGAAATATATTATTTAGTGATTTTTAGAGAAATAATTTAGCTTAAAAAAAAACAATATAGGGTGGCTGTGGTCACTGTAGAAAACTCACATATACCATAATGTCAACTCCCAATATAAATTATATATCAGTAAACCCTATGAAAGTTTGAATGTGATTTTTTTTCTCTCTTTCTCCCTCTTTCCATTATTCAGGAAAACGCTGAGAAAAACTAGCGCAAGAAACAAATGCCCTAGAGCAGGAGTGTCAAACTGGCGGCCCCCCACGCTGGATGGGTCACACAAAGGCCACACTCACCCCAATTCCGCGAAGGCAAAATGTCACGATACGTAACATCAATGTGATGTGGTGAGTTTGATACCTGTGCCCTAGAGTACTCAAGACAGCACATGAAAATAAGGAGAGAGGACTAGAAAATAGGACAAAAATCAAATTATTGGCAGTTCTTTATGATGCAAATATTCCTCATACCTCTAAGAAATCATGCTGACACTCAAAAGTCCTCTAAATTAAAGGAATTGAAAAAAATAGAGATCATATGATTTATTGGGTATCATAGAATAATTGTACAATCTGAGTTGTGTGGATATTGGTCAGGCCAGCCAGGACTTTTCAAATAATCAAATGACTGATTATATTATCTGCTGCAACCTAAAATAGAATACAGAACAAACATTTATTTATTTTCAATATGTTTCATTTTCATTAAAAAAAATTTAAACATATGTACCACTCTTCAAAATCAGGTTTTGATTTATTCCTATCCAGCTTCTACACATAATATATACATAAAAGAAAGACAAGGGAAAAAAACAGAAAAAAGAAACCATAACAATAAATATCCTCGTTTTGAAATATACAAAATAATATAAAATACAAAACAATCTGTTTTCTGACCTGCCTTTTCCAATTAACCCATAATTCTTCATATAATCATAGTTTTCACATTTCTGGTATATAATTCAAAAGTACATTCGCATCTTTAAACTCTATTCATTTTTGTGTCACCATGTTAACATATGGCTGTTAAATGAAAAGACTGATGGCATTAACCAAGGCCAGCATATAACAACTTTATGAAAAGATGTATATATGATTTTATCATTTCAACCAGGGTCTTGAATTTAAAGATGCTTGTTGCATGGGTGTAGTTTATTCTTGATTCAAAACTTCTTGAGATTCTTGAGAACAAGGGAATAAGGTCAGGATTTTTCTGTAGCTTTTCTCTGTTTTTCTTCATCTTCATCTTTTTTTAGATTTTCATATTTTATGTTAGACAAATAATGTTTTCTCCTATAAATCCGTGCTTATGAAACCTAATGCCCGTAAGAAACAATGTAATTTTACCTGAAGCTTGATAGGTAAATTGGAATCCATTATTAATAATATAAATATCTGATCTAAAAATTACAAAGGCACTTTACCTGTAAGAATAAAAATCTAGGATCGTAAAGAAGCGCAGAACCGGTGGATACAGTCAGCATGCTCTTGAATTCCCTGAAACATGACAGGTACAAATGTAAAGTGATAAAACTTTATAAAATAATTCAATAGAATCCAATTCACATTGCCCTCTATTGCTACAATAATGTTTATTTTTGTTCTTCACGAACATAACATGAGTGCTTTCACAAAATCTCTGAGGCACAAAAGTCACTAACATAAAATTGTATATACTAAAAAACCCATTAAGTCCATGGACAAATTAGTTTTTCTAGCACTAGGTTGAACATTAACAGCGATGAATCCCATTTTTTTCTCTACTTCTATTAATACCTAAATTTCTGTGAGGAAACTTTTATTCATGTCATTATTCCCCTCAGACTCAAGAGTGATAAGCATTTCTTACTGTCTTGGCAGAATTCTTTGTATATTTTTTATAGGTTTAGAAAAAATGCCACCAAACTTTTGCATCTATTTTCCATATTACTACTGCCAAACTAGAGGTAAAGAGAAAGCATTTGAACACAAATGAATAGTCTTGGAAGGAGTGTTTAATTTTTCTACCTTTTTACTATCGCCCTGACAAATATCACTTCTTAAAAGCCAGTTTGTAGAGATGTGAAAAATTCATTGATCCAATAATGGACTATTTTCTGACACTTCCAGAAGATTCTATTTCTCTCTGGATCACGTTGCTTCTCCTTCAGACTATGCTTCATTCAGAGGATTGTTTGATGGTTTCTAAAATTCAATAGTCTTTTATGTGTTTCCTTCTAACTGTGATATTTTAACAAAACTGCCCTGTTTTGGAACAAAACCATCCCCAGGACACCTTCAATTATTTACAATTTGGACTTCTGGAAACCATTGAACTGTCTGTAGAATGCCAGAATCAAGACAAAGTTCAGTATAGTCCAGAAGAAAGCAGAATGTTTGTAATTTTTTAATCGATGTCAGCATTATCACTGACTGGAGCAGTGTATAAAACTAAGGACGGAAAATTATGGAATTCTCTGGAATAGTCTTTCATGGATTGATAAATTCTGTATATCCTTAGATGTTTACATTTCAAGTAAATGTCTCTGGTGCTAATGGAGGTTTTCATTAAAATGCAAATGGTAACTTTTGGCCACTTTAAAGCAGAGAGGTCATTAACATTTTGGCAAGGAAAGAAAAGTTAAATTTCTTGTTTTCAAGTCTGCTTGAATTTACCCATGGCTGTTATTTATTAACAAAAGATATACACATTTATTCAGATTTAATTTGGCCCTGTGCTGCCAATGAAGGGTTTTAAACAAAGAGGAGGTTATAACAGGCAAGGCATGGATCACAGTAACTCAGATTGGAATTACCATCTCTTCAACTACCTTTGTCTCAGCAGATGGCAGACTTTGCCTACATATGGAAGCTAAGTAGCATTGGGCCCAGGAGCATCTTGGAGGGAAACCATGGACAAGATCAGGGCTGAGACCTAAACTGGTAAGTGAAAAAATAACTGATAGAAGGTAATGGCAAGCCATTTCTGTATTATCATTGAGTTACTGCAGACCTGCATTCTATGAAGTCACTGAAGCACAAGTTTAATTTTTTACATTTTTATTAATATTTAATATAAAGGTAAAAATATATTTCAGGGGCACAATGGCTCAGTGGGTAAAGACACTGAGGTTGTCAAATGCGAATTCATAAACCCGGAGGAAATGATGAAGGATTGGATCATTTTAGGAATGAGAGATCTCAATCTACAAAAGAAGCTGCTGATCAGACGGGGGGGGCAACTTTCAAGGAGGAAAGCTCGAGCCGCCGAATCATCGGACAACTCAGCAGCAGACATCTGAAAGATCGGCACAGTCCATCGCATACACAGGGAGCCCAATTGGATGACCGAAGTCCCTGAATACGACGAAGAGTCAGAGGAGGACGAATTGGTGCACCGGGTTCACACCGAGAAAATGGTAAGCCCCAGAGACTTTGATAACAGGCAAACCCGATGCTCAGTGTGCCCAGGGGGCCATGCCAGGGCGCTTTGCAAATTCAAAGACACCATTTGCCGCCGCTGCCAGAAAAGAGGACACATCGCAGAAGCTTGCCGAGCCACCCAACCAACCCCCTATCAGACAGCCCAGTACCAACCCAAACCACCCACAGGATCGGGCAGACAAGGGCAGAACCGACCAGGGGGCCAACGAAGTAGGCAAAAGGAAGATTATCAATACCAGGACAACCGGGGGATCTACAACACCACTGTGGGTCACTACGACGCCGGCCAAGGAGAGAAGTTCCACCTCACCGTGTCTATTGAGGGAACACCATGCAAGATGGAGGTAGACACCGGCTCCATATTCACTATAATGTCCTGGGAAAACCTGAAGCAAGTCCTGCTGACCATCACAAGACACCAATTCAAGCTGCAGCACATTCGGCTCAATGACTTCCAGGGCAACCCTATATGAGTGCTAGGAAGAGAAGAAATACCCCTGAAATTCAAGGAATTCAGAGACAAGCTACCCCTAACTGTCATCAAGGGGAACAGACCAACCCTGCTTGGAATAGAATGGCTCAAGCCTCTCAGCATCGGCATCACCGGGCTGCACCAAATGAAGGGGGACGAACTGGACAAGCTACTGGCGGATTTCCAAGATGTGTTCAATGGGAGTCTAGGTAAATATAAGGGCAAGCCCATATTTTTAACCTAGACCCCAGTGTTACCCCCATTAGATTAAAGCCCCGAAGAGTCCCTTTTGCACTTCGGCCAAAAGTGGACGAACAACTGGATAAATTAATTGCCCAAGGGGTCCTAGAGCCAGTTGACCATGTCAAATGGGAGACCTCCATCGTCACCCTGATGAAGCCAGATGGCTCGATTCGTGTGTGCGCGGACTCTAAGGGCACCATTAACAGGACTTTGCAGCTAAACTCCTACCCAGTACCCATGGTGCAACACCTATTGCACTCCCTAGGAAACAGAACAATTTTCACCAAATTGGATCTGGCTCAAGTGTACCAACAATTACAAGTGGATGCAGCCACTGCAGAAGCCCAGACGATTGTCACGCACCAGGGGGCTTTTAAGTGCAACTGCCTGGAATTTGGGGTAAGCGTGGCCTCAGGACTGTTCCAGTGCATGATGGAACGGTTGTTACACAGCATCCTCAGAGTGATTTCCTATTTTGACGACGTCCTCATCTTGGGGGACTTGCAGGAACAACTCATGAGCAGGCTGCGTGAAGTGCTGAGTTGTTTCCAGCAAAGGAGCCTCAAAGTCAAATGGGACAAATGCAAAATAGGGGTCACCAAAGTAGAATTCCTGGGATTCCTAATCGACGGGTCTGGCATTCGTCCCACAGACGCAAAAATAAAAGCAATTAAAGAGGCACCAATCCCCAAAAATAAGGCGGAGTTGCAAGCATTCCTGGGCTTACCCAACTTTTATGCCATTTTTTAAAGCAGAAGGTGACGGTCGCTGAGCCTCTCCACAGGCTCCTGGGGAAGACGGCCACGTGGACATGGGGACAAAGGGAAGCCAATGCTTTTGCTGCCATAAAGGACTTTCTATAATCAAACAGCAATACAGCGATACCCTCCCCCTACTGTTAACGTGCAACGCATCATCTTTCGGAGTGGGGGCCATCCTCAGCCACCAACTACCCAATGGCTCGGAAGGCCCCATCACATACTATTCAAAGATACTATCACCAGCTGAGCTGAACTACAGCCAACTGGACAAAGAAGCGCTTGCAGCAGTGGCCGGCATCAAGCGCTTCCACGAATACCTCTACAGCTGCAAATTCGAACTCATCACAGACTACAAACCATTACTGGGTCTACTCGCAGGCAACCAACAAACGCCTCAGTACATGTCACCCAGGATGACATGCTCGTCCATCTTCCTGTCAGGCTACAGCTACAAGCTGACCCACTGACCAGGGAAAAGCATCACACACACCGACGCCTTCAGCCGCTGCCCCACACCCGAGTTCATAGAAGACCCCGCTCCTGTGGCCGAAATCTTAGTGGTCGACATTGAACGAACCAGCCCTGTCACATCTCGGGACATCGCAGAACATACCGTGACACAGTTTTGTCCAAGTCATGAACTGGGTGTTAAGGGGATGGCCACAGGAAGAGGACGGGGAAGAATTTAAGCCGTTTAAAAACAAACGAATCAAACTATCTGTATTGAAGTGGTGTTTACTGTGGGGGGAGTGAGTTGTTGTACCATGGAGTCTACAGAAAAGAGTGATGGAGACCCTGCACATAGGACACCCAGGAATAGTGCGCATGAAGGCACTAGCTAGGAGTTACCTGTGGTGGCCTAAGTTGGACCAGGACATTACCGAGTGGGTGGCGACATGCCTGCCATGCCAAGAAACCCGGCTGGCTCACCCTAAGACCAACCCATTAGAATGGAAAATACCCAAAGCCCCGTGGTCAAGAATACACATAGACTTTCCGGGACCTATGGCGGGGCAAACATTCTTGATTGTTGTCGATGCTTATTCTAAGTAGCTGAAGGTAGTGACCATGCACATATCCACTACAGAAGCTGCTATAAGAGCACTTCGGAGGATTTTTGCAACCCACGGCCTGCCAGGCGTCCTCATGTCGGACAACGGGCCACAGCTGACAGCCAAGCATATGGAGTCATTCCTGGCTGACCTAGGAATAAGGCATGTGCTAGTCTCCCCATTCAGTCCGGCTAACAATGGCCGGGTGGAAAGAATGGTGAGAATGACTAAAGAGACTCTGACTAGAATGGGCCCAGGGAACTGGCAAGAACGGATCAACCAATTCCTATTGGCCCAACACATCACTCCATGCGCAGCCACTAACCAGAGTCTGGCCAAAATGCTGATGGGACGAAAGCTAAGGTCCCAGCTAGACAGGCTGAACCCCAACTATCTCCCGGAGACACCCCTGGAGTCAAGCAAGCTGATCCGAACACTAACAATAGATGAGCTAGTGTTTGCCCAGAACTATGCGGAGGATCCGAAGTGGGTGAAGGTCACCGTCATAGCAGTCACTGGGCCGAAGTCCTACCAAGTTAAACTTGACAACGGCCAAGTGTGGTGAAGACACATCGACCAGCTCAGGAATAGGCTGGGAGACTCCTGGCTTCATCAATCGGAGGCCGCACAGCCGCAAGGAAACCAGCGCAGAGGCCAGAACAACGTGAGTCTCTGCCCCGAAGGCCATACAATACAATCCAACAAGACGACCACAGTGAGAGCCAGGCCTACCTACAAGAAACTAGGAGGACCTATTCTCAACCCCAGATGAAGAGCGCAAACCCCTACCTGCAGGCACCAGAGTCCAGCGAAGTCACCTGGGAGGGGAGGACGAAGTCACCAAGACTTCAGCCGCCATGCCTGGCGGCCAGTTCCAGATCATTCCACAAGTAGGTGCCGGAGCAGCAACAGGCATGTCTGCTCCAGTCGAAGACTCACGAGGAACTGAATCACGCAAGCCCAGTAAGACTGTACGGCACCCTGTTAACTTATGTGATTATGTGACCTACATTGACTCATGATTGAACGTTCCATGAACTAAGAGGGGAGGGGTGTTACGTACTGCCGTATGGAGCACAGATTTGCATGGCCGCCACTGATTGGCTAATCTAGTGGCGGGAGAAATGAACTGCTGTCAGTGGCCAGCTTGGTTACAGAAAAGCCCTTAAAAGCGGTTTCCC
The DNA here is from genome assembly GCA_023053685.1 of Diadophis punctatus similis. Lineage (NCBI taxonomy): Eukaryota > Metazoa > Chordata > Lepidosauria > Squamata > Dipsadidae > Diadophis > Diadophis punctatus. The sequence goes on along the minus strand of JALIGW010000007.1, from coordinate 27,966,087 downwards.
TGCACCCAGCTGGCAGTTTGTATTGCATTCAGCCAGGAGAATAAAAGGTGCTGAACTGTCCTGTGTCTCGTTCCTTCTTTCCCGTGCGAATTCAACACATATCTTAACATGATAAGCCAGTATATGTACACCTGAGCTGAATCAATTTTATTTTGATTTCATAAAAAGTCATTTGCATTCACTTAATAATTGCTTGTTGGCTTGCTGCCTTTGAATTCAGTTTTAATCTTTTTGTCACTTTAGGGCATTTTTAAAAAAGATTTATTTGTAACTCACACATTCTCTGTCTCCCTAAGATATGCTGCGGAATGAAAAGAAAAATAGAATAGTCACAATTGTTTTGTTATGTGGTTTATGGATCTTCTTACCTTGACATAATCATATTGGCAATTTTGAAAAGTTGCTGCTTCTTCTAATTCATAAGACTCAAAGGTGAGGTTTATTTATTATTTATTATTTATTTATTAGTTGCATTTGTATGCCGCCCACTCCACAGAGACTCTGGGCGGCTCACAACAATAAAAATTCACATGAAACAAAAAATATGAAAAAAAACATTAAAAACAGTAGATATTAAAACATTTAAAAACATTAAAACCACAATTTAAAAACCCATACAATAAATCATTCATGGGGCCAAGAATGATTGATATTGTATTAAAATCATTGGCCCCAGGCCTGTCAACAAAGCCATGTTTTGACTGCTTTTCTGAAGGCTGGCAGGGTGGGAATAATGCAGATCTCGGGGGGTAGTGTATTCCAGAGAGCCGGTGCTGCCACAGAGAAGGCCCTCATTCGTGGGCCCGCCAGTGGACATTGTTTGGCTGATGGGACCACCAGCAGACCAACTCTATGGGCTCTAATCGGTCTTAGGGAGGTATGTTGAGAAGGCGGTCTCGGAGGTAAACTGGTCCTAAGCCATGTAGGGCTTTAAAGGTAATCACCAACACCTTGAATTGCGCTCGGAGACCTATGGGCAGCCAGTGCAGTTCGCGAAGGATGGGTGTCACATGAGTGTATCTAGGGACACCCATCACCACACGCGCCGCCGCATTCTGCACTAGCTGTAGTCTCCAAACATTCTTCAAGTGTAGCCCCATGTAGAGTGTGTTGCAATAGTCAAGACGTGAGGTAACAAGGGTGTGAGTGACTGTAAATAGTGCCCCTTGGTCCAAGAAAGGACGCAACTGGTGCACAAGACGAACTTGTGCAAAGGTCCCTTTGGGCATAGCTGTTAGATGTTGGTCAAATTTTAGCTGTGGATCCAGAAGGACCCCCAAGTTGCGAGCCCGTTCTGAGGGGATCAAATCCCCCCCCCCCAGAACCAAGGAGGGACAGATGTCCAAGTCCTTGGGAGGCAACATCCAAAGCCACTCGGTCTTGTCCTGGTTGAGTTTGAGCCTGTTAACCCCCATCGAGACCCTTACAGCGTCCAGACACCGGCACATCATGTCAACTGCCTCACTGAATTGGCATGGGGTGGACATGTACAGCTGAGTATCATCAGCGTACTGTTGGAACCTTATCCCATGCCTACGGATGATCTCACCCAACAGTTTCATGTAGATATTGAAAAGCATAGGAGAAAGAATCAACCCCTGAGGAACCCCACATACGAGGGGTCTCGTGGTTAACCTCTGTCCCCCAGCCAACCGACTGCGACTGGTCAGAGAGATAGGAGAACCACTGCAGAACGGTGCCTCCCACTCCCATCTCCCCGAGCCGTCGCAGAAGGATACCATGATCAATGGTATCAAAAGCCTCTGAGAGGTCAAGTAGCACCAAGATGGAGGAACAACCTCCATCTCGGGCTCGCCAGAGATCATCCATCAGCGTGACCAAGGCAGTTTCTGTGCTGTGACCGGGCCTGAAACCCGACTGAAAAGGGTCAAGATACTCCGTTTCATCCAAAAACCATTGGAGTTGCAGCGCCGCCACTTTCTCCACCACCTTCCCCATAAAGGGGAGGTTGGAGACTGGTCGATAGTTTTTAAGGTCAGTTGGGTCCAAAGATGGCTTCTTAAGGAGGGGCCTCACCACCGCAACCTTTAGAGCAGTGGTTCCCAACCTGTGGTACGTGTACCACTAGTGGTACGCGAGGGCCTTCCAGGTGGTACGCGAATACTTTCGGGGTCATGAACGATTTTTAGTTAGTTATTTTTTACTTCACAAAAATGTTAACTGTCTAACACAAGATAATCTGGCAACGATTTGCAACTGTTGCCACACGCCACCCACCTGGTCCCAGCGGCTCGAGAATCCAGTTGCTGGATGTGTGGGAACGGTACAATTATGGAAATAAAGTGAATTTAGTTTCTCTGGAACCAGGTGGTACGCGGCGACTGTACGGGACCTCCAAGTGGTACTCAATCACAAAAAGGTTGAGAACCACTGCTTTAGAGGCTGGGGGAAGAACCCCTCATTTAAAGAGGCGTTGATTAACTCCTGGAACCAACCTCGTGTTACCTCCTTACTTGCAGAAACAAGCCAGGAGGGGCACGGATCCAGGATACAACTGGCGGAGCTTACCGCTCCAATGGCCTTGTCCACTTCCTCAGGGGTCACCAGGTCAAACTCTTCCCATAAAATGGGACTAAGATCTGCCCCTGTCATCTCCGCTTGCTTTGCCCAATTGGAGTCCAGGTCTGTCCGAATCTGAGTGACTTTATCCGCCAGAAACTGTATGAATTCCTCAGCTCTACCTTGAAGTGGTTCCTCCGCCCCCATCCTGTTGAGAAGGGATTGGGTCACCCTAAAAAGGGAGGCTGGGCGAGAATCTGCGGATGCAATAAGAGCAGAAAAATGCGAACATTTTGCCGCCCTTATCACCACTAGGTAAGTCCTAATAAAGGCTCTTAGTAGTATTCGGTCAGATTCGGATTTACTGGCCCTCCATCGTCGCTCTAGGCGTCTCTTCTGGCATTTCATCTCCCGGAGTTCCTCGGTAAACCAAGGTGCTCTCCGGGATCCACTGCCTCGGAGAGGCCACAAAGGCGCAATTCTATCCAAAGCCCCAGATGCCGCCCTATGCCAGGCAGCTACTATGGCTTCGGAGGAATTGTGTATTAGGGATTCAGGTAAATCCCCAAGCTCCTTCTGAAACCCTTCCGGGTCCATTAGGCGCCTGGGGCGAAACCACCTAGTTGGTTCCGCCTCCCTGCGGTGAGAGAGTGGCATGGAAAAGTCCAACCTTAATAGAGAATGATCTGACCATGACAAGGGAGAGATGACTAAACCACTTAATTCCAGATCATTAATCCACTGCCCAGAGAGAAATACTAAGTCGAGTGTGTGACACCCCCCTGTGAGTTGGACCTTGAATTATCTGGGACAGGTCCATGGTTGTCATGGAAGCCATGAACTCCCGCTCCGCATCAGAGGAATCACCCACCGATGGCAGATTAAAGTCCCCCAGCACCATGAGTCTGGCGAACTCCACTGCCAGGCCGGCTACTGCCTCGAGCAGAGTGGGTAGGGCCATTGACACGCATCTGGGAGGCAGGTACGTGAGCAATTGGCCCACCTGAATCCCTAGGTCCAACTTCACAAGGAGAGCCTCACACCTGACAATCTCCGGAGCAGGGATCCTACGAGGTGACAGACCCTTCCAGATGATAACTGCCACTCCGCCACCCCTTCCCTGGGGTCGTGGCTGATGCTGCACCTGAAACCCGTCTGGGCACATCTCCAAGAGGGGAACACCTCCCTCAGGGCCCAGCCAGGTCTCAGTTATACATGCCAGGTCAGCCCCTCTTCTAGGATGAGATCCCGAACGAGGGGAGCCTTGTTGACAATTGACCTGGCATTCAGCAGCAGCAGCTTGAGCCCAGGGCCCTGACAACCCTGGTCCCCAGGCCTTCGAGTTGACTCCGAGAGGTTAGAACATGGAATCGCTTGCAAGTAGCGAGTCCTAGTTCTCCAAGTGTGGCCCACCCCTCGGCTCCTGCCATATCTCCCCCTCCCCATAATGACCGATATATTCCGGCTCTCCCCCTCTCCAGAGATCCCCTCCCTCCCTCTGCCAGCTCCCATTCTTTCCGACTGGCCCACTTGTTCATACATAGTATGTCGGTACCAGGATCTGGTCCCCACCTGCTTCTGCTTTTTCACACTCAGCAGGTAAGGGGCATTTTCCCGAGATCAACTTACTCCATATCACACCCACCCATACATCTTACTCTCCAACAACCCAATCATTTCACCATCCACAACAATTATGTACACATATATACTAATCAGCAACTCCCCCCCTATAAAAGCTTCCAGGGTCAATTGATATAAAGTAAAAGAATAAAAGCAACTTGGAATAGTAATTAATGGGAGCCAGTGAATCCCATCTACATATAATGGCTCCAAGACCCCGTCCGTCTATTGCAAAAGATATAATCTCAATGCGTTCACGTGTGCAGTCCAATGATAGACAATAAAAGTTGTTCTGGCGCATCCCAAAACACGTTCTCCTCAAAATATTAATTCCATCCGATCTAAGGCCCAAGATGATAAACGGCCCGATTGATCCTGTATTAAAATCCACTATATAGCAGTCAGAGACCTGTGGAGACATCTCCGGCGCTAACAGCTGTCCTCGTTGTACAAGCAATGGCAACAATGGTGGCGGTAAAGATAAACACAGTTCCACCGCTGCCAAACAGCTGAGATATGTTCTTAAAAGTCTTCGCCAAGATGATAATGGCGACGATAATGGCGGAGGTAATAGCGATCACACTCGTCCTTCCGTCACCGACCCCCGATGAATAGGTGAGCAGCCGAGGAAAAACCACACGGAACAAAAAAGAACGGCAGCAGTTTTAAATCCGTCGCCAAATGGTGGTTGGCCCCCCGGCAACCTGAGAGAATGGTAAGCAATAACGGCCTCAAAAAGCAGCCAGATGGCCAATCCGACCAGTCAGACCTCCTTGCCAGCAACACTGCTTGTGCAGCCAGCCCAAAGGTAGATAATACTAACCGGTGCCATTTAAGCATAGTCCATACAATAAGCAGACCGAGATCCCACAGTGCTTTTAAAAGGAGAATGGCAACCATCTTCTTCTTCTCCTCACCCCTAGCTGGAGAGAACATGGTCCCTCGGTCTCCACATCCAGATCGAAATCACACGACCCTATGACCGTCAGGCTCCTCGTTTCCTCATCCAGCCTCCCCAAACAAAAACTCTTGGTTTTTTTTAAAAAGATGAAATTTAAGGGGGGGAAGCAGAATTCCGAAGGGGCCCAGCTGCAGCAACAGCAAAGATGGTCGCAACAGGGGCAGCACACAGGAGATTCACCCCTTGCGCAGCTGATGGAAGTTAATTCCTGTGATCTGGTAGTGGAAGCAATGGCAATAACAGCGACTGCAATAGTGGTGTTGGCGGCAGCGCTCGGCAGCCTTTCCCAAGAGTGCACAGCTGAGAACTGTTCCCCAAGGCACAGCAGCGATAATAGTAACGATGTCGACGTTTCGGCTTTCGGCAGTCAACAAGCCCACCGCGGGGATGAATCACACCCAAGCCAAACAGCATATGCAGCAGCAAGATAAAATATGGGGAAAAGGGAGGGCGAACTCCCAGTAACCGTAACAACCAGCACACTCTTTGAGTTCACCTGCCCTTCCCTGTTCCTTAGTGCAACAAACAAGTCACTTTAATCCTCAGTCCTCGTTCTTTCAATCCAGGCTAGCAAACTAACCCTCACGGCAGCGGTCCCAAAATGGACGACAGACTTCCCGAGTGCCGATCAAAAAAGGAGAAAGAGGCACTTCAATCAGGCGGAAAGAAACTGCTAGCACGCCCAACGAGTGCCTGGTAAGATCTTGTAACTCCCCGAAGAGAGAATCCTCACCGGGGGGGGTGTCTCCTTTGGCAAAAGTTCGGGGTAAATTCAAAATTTAGGGGAGCAAGATCTTCCTCACCATCTTGCTGTGGCTCCACCCCGGAAGCTCCTCAAGAGTTGATCAATTTGTTTATAGATGCAGCTAAAACCCACACACATTCTACATCTTTTATCATATTTCCCATCCTTGTCAGAGTATGGAGAGACGAAGTTATAACTTGCATTTCTCAAGTAGCCACTACAACCTTGCCGAAGACTTGTTAAAAAACAAATGACCATTTAGTAATGCTTGATATTGCTGCATTAAATGATACCTTACTTTTATCATTACTTTTTGTCTCATACACCACATGTAACTTGATGCTCATTGGTAATGTTTAGCATGGAGAACATTGCTTTCATGAAAAAAGCATGCCTTTTACACAGTGCTTTGGTTTACACAGCATAGTAAATTAGAGTTTGTGTAACAATTTGTTGGATGCCAAGCAAAAAGCAACCAAATCACATTATTCATAAACATTGCCATTATTTTGAATGTGTGGAGGAAAGAAAAATTGGTAGTACTACTATTAGCATTGACTGCAGTGTGACTGACACTGAAGGCCATCTGTTGCGAGATTAGTGGGTTTCCTTGTGCAGTGTGTTGGCTACTTGAGCACAGAGTGCTGGACTAGATGGGCCAAGGGTTCGATCCAGCAGGCTACTGTTTATTTTCTTAAGCTCTTACGTTACATTATTTTTGCTCTGAGCTTATTAATTTTAAACAATCAGTATGACTAGATTATTCTTGGACAACTGTATCTACCGGTATGTAGCATTTTCTTACAATTTTGATAAATGATTAACAATTATAGTCAATTTTTTTCCCTTTGCATTTAATCAAATATGTCCCGTCAACATTGTTTTTCGTCATTCCCATGATGTTGCTGATACATAATCTCATCCCTGGTCCATGAGTAAGACAGCCTTAAGTTATCTTTCGCTGTTTTGATATTAAAATAGGTTTATTTTTTATTTTGACAGCAGCCAAGAACAGTCTCAAGGAGATAAAATCTGTTAAGCTTTGTCGTCCATTAATTTGGACAAAAGTCAAGGTACTGGCAGGGAACAAATTCAATAGAGGTAGTATAACTCATTTCATGCTGATATATAATTTTATGCTAACAGAAGATGGGTGAATAGTTCTTCTGTGCAGTAATACAGAGAAGACCCAAAGAGAGAACAAAAAGCAGCAGAAAATATAATTTTTTTCATAGCAGTCATGGAATGTATCAGTGTTAAAAGCAAACACAATCAGTATTTCCTTATATTTCCTTATTACATGAAGTGAGATAACTGGCATTCAGCATAAGATTCCTTAGCCAAATAAACCAGAATGCATGAATAATAAATGAAAAAATATATAGAATTTTGAGTACAGCTTTGATCTTCCAAGACAATTCCTCTCTTTGAACAGTAGGAGGAGCTGTTTCTTTGTCTTTGGACTAGAATTCCTATATATTCCTGGGATTTGTCTATAGAACTGTTGCAAATTAAGCTATTACATTTCTATGCAGGAACGTAAATGAATGTGGTTTGTTTATCACGAATCAGAAAGAATATAGGACTTTAACATAAAAGTATACACTATATCAAAATAGGAATATTTATGAGCTGATTTTTGTTTTGGCATAATCAAAAGCAGGGATATATTTCAAGCAATTGCTTGGGTTCACCATTGCACTAAGCCATATTTTAACCATAGTTGTTTAAATAAAATTGAAACTTAGCCTGGGCAACTATTACATGTCCACATTTTTCATTTTATCACAGAGCTGGAATATAGATTTTATTTAAGAAAAAAATGTTGTGATAGTTATCAAAATATTAAGCCAGAGGAAGAACTCTTCTTTAGTTGCAATATTATACTGATTGCCTGCAGGTAATTTTTATTCACTATAGGAGGTTAGATAAGATCTAGTTAAATGACTGCCTGAAGTTAAAAACAAAGACATTCCTTTTGCTTTATTTACAGGAATGTAGTGCTCTTTACAAAGGTTTTCCTATATTTTCTGGCTGAGTAAATAGATTTAGAAATTCGATAGCATGTTAGATTATTTTCTGAAAATGCAATGGTTTGTGGGAATGATCTTGCGAGACTGGGGTAAAGGAACACGGCCAATGGACTGGCCGGATAAAAGGCAGCTGGGCCCGCACCAGGAATGCAGAGACAGCAAGAGGCTCAGGAAGGACTCTCCTTAATTTGGGGACTGTAAAGGGACAGGGGGAAGCAGGGTGGTGGTGATGGTGGTGGAGAGAAGTATTTTTAGACTTGCAAGATTATGTTAATGTAGCTTTACATGTTTCTTGTCTGGTATATTTGGTAAGGCTAGCAGAAAATAGCTGCCAAGAGGGACAAAAACATTCAAATCATTTAATTGAAAGTAAACAGGTGAGAAATTTCTCCCTATTACTCTATCCTCCCACAATGCTATTCTGTCAATTTATCTGTGTTGTGTTCTGGGCACACATCCAAACAAATTACTGGCCAGTACTCATTTGTCGTTATTAATATTCCAAGAGTGTTTTAGGAATAAAAAGGGCCTGAAATCATTCTTAGAAATAAAGATTTATGCTTGAAGTTTGTGTGTGCATGCGTGCGCGTGTATGTGTTGATAGCACTCCTTTAAAATGCTATGATATTGATAGGAGAATGAACTGCATTGCATTAGCCGAGTTTGCTCCTTCACAACCTGTATACAACAAGCAGATAAGAGATTCTATATAGAAAGGATTTTCATAAGACCACTAAGAAACTTGGACAAACAAGACTCTGAGCACAGTTTCTCAACCTTGGCAATTTGAAGATGCGTGGACTTCAACTCCCAAAATTCCCCAAGCAGGATGTGAAATTGTGGCAGTTGGGAGTCCATACATCTTCAGGCTGCCAAGGTTCAGAAACACTGGTGCAGTGAATATACCACAGCAGGGGGCTCTCTTGAGACGTTGCAGTGAAGATGGAAACATTAGGGTGGAACCCACAGACAATGAGCATCTGGAAATGTGACTTTCAAAAGTAATTTCTTTATAATACGAAAAGGGTGGAGTAGCAGTTTCAAACTGGCTCCATGGACGCAAATACATCTGGCTTATTGACAGGCTTTAGATGTCTCAAAATTAACATGCCGGTACATTTTTAAGGCTAGAGTTCAAGCATTACAAAAGATTGTTTTTAATGAAAAGGAAAAAGAAAATAACAGCAATTCTAGCCCAAAAATCTGTTTATTAGTTAAATGATGGGGAATACCCATCATAGTTTCTCTTTCTTTTCTGCTAAGTCACAAGCAATACATGATTCCATGTATTGGAATCAGATGTGCAATCAGAGGTGTACATGGATTTGTAGAAACAGCGTTCAGTAATCTTCCATCCTCTCCTACTAAAGTGTATTGTGCAAATAAAGTGATAAACATATATTGAATTATTATAACCCAATATAATTTATCATTTAATTAAGTTTAATTATTTCACTGTATTAGGACTACTTAAGCAGCCTGAGCATTCCACCAGCCAGGTCATGGTTTTGGGGGAAATCACAATCCTACTACTTAAAATAAAATAATGCAAGGATAGTCTCACACAGTTTGTTTAACTCAAGCCTGGATTTAGTCATGAAATAAAAAAAGCCCACATAGAACAGCCAATTAGATTAGTAAGAGTCCAAGTAAGTGTCTTATTTCAAGAGCTGGAATGGGAGGATGTTGAGGTTATGCATGCTGAATAAACTTTTGAGAGTCTATGGGACAGGGTATGTTACAGGTTTTATGCTCCATTAGCTGCCACTCACTTTCCATAACTTCCAGTTCTTCTTTGTCATTGTATTTCTCATATATTTATCACACATACCTATTATACAATAATACACACTTGCATATTATCTTATATATCTTATGCATTCCATTAACATATCTGTTACTTTGACCTTTCAACCTACTGCTTCCCCCCCTCCCCTGAAAATGTAATAATACAAACAATTTAGTCTATTGGAGAAAAAAATATCTACAGCAAGTCAAAAACAGGGCATACCCAAAACTCAATGTATAACTTTCAAGATTTGGAAAATACAAAACTTGCCTATTTTGAGATTGGGATTGAGACATTGGCTTAAATATAGCTTGTGTACAGTTTTAGAGGAGTGACTATTCTGGTTCCAAGTAAAAAAATGGGGGGGGACAGGTTTGTAATTTGTGGTGTATTTTCCAGACATAGTATTGGTAGGAAAGGCACCACTTTTTATAAAGAGATGAACAAAAAAGAATTACATTTAAATAAAGGTACTTTTCCCCATACAAAGTCTGAAGAATATTGCATCTCTTCATTACACCTAGAAATTATTGTACTTAGAAGCAGATATTGGAAGAAAATCAGCTTGTACTCATGTCAAGTACAAGCAGATTATTTCGTCTAAATAGTTCTTGCTTCTCACATGTTATCTGCGCCTCATCATTACAGAAGTTTCAAAAAGCTCCAAAATATTAAAAGAAAATTCGAACGAATAAAAACAATCATGTCTATTCCCAACAGATAAAAAAGAAAAGAAGCAAATAACAATACCAAAAAATGCAGACAACTTTTATCATTGATCTCCATCACAAACTAGAGTAAAAACATAAGAAACAGAGGACCAATCTCGTCTAGTGTGGGACTAAGTTTGGATTAGGACCAGGGAGACTGATATCCATCCTTAGCCATAGAAATTCACAGACTGAGTTTGAGCCACTCACATTCTATCAACTCAACTGACTTCAGAGAATAGTGGTGATGTGGAATTGGAGGAGGTATGCCACCCTGAACACTTAGTGAAAAGGAGGGGGGCACATCTAACAAATAAATGAACTAGCAAGAGTTACTACCAAAAAATGATATTTTAGAATTTTAAACATAAGTAGTCAAATTTTATGGTAGGTTTTATATATTGTACTTGAACATAATATGGTTTGCCTGGTTTTGGCTTGTAATGTTCTGTGAATCCAACTTTATAAAATCATCGCTTGTACTCTACAAACTGCTACGTTCTCTTAGACGCTCGCTAGCCATGGGAGCATCTCTGATTGGCTGAGACTGGGGTTTCAGCGGGAAATTAGAGCCCCACCATTGGCTGCCGCGTCTGACAGCTGGCTATAAAAGAGCTGTCAGACACGAAGAAGCGCTGTTGCCGGTACGGAGTTTGCCTTGTTAACCTTGTTGTTATTGTTAGTCTGTTTAAGCCAATAAAGGCTTTTCATTAAGTACTGTTTGCCTCAGTTTCTGGAAGCCTTTGTTCTCCCTACAGAGCACTGGCAATGAGGATGGGATACTGAGGCAACAGGAAGGCTGAGTCACTCAAACTGGGCTGAAGCATATCGAGCTGTCCTAGTCATTGAGTCAATCTCCATCGCAGCCTGTCCTTTTCAGGATGGCAAGCAACAACCTGATCTCGTTTGAGGCGTTTAGTCCGGCAACCGAAACATGGGACGCGTATCTGGAAAGGTTTATTTATTTATTTATTTATTTTGGTATTCTTATATGCCAACCAACTCCCGAAGGACTCAGGGCGGCGTACAACAGAGAAAAATACAAGAATAAACCAAATATTAAATATTAATTAAAAGCAAATACAAAATTTAAAAACACAATATAGAAAACATCGACAACCATTCAACAACCATACATACTTGGGGGTGAGCTCGAGTGGATTAAGCTCTACCCCCAGCCTGCAGGAAAAGCCATGTCTTAACGGCTTTTCGGAAGGCCAGCAGAGTGGGGATAGTTCGGGTCTCTGGGGGAAGTTGGTTCCAGAGCGTGGGGCCGGCCACAGAGAAGGCTCTCCCCCTAGGGCCCGCCAGCCGGCATTGCTTGGCCGACGGGACCTGGAGGAGGCCAATTCTGTGGGCCCTAACCGGTCAGAGGGAAGTATGAGGCAGAATGCGGTCCCGAAGATAGCCTGGTCCTAAGCCATGAAGGGCTTTAAAGATGATGATCAACACCTTGAATTGGACCCGGAGACCGATGGGCAACCAATGCAGCTGGCGGAGTATAGGTGTCACGTGGGTGTACCTTGGCACACCCACCACAGCACGCGCAGCCGCATTTTGCACCAACTGAAGTCTCCGGATACTCTTCAAGGGTAGCCCCATGTAGAGCGCATTGCAGTAGTCCAAGCGGGAGGTGACAAGGGCATGAGTGACCATGAGTAGAGCCTCCTTCTCCAGGTATGGCCGCAACTGGTGCACCAGGCGAACCTGTGCAAAGGCCCCCCTAGCCACAGCAGAAAGATGATGATCCAATTTTAGCTGTGGATCTAGGAGGACCCCCAAGTTGCGGGCCTGGTCCGAGGGAGTCAGTTTTGCTCCCTCGAAGACCAAGGAGGGACAGTTGTCATGGTCCTTAGGAGGCAATATCCACAGCCACTCAGTCTTGTCGGGATTAAGTCTGAGTCTGTTCCTCCCCGTCCAGATCTTAACGTCGTCCAGGCACCGGCACATTACATCAACTGCCTCACTGAAGTCAGACGGGGTGGTGATGTACAGCTGGGTGTCATCAGCGTACTGATGGAAACACACCCCATGTCTGCGAATGATCTCACCCAGCGGTTTCATGTAGATGTTAAACAGGATGGGCGAGAGAACCGACCCCTGAGGCACCCCACATGATAGGGGCCTAGGGGACGATCTCTGCCCTCCTGCCAGCACCGACTGCATCCTATCGGCGAGATAAGAGGAGAACCACCGCAAAATGGTGCCTCCCACTCCCAACTCGCCGAGCCGATGCAGAAGGATACCATGGTCGATGGTATCGAAAGCCGCTGAGAGGTCAAGTAGCACCAGGATGGAGGAGTTCACCCCATCCCGGGCCCGCCAGAGATCATCCATCAGAGCGATCAAGGCAGTTTCTGTACTGTAGCCGCGCCTGAAACTCGACTGATAAGGATCTAGATGATCTGTTTCATCCAGGAGCTGCAGAAGCTGAGTCACCATCACCTTCTCCACAACTTTCCCTAAAAAAGGTAAGTTGGAGACTGGACGATAGTTCTTCAAGTCAGCTGGATCCAGGGAAGGCTTCTTCAGGAGGGGTCGCACCACCGCAGCTTTTAACGACTGCAGTATGGATCCCTCCCTCAAAGAAGTGGTGACCACCGCCTGGATCAGCCACGTGCCACCTCCCTGCTGGCCGAAACCAGCCAGGAGGGGCACGGGTCCAATAAACAGGTGGAGGTACCCATCGCTCCCACAGCTCTGTCCACATCCTCAGGAGAAGCAGGCCCAAACTCTTCCCATAATGGTGGACTAAGACTTGCCCCTGTCAACTCTATGGACTCTGCCCTGCCAGAGTCCAGGTTCGACCGAATCTGAGCGACTTTATCTGACAGAAACTCAGCGAATTCCTCAGCTCTGCCTTGTAGGTGTTCCTCGCTCCCCCCCTTTTGCAAGGAGGGAGCGAGTCACCCTAAACAAGGTGGCTGGACGAGAATCTGCGGACGCAATAAGAGCGGAAAAATAGGATCGTTTTGCCGCCCTTATCGCCACTAAATAAGATCTGATGTAAATTCTTAATAGTGTTCGGTCAGACTCGGTTTTTCTGGCCCTCCAGCGGCGCTCCAGACGTCTCTTCTGGCGTTTCATCTCCTGGAGCTCCTCGGTAAACCAGGGAGTTTTCCGGGATCCACTGCCACGGAGAGGTCGCTTAGGCGCAATTCGGTCTAAGGCCCCTGATGCTGCGGTGTTTCCTCCAGGCAAACGATCTCACCGAACTCTCCAGCAGTCGGAAACAAGCTTACTTTCTGTATGCGTGTGGGCACCAGATGTTTGCCACAGCCCGGGCCCTAGTCGCCTCTCAACTTGTCTATACGGTGCCCTGGGAAGCCCTCCTTGAGAAGCTGAGGAACCATTACGCTCCAGTATATGACCTCCCTCAGGAATGCCGCCTTGGACTGTGAGTTCCCTGATCTTGATGACTTCCTCTTGGAGCAGTTCGTATGCAGCGTGAGAGACCATTGTTTTCAGCGCCGCCTGCTTGTCCACACAGAGCTCAACCTCAAGCTAGCCCTAGATGAAGCCAGAGCCTCCAAGATGTCTAATCAATCCACCGCTGAAATACAGAGGTTCCAGCATAGCGCTATCCATGCCAGTCGCACCGCAGCGGTTCACGATGATGAGATCGATCCCGGTGAAGCAGGAGATGTTGAGGATGAAGTCAGCCGCTTAAAGTCATCCCCGCAAAGGAAATGGCTCCCAGAAAAAAAGACTTCCATGCCACCCTGCCTGGGGTGCGGCGAAATGCACCCCCGAGCTTCCTGTCATTTTAAAACAGCAACTTGCAGAGGAACTGCAGCAGGAAAGGCCATCTAGCAATGGTATGCCGAGCCAATTTGCCACCAATGGCCCATCCACCCACCAGGCATCCCACAGGAAGACCCTTCAGGACAGAAGAAGAATGCTTCACTGTCTTCTGTGACTGTGGGGCCACTGAGGAAAATGTCTGCCAAGCCATCGTGGGGAGCAAGAATAAGATCCACATAACAGTCAAGATTGAGGGAGCTCCATGCTGAATGGAGGTTGACATGGGCTCCTCTAAAACCATAGTAGCATGAAGCACCCTAAAAAATTTGGTGCCCACCATCTCAGAAGCCTCTTTAAGCCCCTGTAGTTTAAAGCTCCAAGATTATCAGGGGAATTACATCCCCATCCTGGGACGCGGCCATTTCCTAGTGCAGTGATGGTAAACCTATGGCACAGGTGTCACAGGTGGCACGCGGAGCCATATCTGCCGGCACACGAGCCGTTGCCCTAGCTCAACTCCAGTGCGCATGTGCGTGCCCGCCAGCAGACTTTTGGCTCACACGGAGGCTATGGGAGGGCGATTTCGGCCTCCGGAGGGCCTCCAGGGTGGCTGGGATGGAGCGTTTTTGCCCTCCCCAAGCTCCAAGAAAGCCTCTGGAGCCTCGGGAGGGCGAAAAACAGGCCTACCAGGCCGAATGGAAGTCGGGAAATGGGGGAGTGGCGGGGTCGCGCATGCATGCGCAGGGGGGTGGGGTGAGTGAGTGGCTTTGAATTATGGGTGTGGGCACGCACGCGAGTGCGATAGCACTCAAGGAAAAAAAGGTTTGCCATCACTGTCCTAGTGGAATGGGGTAATTTCACTGGTCACCTTCCCTTGATAGTTGTGACTGGCACCCTTCCCAGTCTACTGGGGCTGGACTGGTTCGGAGCATTGGGCCTCGGCATAACTGGCATCCACTCCACCACTTCTGATGACTTTGGCGGCCTGACTAGAGAATTTGCAGATGTCTTTGAGGACACCTTAAGGTAAATATAATGGCACCCCTATAATCCTAAATCTAGATCCCCAGGTTGCCCCAATTCGTTTAAAGCCCAGATGCGTGCCCTTAGCCCTAAGGTGGATGCCGAATTAGATAAATTGATAGCTCAGGGCATCCCAGAACCCACTGATCATGCCCAGGGGAAACACCTATCATTATTCCCTCAAGCCAGATGTGTCAATTCGCATATGTGCCGACTATAAATGTTCCCTCAATAGGACCTTGCAGTCCAATCCTTACCCAGTGCCTGTTGTCCAGCACCTCCTCCATTCCTTGGGACGGGGCACCATTTTTTCCAAGCTGGACATGGCACAAGCCTATCAGCAGCTCCCAGTGAACCACGGCAGAGGTACAGACAATTGTTACCACCAGGGAGCTTTTAAGTGTAGGCACCTCCAATTTGAAGTCAGTGTGGCCCCTGGCCTGTTCCAAAATCTGATGGAACGTTTGTTACATGGATTGCCTGGTGTCATCCCCTACTTTGATGACATTCTCATCTCTGCCACCAGCTAGGAGGAGCTCATCAAAAGGGTGCAGAATGTTTTGGCCCAATTCAGGAAATCTGGCCTCAGACTTAAAAAAAACTAAATGTTAGTTGGGAGTTTCCAAGGTAGAATTTTTGGGCTATCTCATAGATGCCGCAGGCATCCACCCTACTCCTACCAAAGGTTGTGGCCGTAAAGAAAATGCCTATACCCTCCAGCAAACCAGAATTGCCTATACCAGTAATGGCGAACCTTTTTTGGTTCTCGTGCCAAAAGGGGGGGGTGCGCGCGCTAGCGCGTGCATGCATACCCACACCCATTCCCTCCCCCCCCACGCATGCACACAACACCACCCCATGCTGCCCCCTGCGCATGTGCACCCCCCCACTCCCGCGAAAAGGCTTACCGGAGCCTGGGACGGTAAAAAACGACGAAACGGGCAAACCGGAAGTTTGGAAAAACGCACTTCCGGTTTGTCCGTTTCATCGTTTTTTGCATTCCGGGGCTTCAGGAAGCTTCCCTGAACCCTCTGGAGTGCAAAAAACAGCTCACCGGCAAACCGGAAGTGCGTTTTTCCGCACTTCTGGTTTGCCTGTGGGCAACACTCGCGTGCCCTCCACTATGGCTCCGCGTGCCACCTGTGGCACGCGTGCCATAGGTTCGCCATCACGGGCCTATACCCTTCAGCAAACCCTTCTTAGCGCTGTTAAATTTTTATAGTGTCTTCATAAAGCCACCATGGCAGAGCCTCTCCACCGGCTTTTAGACAACAAGACACCATGGGCCTGGCGCAAAAGAGAATCAGACGTGTTTACAGCTGTTAAAAACCTAACCTCTGATGCTGTCCTAGTTCAGTGCAACCAAGATTTACCACTCACCTTGGCTGCTGATGCTTCACCCTACGGGATAGGTGCAGTCCTCAGCCATAAGCTGCCTAATGGGACTGAGGTGCCTATCGCCTACTATTTCAGAACCTTTTCCTCTACAGAGAGGAATTATAGTCAAACTGATAAGGAGGCCCTAGCTGCAGTAGCTGCTATAAAGCGATTCCACAATTACGTCTACGGACTTTTTTTGAACTTGTGACAGACCACAAGCCCCTATTAGGGCTTTTAGCAGGCGACCACCAAACGCTGCAAATCCTATCCCCCTGTATGTCCAGATGGACTGTATTTCTGGTGGCATACAATTATCACCTAATGTACCGCCCGGGCCGACTGCTGACCAATGCCAATGCCCTTAGCTGCTGCCCTCTGCCCGTCACTGTCATTGACCGAGCACCGGCTTCTGCTGTCCTCATTGAGGACCTGCGGATGCCCATATCTGCCGCTGACATCGTGGACTACTCTTCTAGGGACCCCATATTGCTCCAAGTCTTAGATTGGGTGAAAATGGGGTGGCTGCTAGGACAGGTGCCCACGTAATTCCTTCCTTACAGAGCCTGGCAACATGAGCTGTCGGTGCAGCATGGTTGCCTATTGTGGGGAAACAGGGTGGTGGTCCTGTCTAAATTACGGACCCCCGTTCTCGAATACCTGCATGATAGTCACCCCGGGATCATGAGAATGAAGGCCCTGGGGCGGAGCTATGTCAGGTGGCCAAAGATCAATAATACCGGCGTACCTGGATGACTACGTATGCGCAATCCAGGAGAGGTTTCCCTCGGTGGGAGATTAGAGCCTCACCATTGGCTGCCGCATCTGACAGCTGGCTATAAAAGAGCTGTCAGATGCGAAGAAGCGCTGTTGCCGGTACGGAGTTTGCCTTGTTAACCTTGTTCTTATTTGTTAGCCTGTTTAAGCCAATAAAAGCTTTTCGTTAAATCCTGTTTGCCTCAGTTTCTGGAAGCCTTCGTTCTCCCTACAGAACACAAACCATCTTAAAGAAATATCTATAAGTGAATTTCTCTTTATGATAAGTACTATTTCATTTTAAGATTATAGACATGATGTGCAGAAATTTATTACAGAAAAAATGATACCTTTTTATTCATTATTTACCATCTGAAAAGGTACAGGGAGCCAGTACTTGTCCAGACATATTTTGCAGAGCTTTTCAGATGGATTATTTGTTTGTTGGTTTGTTAATGTTTCAATTGAAACATCTGCCAATGTTTTTTTTAATAATTTTAATTACATTTTTAAAACGTTAAAAAACATATATACATATTCACGTTTTTCATTCTTGTGACATCGATTCAAAGTCACTATACATATATATAATTCCATCATATTGTCATTTTATATAATATTTACATTTACAATCATTTAGAATTTTTTTTTATTCTTTCTGATTTCTAACCAATTGTAGAATTTTTCCCACATTGTGTAAAATTCTTTCTCTTCACGGTTTTGTAATTCTAGTGTCAGTTTTGTCATTTCTGCGTAATCCATCTTTTTTTTATTATTATTATCATGTTCTCCGTTGGAGGATTTTTATCTTTCCATATTTGGGCGAAGATTATTCTAGCAGCAGTTAAATATATATTATCAAATATTGGATTTCTTTGGTCCATTGTCCTCTAATAATTCCCAATAAATATATCTCTGGTTTAAATTCAATTTCAGAATCTGTCATTTCTTGTAACCATGTCCTAATCATACTCCAGGAAACATCTGGCAATGTTTATTTACCAACAGAGATGTTTAAAATAAAAAATGTTTTCCTTAAGTTATCAGAAACAAGGGGACAGACTCCTAGTGCACATTTACTTTCAAATTAACAAATGACTCATCTCTCAGTAAGATATACCACAGAAAACATAATTATTTCAAGTAAGATAGTTTGTGTCAAGATCTTAATGAAGATGAGAGGCTTCTTCATAACAGTGCTTAGATTACTACAAATGAGTTTGCCATTTCTGTTTTTTCTCTTCCAAGAGTTCATCTGAATCACCAACAACATTAAACAGAATACTTTAATCAGATTATTCAAACTTGCTTTACTAATATATTCCAGTCACTAAATAACACACTAGTTATACTTTAGTGAATAATTTCATTTCAGACCTGTTAAGCATATGTTGTACTACTAATAAAAGCTTTTAGGATTGAAGGGAATTATTTTGCAGATTTGTTTCAAACTGACATGCCAGGTTTTGATTTAACCATTTTAGATATAAGCAGACTTTTTAAATAAAAAAATTAATGCAGATGAGAAACAAATGGTTCAACAAAGAATCTCAAACTGTTGTTGATTGGGTGATGTTGCAACAATTTAGTCAGGATTATAGTTCATTTATTTTGTGTGTAAAAATACACATGGTCCTCACATGATGGCTAAAAATTCTGGAAGTTGAATCCTTAGCACATGCAGAGGGAATACAATTGAGACACACTGCAAAAGAGGAACCTTATTCTGTATTTTCAAGCGTCACCAAATTCAGAAATGCTTAATAACATCCATGGAAAAGGTAGATATCTGTGAGAATATGGTATGGCAAAAATCACAAGTTTTAGAAAGCTATCTTCTATTTCAGTCTGATAGAAATTAAAAGCAGCTACTAACTGTGGGGGTGGGGAAGGGCTGGGTTACAATGACTCAGTGAAATACTATGTTCTGCTATGCCACAAAGGCTTTTTATGCATTCAAATCTGGACCGTTTCCTTTAGAGATTGTTAAGGATCAGCTAAGAACTACTACTTTGTCTAAACTCCAAGTTAATAGAGGATTATCTCAGGCTGTTTTGATAGGTGGTTATTTTCAGCTAATTGTTTTTGATATTAATATATTACAGAAAGGCTGGGTTGAAAATAGCTCCACTAATGTTATCCAGAATTAATTTTTAAATTCTGATGAAACATTATTTCATGAGAGCAAAATCCAAAAATTTGACTTAGATCTAATAAATGTTCCTTGAATAAGAAGCTTTTCTGCAAGATCTTCAAATGAGTTTCCTCTGATCTGAATATGATGATTTGATATGTAATCCAGTACTTAATTCCATTATATATACAGTGATCCCTCGCTATATCGCGGTTCACCTTTCACGGTCTTGCTGCTTCACGGATTTGCATCGTGCATTGTGTTCTGCATTCTGATTGGCTAAACAGTCTCTCCTGGATGTTGGCATCTGCGTTCTTTTGCCCTCTGCGCATGCGCAAAGCGTTCTGCTTGCACAGAGGGCAAAAGAACGCAGATGCCGGCGTACAGGTGGGCGGGGGAAGCGGGCAGGGGAAGCCCCGTGCCGCGAACGCCACCAGTTTGTTGGGCTGTGCGGCGACCACCAGTTAAGAGCGAACCGGGAGGATTTCACCCCTGGTTCACTCACGTGTATTTATTTGTTAAACAAATGCTTGGGCCTGTAAAAAGGTTTTGTTCTTTGCTTTCAATGTATTATGGAGTATTTCATTGTATAATAATTGTAAAAAAATTAAAGGTTACTACTTCACGGATTTCGCCTATCACGGGTTCTTTTTGGAACGTAACCCCCGCGAAAAACGAGGGTTCACTGTACCTGATAGTCTTTTCTTATAGATAGAAGAATGTATTAAGCAACTTCCATCCTATCATCAACCTTCTCTTTTTGATGATTTGGTAATGAGAAGGTGATTTGGTTACACCCACAAAGATTATTTAGACCTGTTTGAGTTGACTTTCAGGTTGAAGCTAGAAGAGAGACAGTATTGGTCATGTTTGTTTGTGAATGATCTGTGGCAGAACCAGAATAAGACAGATGCAACTAGGACCTCAACACCTTTGGATACTGCTAAACATGGTGTTCTTCTGGACCAACTTTAGGAATGGGAACATAGTTTTGCAGGATTCTCCTTATGTCTCATGTGTCCATGGCCAGTTCCAGGCACCATTGGTAGGAAATACTGTAGGTTCAAGTGTAATGCCCCTAATTTGTAGTGTGTCTTGGGGTTAGTACATTCACTTCTCTTTATTTAACATGAACATCTGTTAGATGGGTCTTTGAACATGTTCAAGGTGTGACATTTTCTGCCTTTCTAAAATTAAAAGTCCTTTCTTATGGTCATTCATAAGGAATCCGCTATATATGAGCAGCCCTTGAAAACTATGTGGAAACTATAGCTCATACAGAATACAGTATCACAAACAGTGATGGGCAAGCATGCCACGCTTATGAAACATCTAAGCTTCATTGTTAATTAGTTGGATTCAAGGTACTGCAGATCAAGGTACTGTTTATCACTTTTAAACCCTACGTGGCATAAGGCCTAGTTATTACAGGGAGTTTCCCATGATTCCCTAGTTTCCCATGATTTTTGCAGAATCTGACAGAATTGGCTCTCTCTTGTTCTCTTCATTAGGCAGTTCCCTCTAATAGCAAGAAGGCAGACCTTCATTACTGCAGTTCTTGGCATCTGGAATAGTATCCTGAGATTTGAATGGCTCCCATCTTCTCAGTCTTTAAAGAGCATTAAATTTTTAGCTTGTTTTTAAGGCCTTGGCTTAGGAAGATTGTAAGGGCCTTTTGTTTATTTCCCTCAGGAAGATACCCATCTTTAGACATTTTACTTTAATCATGTTTAAATGTTAAGCCAACCAGCCAT
Source organism: Diadophis punctatus similis (assembly GCA_023053685.1). Lineage (NCBI taxonomy): Eukaryota > Metazoa > Chordata > Lepidosauria > Squamata > Dipsadidae > Diadophis > Diadophis punctatus. The sequence continues at coordinate 27,944,918 of JALIGW010000007.1, read as the reverse complement.
TTATTGTGGCCTAGAATTTTGAAAAACAAACAAACAAAAAAGACTGCATGTATATCTTTTGTTTTGCTCTTGTTTTTAAAAAAATTATTTGTAGAATAGGAATAAAGACAAGCCAGGGGATACTATCCCTTCCCTCTTGCACACTTATTCTTTAGATGCTTCCTATTGTATGTGTCTGCCTTTCCTTGCTTCGTGCAGCAGATTGCCTATAGATCAACTGCTTCAATCTGATGACTCTGGAACCACTAAGAGCACTTTTATAACAGTTGATTGTACTTAGCATGCTAGGAGCTCTTCATATGAATATAATTTTACCTATTGTCTCTCTGAAAGATGCTTCCCATCCATCGGCAGCTCCAAAGGCATCTGACCTAAATACTATCAGCAAGTTATTTGAGGAACTCTTGATAGGAGAAGGAAGGATTGCATCACAGAATTTCCCAAGTAGTGGAGAAGTAATGTTTGGGCCATCATACATTGCAGCATAATCTCTGAGACAAGAAGAGATCTCAAGGTGAAAGCCATTGAATCTGTAAAGATCTAACACATCTATGCAACAGGATAACTGCAATTGATATAGGTCAGACTTATCTTGGCAACTTTAAGACTTGCTGGCTGGAGAATTCTGGGAGTTGAAGTCCAGAGGTCTTAAAGTTGCCAGGTTTGAAGACCTCTGATATAGGTGGTAACTAGTATCTACTTGTGAAGGTTATGAATAAGCATTTTATGGGAGACCTTTAAGAATGCCTAAATTAGGAAAGATTAATCTAAAGTATGATTTTTTAAATATACTTGTATATCTGGAATGTAGGCTACCTGAGCCACAAAAGAATTTCGGTGCAGCTTTGTGCTATGTAAGATTTTAGGGATGATAGTAATTATAAGCCCAAAATGAAGAATTTGTAGCTTGCCAGATATGGCTAATAATCCTAGAAAATATACTGGCTACTGTTAAAGGATTCAGAGAGTAGTTACTGGGCAACATCAAAAAGCACCTTTGGGACAACCATGACCTGGATGACTGAGAATCTCCATAGACAAAAAGGCAACAGGTTCCCCTGTCTATATACTGGCTATAACTTCAAAGAAATAGAATTGATAGTTTTATGGAAAGACCCTGAATATGGTATTTTTGATATGGATTCAACAATCATTACAGTTTTTCCATAATTTTCGATATGGATTCAACAATCATTACAGTTTTTCCATAATTATAGAAAACTACCAGTAGGTTACTTTCGGTTAAAAAACAACAACCTTTTTTAAATTAAGCATCCTCTCCCCCCCACAACAGTTGTTATGGTTCACTAAAAATTGCTTTTGACTTACGTACTTGAGTGCCACTATTTTGTTGTTTCCAACATTTATGTGGTATGAACAGTTCATATTGTGATGATACTCTGTGAATGAATACGTAGGGCTTTTGATTTTGCCCCTGGAGACATTAAAAGTGCCACCACAAGTTTGATGAAAAGAGAGAAATGAAAAATTATGACTGTTATAATTTTCCAATAAATATGCAGTCGTCAGAAGTGACTTGAAGGCACAAACAAAAAGACATTAAGCATTAATAGATTTAAATGAAGTTATCTGTAGATCTGATGATGGGATTGATTCATGATATAATAAAATTGATTAATCTTAAAGGTGCCACTATTTGTTCTCTTTTTTAACTGTGCATCAGTTATATTAAAATGAATGTGAAAATTTAGTCATGAATAATGTAATGTATTAATTTAAATCAACTTTTTGGGGATATGGCTTCCCCAAAATAGATATAAATATATCTATTATAAATAGAGGTATTTATAAATAGAGGTATTTATAATTCTGTTTATATATATATAATATATATATAGCCTTGCAGGAATACTGATAATCCTAAAAACAACCATGAAACAAACTAGACTAGAATGAGCAACTGATAATACCAACCTGTAAATGTCATGATTTACAGGGAGGTTGAATCTCCATCCAACATCTTAATCACAGCATCCCTTTATTTTGACTTTCCTGTTATACCAACAGTGCTTCAGATAAGCTTTTAGAAATAAAGTACAATTAACAATAAAAGTAACTAAGTTACAAAAAAGATCCATATAAAATATAACAAATCATACCAACAATTAAGAAGATATCCCATCATTTACATACACACATACAAGAAAGAAATTGTAAGCTGAAAATCTGTGAAAATTAAAAAGTTTTCAGTAGATGAGAAAATGCTATAAAGAAGGCTAATGCAAAAATTCTCACTGTATTTCTGTGTTTGCAAGAGACCATGCATGCTTTATCTTCTGATCAACCAAGATTTAGTTAGAGATGGAGCAAAAGAAGACTTTCCTTAATCGTTGGGAAAATATGTAGCTTCACGTGGGATGAAATGACCATTTTTAAAGGATTTGCCAGTGAATATTTCGTACCTCCTTACTTATTTATATGGTTTCTGGGAATGTCTTTATATGCAGTCAGTGCTTCAGCTGGAGGCAGTAGCAGATTTTAACTTTTTTCAAAAGAGGCACAGTTGAATGATTTTCTAGTTTTGGGGGTGAAAGTTAATGTTCTCTGCTTCAAGATCCACTTAACAATTTGCAATAGCAGAAGCCATAGTACATTCAAGCAAGCTTCTTTTTCATTTCCCATAATGACTTGCCAACTTCAAGACATAAGGCTTTATTCCCTACTTTACAACTCAGCAATTGTACTCTGTTTTATAATCTTGACTTGGCAACTCACACTTTGGCCCTCTTGACAAAAGGCTGAAACCCACAACTACCCAAGTTCTAAAGAGTAGTCATCACATTAGTCACAAACATTTGCAAAAACTCTTTTAAGGACAATGGCTATCCCAGCTTTCTGTCTCCATCTTCAGCTGTAATAGGGTGGAGTAGTCTACCGAAAACAGTTCATTTTGGACTGCTTGGAATTAAATGACTTAAACTCAGAAAATAGGAGAACAGAATTCTTAATAAGCTAGCAAATATACACACATCAGCCCCTTTTTAAAAATCTTGTTGTGAATAAAGCTGATCGGCAACAATGTTAATTGCTAGAATCTGCTTTGGAGGGGAAAACCAATTTAATAAAAAGCTTCTAGTCATACTTCACAAATGTCATAAAATCAAAGGTCAAATAGCAGCAACCAATCTGAGTGAGTTATGAAAGACTTTTTCAAGTGTAAATGAATATTGTCACCCTGGGTTGTTAGTCAATCAAGCCAGTAGCTATCAGGGTGACTTACTTTGAACAAAGATTGTTTATGTTTATAAGCAGTGGGACTTGAATTCAAGTACAGTTGACCATTGTTATTATAATCTTGTTTTGTGACTGGAATATCAAATTAAGGTGAATGTTTTGGCTTGTGTCTACAAGCTAAGCATTTGTGGCAGGTTAATAAAATTTAATAAAGTCTCAGAATGCATATTCTTTAAAAAAAAAAACCTATAGTATGAATTGTTTGTCCAGTAAATTTCTTTGTCCCAAAATATCTGAACAATTTTTATACTGTTAGAAGTTAATGGAATGAAATCAGCCTGGAAAAATGCATTCTCAAATTTACAAGGAGCTCCACTCTATTTTTGTAATGCCCCATTAAGTACAAATACTGGGCTAGGCAGAGTGTTGGAATTTTGTGTTACTTATCCAGTTTCGGATCAGTAAGAAAGGGTCTTTTGTTGATTCTCTTTCTATGTTCAGAACGATCAATATAAGTCAATGATTACTTCACTAACATTAACTGTAGTACCACCATGTTAGATTAAAATTGTTAAAACCTCTGCTTTAGGCTTGCCATGTGCTGAAGTTGCAACTTAAAAATAGGCTGCATCAGACTTTAACAATGAAGTTCATTATTACTTAACAAGGAAGATTTTAAAGAAAAAAGTGTATCAATATTTTCTGTAATGTGTAACATTTCAATAACATTTTTGGAGATGTAGTTATTTTTTAAAATTGACTTCATTAAAAAAAGCAATACAAAAATAGAATTAAGACTGTCTTATTAACTAATAATAATTAATAATTTGCCATTTGGTCAATGTTGTATGTATACTACTTCTAGTGCGATTATCTTTTATGAAATAAAGTACAAATAGTGATGAAATTTATAATTACATATTCAGAATGTTTACCCATATTTAAAGCTGAGAGCTAAAGCTACTTCTGAAACAAAATTGAGAGCTAAAGTTACTTCTGAAACAAAATTCAAAATTTAGAGTTGCACATAAAGAACCCTTACCCCTGGTTCCCTTTAACATCTTGGTCCCCTTTCTGATTTAGAAAAAATGCCTAAGGATATTAATTTGTAACCTCTTATAAACAACATTCGGTTATTTCGCTTTCAAAGTGCTATATTTGTGGCTACTCACAGATTACTCCCTAAGTGATCAAAAATCCAGTGCCAACAATATGGGATTTTATTTCCACAAAATATCTCAACAATTGTACTCCTTTTAAAAATCTTCACTCCATCAAAAGCACAATATTCCAAAGCACTGTGAGCCGAAATGAAGAACAGTTTATCAATATTTTGTGGATCTACAGTATTTACTCACCTATCCTAATGTGCTTCTTTCCACCCCTAATATAGAAGCAAAGTTTATAATAATGATTTGTGATCATTACTGATAAACCAATTGCCGTAAGGAATAATATAAATGAAATACATTTTTCCATTTAAAAAAGGCTTCTTCGTGTGTTAATTATATGAAGGGGCTTCATATGATTGAAAGAGGATATTGTTAGTCCTCCCAATATCCAAATAGATAAATTAAGAATTTGTGTGTGTGCCATGCAATCTACTAGATCCATATGTTTGTCTTCAACGTCCATTTTTAATTCATGGGACATATAATGTGTAAGATAGAAAGAGATCAAATGAGACCTCAAAAACATAATTTAAGAAAACAGAAGAATGTTACTAAATAAGTAACATTCACTCAATAATTTTCCCCCAGAAACTCAATCTTTTATTTGAATGCCAAGATTTCTAACAGTTGATTGCCACAGAAATTAGTCATACAACTAACTTGTGATCAAGTGTTTTCAGTAGAACAGTCACAAGTAGTGTTGTTGAAAATGGACCTGTCCTTAAGCATTTTAAGACCATGATGTAACAGAGAATAAAACATACTGGTGAATCTTTCTTGCCAGATCATGGTTTACTGCCTCAAATATTCATAAATTAAAAAGAAAGCAATTTAGTGTTCAAGGCTCAAAATGGTTTACATTTTAACCAAACCCAGCTTGAAATGACCTTTTCAGAATAAAGTTACGAAGTATACATGATTTTTGTGCTTTTAGTCACATTGGCTGGGAATTGTAGAAGCTGTTTCTCACATCCATAGAGCACTAGCTTGGGGAAAGCTAAAATAATGTGATGTAAATGAGGTTTTTAAAGAAGTCATTTAGCTTGAAGAACTAACAAAGAAAGAAGACTGTCCTGGAAAACAAATAAAAGCTCCTGGTATGGAAGACTTCCTAAGAAGGGGGTGATTTTTTATTTCTTCTGTAACACTTTCTTTGTGCATAGAGACAAATTAACAAACAGTTATTTTGAAATTCCACAATAGAGGCATGTGCTAAATAATGCTTGCTTTTTAGTAAGCTATCTTACTCTTTGTACTTGTTTTCAGAGAAGAATTGTGTTCCCTGAAAATATCCTTTATAGTAGAGAGAGCTCAAATATTTTGAATTAGGATACTACTAAGCAATCAAATCTTGCAGAAAATAATTGAAGCTGATGGTCTAATCACAATTCCAGAAAGGGTACAGTAAATAACAATATTAAGAATATAAAGCAATATTATCTTTATTTTTAAAGAATTAATCAATTTATAATTCATTTGAAAATGCTAGACTTTTGATTAACTGATCTAAGAGTAAGTTCCATTAAACTTAGTACCGTATGTTCCGGCGTATAAGACGACTGGGCGTATAAGACGACCCCCAACTTTTCCAGTTCAAATATAGAGTTTGGGATATACTCGCCGTATAAGACTACCCTTCCTACTATCTTTCTTTTTCTTTCTGTCTTTCTTCCTTCCTAACATCTTTCTTTCTTTCTTTCTGTCTGTCTGTCTGTCTTCCTTCCTTCCTTCCTTCCTTCCTTCCTTCCATCTTTCTTTCTTTCTTTCCTTTCTTTCTTTCTTTTTCTTCTTTCTTCCTTCTTCTTCCTTCCTTCCTTCCTTCCTTCCTCCCTTTTCACACTTTATTGCATACTTTCCTACAAGTAAGAATCCATCTGATGCCTTTTCTATGCATTTTATGACAAAGAACCAATAACAGGAACCCTTTTCTTCTACCTTGGATTTTTTAATTTCTTCACAATTGCAAGCTTTGTGATAGACAATTAGGCAACATATGCCTTGTACTGTGAAAACTACTTTGCTCTCTGTAGAACAAATGAAGAAACTTTCTGGCAACCCTCCAATATTGTCCAATAGGGACAATGGAATATTGAGAGAATCCCTGTGTTTGTGCTGTTTAATTTGTTGCTGCTGTAGCAGCTTCCTTGCTCCAAAGTGATATTTGTCTTTGAGTTGGTGGTTTCCATCATAGCATTGGTAATGATTCTTTCTTTCTTTCTTTCCTTCCTTCCTTCCTTCCTTCCTTCCTTCCTTCCTTCCTTCCTTCCTTCCTTCCTTCCTTCCTTCCTTCCTTCCTTCCTTCCTTCCTTCTTTCTTTCTTTCTTTCTTTCTTTCTCTTCCAGGACACCAAGTGTGGGGAACCGCACCAAGCGAGGTAGGTGGGTGGGTTGCTCTCCTCCCCTCCTCTCGGAGGAAGAAGGAGCCTCTGTCACTGTCTCTCGCGGGGCTCCAGCCACCCGACTGAGTCCCCGACCGCGGCGCTGGCAGGGTTAAAGCGCATGGGAGGGAAGGAGAGCGCGCACTACCGCCGCCGCTGCTGCTTTCGCTGCTCCGATATTTCTTCGGTGGGCGCGCGCGGGAGGAACCGCTGAGCAGAGGCACCCGGCGAGCGGGGTGAGAGGCACGGGGATGCCAGAAGTGGTGGCATCGGGGCAGGTTCCTGCCCGCGTCTCCCGCCCGCCTCTTGCCTTAAGCTGCCGGGCGCCTTTGCTCCGCGGTCCCTCCCGCACGCGCCCACTGAAGAAATATCGGAGCGGCGAAAGCAGCGGCGGTAGTGCACGCTCTCCTTCCCTCCCATGCGCGTTAACCCTGCCGGCGCTGCGGTCAGGGACTCAGTAGGGTGGCTGGAGCCCCGCGAGAGACAGTGACAGAGGCTCCTTCTTCCTCCAAGGGGTGGGGAGGGGAGCAACCCACCCACCGCTTGGCTGGAGAACGGCGGGATGTGGCCATGGCCGTTTTTCAGCTCCCCCCGGCTCGGAAATTTCAGTACCCGGCGTATAAGACGACCCCCGACTTTTGAGAAGATTTTCAAGGGGTAAAAAGTCGTCTTATACGCCGGCACATACGGTACTTAGAATTTGTTTTCTAAGAGTATTTTAAATATACAGTACACTCACTCACCAACACCTACCAATGCTTGCATAGTTATATACCCTTTTTTACAAATCATTTCACACACACACACACATGTACACACATTTGTGATTTTTTCCCCGTAATCAGTTTTATTACCAAACAAAAATAATATAAAATTCATAAGTTCCCCAGCTAGTCTGCTGAGAAAATCCTTTTTAATTACTCAGTCTAAAAATATTTAATAGAGTGAACTACTAGATTGTTTAATGAAAATTATGACATGGGTTTGACAGGCTATTGACAGCTGAGTGATTGCATATGGAGAAAATACTATGAAGAATAATTTGGTATGAAATTACATATCTTTTAATCACAATTTGTTTTTGTTCTCTTGCATACTATTAAAATATTACATCGCAAAGAATCATGATGCTACTTGACTCTTAAAAATGAAATTATTCAGAATATCAGATTGTTCATCTTCATATATTAACTAGTGAAATGTAAAATTAAAATCTTGGCCACGTACACTGCAGGTCAAAATTTTCAAAGTTTAGGATTACAACATCTGATATTCTGCCTCTAAGAAATAATTGCAGTTCAAGTTGTTGTCATATTGACCAGGGAAATTAGGACAAAAAATATGACCAGACTGTAAGATTTGCACCACAACCTGCAGGAAAATAGGATCCAAGAAATGCAATTAATTGTACTGAAAAATTATTCAAAAGAAGAAAACTAATAAGCTACCCAAGGCCAAAATTTCTGGTTATAATTGTGGAATTTAAAAGATATCTAAAAATATTTTTTAAAATAATGGGAAAAAGTGCAGGGATGTGGTAATCATTGTATTCAATAAACAATTCTTTTAGATGCTTTAAGTTGGAACCAAAACACACATGTTTCCTACATTTGGGTTGGTGCAGAGATCAAAGTAAGGCTGCTTTGGTCTATGTAAAGAATAAACTGGGGTTATTCCAAACAGAAAGTCTTCAGCAGGGAAAATGGGGGGAAATGATAAAAGTTGATGGGAAGAGTAAGATTAGTGTGTTTCATTCCATTCTTCTGCTCAGCATCCTCTGTACCCCATGATCTTACTGGCTCCTAGGAAGATAACAGATAACAATGAGATATATCACATTGGTAGATGCTGATGGGAAAGAATGGTTATATATATCAGCTTTTTCTACTTTCCCCATCCAATTTTGCTTCAGCTGAAATTTTGGACCACTAAAGCACTGTGGGCTTTGGTTCTGCCAAGCCATGGCTGAAACAAAATGGTTCCACAGAACATCTGGAATGTGATGGTTTGTTCGAAGTGTGATAGTTCATTATTTACACAAATGTTGTCTAATAAAACAATGCTTAAGTTTGTTTTGCATTGTCAAGAATTTTAATATTATAGTAATTAAGTCTATCTAATGGAATAAAAAGAGCCATTTTGATGGTTGGCTAAGGCATCTGGTTAGAAACAATGAGTTCTAGTCCTGCCTTAGACCCAAAGCTAACTGGGTAACCCTTGAAGCAGTCCTCTTTCTCAGACTTAGGTAGGAGGCAATGCAAACCATTTCCAAAATCTTGTCAAGAAAACTGCAAGGAGTTGCCTGGAATTTCCCAGGCAGTTGCCAGGAGTCAACAGTGACTCAAAGGATATAAACAAAACAACAACAAAAAAAGGATCTCCTTTTCTATTTCTACTTCTTACTGAGATATATGGACTAGAAAATTAAAGATGAGTCTCACATGAATCTGTATCAGCAACTTCATTCTGTCATGAGGCAATAGGAATCATTTGACTCAAGAGCAGATGACTGGTGTGGTTGCTACAGCTGAGGTTTCCCTGTTCACTTATTCATTCTCCAGAGTGGAAAGCTGGGGATTTATTTAATTTGCCAGGAAAAAAAATTGCTGCATGGAGACAACTAACTTTCAGAATACTAGAGTTGAAATAAACTTATTGGAATATTTACTGTATTTTTTAATGCAAGGAAAGGAAGGACAAGGACATTTAGTTTTGGGAGTCCCTTTTATAATATTATGCATTTATGTATTCTAGATGAATTAACAGTGGTTTTCTAGCTATAACTTTTAGAGATGCTGAAGGAAGTTGATGTTGGTATCAGTTATTTATGTCACTTTTGGAATAACAAACTTTTAGTAAAAAAATGGGGAGGGGCTGCTTTGAATATGAAATTAGTTTCCAATGACATTAAAATGAGGCTAAGAAAAAAAAGGTGCTTCTTGTACATTAGATAACTCAGGTTGCTTTCAGTTGTGTTATATAAATCATCCACCAGAGATGCAATTGGGAACAGTATATGATTGGGTCATGTCCCATTACTGTTACATTTTGGCTTAATTAGCAATATTGTACAGTTCTTATGATCTATGGCTATTATAACTTTGGTCATTTGCTATGTGATGAAGAAATAAATACTTTTAGCTGTACTGAAACTGATCTTGGGTTTTCAAATTGCCCATCCCTGGTAAGGAGAACAAGAGGCAAATTCAGTTATGCTTTATATGGGTGATTTGCTTTTAAGAAGGCTCAATAAAAGCATTTCTTTATAAAATAATTTGCCTCACCACGTCTAATGAGCAAAGCAAAGTTGCTTTGTTGCTGCCTGCTGCTTTATGTATTTCAGAAGGCCATCAAAGAAACAGGAATTGCCTTTTCTTGGAAAAACAGGATCGCCTCCATGCCTGAGTAAGAAAAATAGCTTTGTTTGTGCAGCATTGAAACAGCCTTGCATAGCACAAGTTATGGAAGAATCTGAGCAGATTTCATAAATCAGGTCCTGCAGAAATTTGCAGCAGACTCTTTCTACACAACTACCAATATACCTATAACCTAGGATCTAACATCATGTGTCAGTCAGTGTTGGGAACAGAAACTTAAGCCAGCCTTTATCATGTCTTCGTGCTGGGTTTAATGAGTAGCCAAATTCATATATTGTTGGAAGTATCAGATTAAATGCATATAATTATGCATTACTGAGACACAGAGAACTTTGAACTTAGGGTTACTTACTAATTTCTTTATGACATATCTACTAAATTATTATCAGATGCTCTAGACATCCAAACGCTCCTGGACTTGATTTCTTATGATACAATTTGACCAAGAATTACCATATCAACATAGATCAATTATGCAATAAGCCTGCATCTGTACATCAGCTCAGTATTTGATTGTTTCCCGATTGCTTATTTATACTCTATGACAATCATTAGGTGTTGTACCTCATGATTCTTGACAAATATCTTTTCTTTTATGTACACTGAGAGCATATCCACCAAAGACAAATTCCTTGTGTGTCCAATCACACTTGGCCAATAAAGAATTCTATTCTATTCTATTCTATTCTATTCTATTCTATTCTATTCTATTCTATTCTATTCTATTCTAATTCAGAGCTATATATGATGACCCTATGAGGAAAATAATTTGAAAGGTCCTGACATGTGCTTTTCATTTACCCTAGGGTTTCACAGTGGAACCACTCAATAGCCAACAGCAAAAATAGCAAGATCTCAACCTAATTTTGTTTCTGATTTAACCATGCCGTTTTCTAGAACATTTAAACAATATTTATATGAACAATCTTTAGGGGGTGGGGAAGAGGCATAGCTATCAACTCAGTAACACACGTTTCTTGCAGCTCCTTCCAATTTAACTATATTAGTTTTTAGCAACTTTAGGACTTTATTTTAAATTAAGCTTATACTATTTTGTATGAGATGAATGTGAAGGTAAAAGTAAAGATAAAGGACTTTTTATAGATTTGAATGATATGGGAAAACGAAAAAAATGAATGTCATCAGCCCGGGCTCTCTCGCTTTACAGAAATCAACCAAACAAGCAAAGATAGGACACTTTGCAAGAAAAGAAGTTGTAAGTTAAACAAATTCTCCTTTTATTTCAAACAAATATGATGCCTTAGAATTGGATCTTCAAACAGAAATAGAAAAATGACAGATGTCAGAATCCTTCTTATCTGTTAGGGAAGAACTAAATAGGAGTCCAGGACAACCCAACTAATTAAGTACCATCCCTACCAAACAAAGGCTATCATACTTTGGCCATGTCACCCAAGCTGAGTCTCTCAAAAAGTAAATCATGCTAGGAGTGATCAGTGGAAAAAAGAAAAGGGACCACCCTAGTACCTGTTAGCTGGATACTATAAAGGATGACACTGAGATGTCCATGGCGGATCTGAAGGAAGTGATGTCAGACAGAGGGGCATAGAGAGTGGTGATCCATAGAGTGGCTGAGAATTGGACATAACTGGATGGCTGATAACAACGACTAGTCTTGGGGAGAATTACAAAGTTAAAGATAAAAATCGAAACCAGAAAAAGAAAGAGAAAGCTCAAAGAACAATCTTTCAATATTACTGAACTCATGGATGTCATGGAATAAGAAAGCAAATAATGATGTATATTATGATGACATCTACTTATGTCAGATATCCTGATATAAAAGCAGAGGGATTTAGAAAATATCACTGCACAAATTACTTACTGCTTATAAATGATACAGAAAACCCACATCCTGAAATGTCCTGTGACTGAAACACTATAGTCATCACATTTCCTGGAGTAACTGTAGGTCCTGGTGTAGGTTTCCACACCCAATAGCTAATATGGTTTCTTCCTGTTCTTTATCTCTTCCTCTCAGTACTGGAGGACAAAGTGTTAATATATATGTAAAGCAGTAGGGTGATTTTCATTGACACTGATTATATTCTGATCCCTAGATATAAACAAGATTATAATAAAGACTTTACCAACTCACCTAAGTGGAATCCAACAGAATGATATTGAATATATCAAAACATTCACAGATTATTCAGTTGTCACAAAATCTAAATCTTTTTCTTAGCTGTGGTTCACCAATGCACACAGTAGGGAAACTTTATACCTGGCTCCTTTAGGTTCATGTGGCATTTTATATATCAGCACATGTACATCTTGAACCATTTTCCAGTTAAAAATCTCTGCCCTTTTTATTTATTTTTAAAGTTAGGAAGCAAATATATGTTGGAACCCTCCATCTTTTCTTCATCCATCTATGTACCATCTGTTTTTCTAAACTTCAACTTCAAATCTTTATTTGTCACAGTCAGCACATAAAATACAGAAATCATAGTAACTTAAAATAGAATACAAGAGAAAAGAAATACCACACACACACATATAGAAATATGCTAAAATGGTTGACAACAAGTTGACAAACTTAATAATGGATTTTAAAATACTAATCCTATATGTTGAGATTTATATCCTGTCTTTCTTCCAGGAACTCAAGGCAATATACATACTATTACCTCCTTCATTTTTTTTCTCATAATAAACCTGAGGTAAGTTAGATGTCTGAGGATGGATTTGAACATGAGTCTCCCTGTTTCTAGGCCAACAATTTAATTACTATATCACAACCAAAAATAGAACCAGAAAAAAACACCCCTACCAATTCTATTTTTAAAGAATTACTGATTTTTACTTTGGTTTATAATAGTTGTAATTTGGTGTAATTGATAGCAATTTGATGTAAATAATTTCTTGCTTGAAGCTTCACTTCCTAACTCTGTAACAGCTTCTCGGGAAGACAAATTATGTGAGAAATTCTATACCATAGAAGAAATGGGCAGGGAAATCAGGCTTACAAATCACCATTACCTTCCCAAATACTTACAGTATTCAAAGTTATGTGCTTCAGTTATTTCTTAAATGATATACTTATGAATTCTTTGGTTTATTCTGTTTGACCTTATTATTGTAAACCACCCACTGTCTTGGGTGTGTGTGTGCATTGACACATACAGTAATTATTTTAAATTATTTTAAAATTCAGACACAACTTTACGTTTTGATATATTCTTGTGGCACAGGAAAAATTGTTGACAATCTTTTTATGTTAAAAATAGAAATTAAAATTAAAATATTCATCACTATTTATAAAGGCAAGATTTAAACACAAAAATGGCTTGGCCATGTGAATATAGTTTCAAAGAATGAAATAGCAAATGCCATTTCAGTCCCTTCATTTTTTAAGCAAAGCATAGCTCCTCAGTTCCTCATGACTTCCTACATTTTGATAAATTATGTTTGCCCTTTAGCAACAAGTGGGAGTTATGTAGTTTGTACAGTCTGACTATTGTAGTGTTTTGTACAATGATGACCAAGTTTGGCAAATTCTTTAAAAAACTAACAGCTTTTAGGAATTTTGAACATCCCTACGCTTCAAATGAAATGCCTTATATACATACATACATACATACGTGTGTGTGTGTATATATGTATGTGTATGTGTATGTGTATGTGTATATATATATATATATATATATATATATATATATATATATATATATATATATATATATATATATATATATATATATATATACATACTGTGTATGTATGTATGTACGTATACACACACACACACACACACACATATATATATACATTCAATAAAGTAAATATTTTTATTTTGAATATTTTCAGATATAAAATGAAAAACAAACAAAAGCAGACTTTCAGATGGATATATAAAAATGGTAACCAATACAATATTTACCCATGATATTTTCTATATGAATTTTCTTTAGAACTATCTCAATACAGAATCTGATGTGAAATCATTGTTCCCAAATAAAGTTATGCTAGCAATTACTAAGGTGACCAGATTTTAACATTGGTAAAGAGGGACACCATTGACCGGGGTGGGTGGGTTCCTGATTAAAAATTATTTATTTATTTTTTTTTGGTCGTTTTTGTATGCCACCCCACTCCCATAGGACTCAGGGCAGCCATACAACCTTCTTTCTTTCTTTCTTTCTTTCTTTCTTTCTTTCTTTCTTTCTTTCTTTCTTTCTTTCTTTCTTTCTTTCTTTCTTCTTTCTTTTTTATGCAGCTATTAGTTCTTGGAGGGATTTGGCTGGGTAAACTTGGCCAATCTGACTAATCCATTCCTTTGGCATCTTCCTTTTCTCCACTTTCCTCTTTCTTTCTTTCTTTCTTTCTTTCTTTCTTTCTTTCTTTCTTTCTTTCTTTCTTTCTTTCTTTCTTTCTTTCTTTCTTTCTTTCTCTCTCTCTCTCTCTCTCTCTCTCTCTCTCTCTCTCTCTCTCTCTCTCTCTCTCTCTCTCTCTCTCTCTCTCTCTCTCTCTCTCTCTCTCACACACACACACACACACACACACACACACACACACACACACACACACACCCTTCCCACCCACCTCAGGGGCCAAAGCCCCGAAAGTAACCGCCTGACCTGCCAGGCTGTTGTAACAGTCGATTTCGATGCTGTCCAACAGTTGCCTCTGCTCGTCCGAGAGTTTGCCCAGGCCGGTAGCCCCCGCGGTAGAGGTGGTCGAAGCGGCGTCATCGGAGTCTTCCTGGGCCAGCAACAGCCCCTTCAGCTCCAGCAGAGCCCTGTGATACTTGCCGATGGCTTCCCGGCACTTCTTCTCCTTGTAGCACTGAGCTCCTTGGCTTTTGAAATCCAGCGCTCTTCGGATCAATTGTTCGGGCTCGGCAGCCGGAGAAGCGGCGGTGGGCGCGGAGAGCTGGCCGCTGCTGCTCCGATGCTGGTCCTCCGTCGCTGACCCACCGCTGCCCTGGGCACAGTGCCCGTTCCCTGGTGCCCGGCTGGTGACGCTGTTTTAGCGATTGCAACTTTAAGTCAGGACGCTCTGCAGGAGCGCTTCCCTTGCCCTCTCCTCCTTGGCGGAGGCAGGGTCGGTGCGGCTGCCCGTGAGAGGACTCGGCCGGCGCCCGCTGTCGCCTGCAGCTGCCTGGAGAGCCTTGGCCGCCGTCTTCCGGCTTTCCTTCCGCGCGCGCTGCAGTCCCGCTTGCCGGGCAGAAAAGCGTCACCTTTCCTGTCCATTGGATGATTGCAATGCGTCACTTGCAATCATCCAATGCGCCACGTTTGGCGCATGCGCCACGGTTTGGCCACCGCGGAGCCCGACATGGCTGCCTTCCCCGAGGTTTAACTCCCCCCAGTCTCGCATGCCGCCCTTTCAGTCCGATTTTTGGAAAGAATGCCCTAGTCGTGCATTCTTTCAAAAAATCGGGACTTTTTAGAGGACGCGGGACAAAGCATTAAAAAGCGGGTCTGTCCCGCCAAAATCGGGACGTCTGGTCACCTTAGCAATTACTCAACTGCAAGGGAAAGAAAAAATCAAGATGCCTCAAAAGAACATATTTTACTGTTGCTCTAAATATTCCAGGATTAAATTTGGTATTGAAAGTATGATCCAAGGCAAAAAGTACAATCCCAGTTGCAAAGTGGAGGGTGAAAGGGAAAATTACAGATTCTCCAGCATATTCAAAATTTAACCATATTCTAAATTGCACCAAACAGATTGAGAGGCAGAAGAGTCAAAATTATTTTCCTTCATCTGTACAGATCTTTGGGAAGAAGGGATATATAGAAGGGCTGATCCTGAAATATCTCCAAGGAGCTAAAGGACGTTGGATGATGCACAACTGAAACCATTTCATTCCATTAATTTCACCTCAAAGAGTGTCACATTTGAGGGGCCTACTGCTGTGGAAGCACAACCAGCAGTACAGTTATGCCTGCTGAATTTTGGGTAAGCACATGAACTATGCTGACTGCAAATTTTAAGAACTGTAACCTCAAAACATTTGAAATTGAAGGGTAAATTAAACAGTGATAGATTAAGGAACCATCTGTTCTTTCACAAAACTATTCTGGCAGTATCCATTGTTATCTGGAATCTGGAAATTCTGATCAAAGATTATTTCAAAATGTTTGCTCTCATGGGTAATTACTGCTCATGAGCACCTGGTGATTTCTGGCCAATAGTGAAAAGTTATGATACAATTTTCTTTATGAAGTATTATGCTGCGAACAAGCACATCTATTTATAGAACACAGGGAAAATCTGGATAGTTTAAAATCTTGTTTTTTAATCAAAAATTCAAAAGTAAAAACATGCTATATCTACAGTTGTTTCAGTTTTGGATCAAAAGGCCTAATGGTTGACCACCATTTTATTTTACATATTGTTTCAACAATTTGCCAAGGATTTTTATTTGCAAATATTTAATTTATAAAGGGAAACAATATATATGCTGAGAACACAATTCAATACCATTCCTTTTCCATTTGCAAAGATGTTAAATAAAATCAGCATTAGCCATATTAGATATATCACAGTAGTAATATTTGCCTGTTGTTAAACTTACTGCTAGGAAGAAATCGCAGCACATGTTTTGAACCCACCATGACTTAAGCAATTGCATTGTAACCATGTGCCCTCTCCACATCTCCTACCTTTTCTTCAGGTGGCATACATATGTTTCCAATTTTATCCCCATAATAACTGTCAGATAGACTAGAGTAAGAGAGAGCAAATAGTCCCCCCCCCAAAACTTTCATGATCTGAATGGACTTGAAGTTGAGGTCTCAAATCCTAATTCAAATCATTATTTTAATCAGAGGTAGGAAACAAAACTCATCATCCTAGCCTTTTAAAGACTGGAACCAGTGACAACTATTCTATTTCATATCCAGGTTAGGAATAAATTCATGGGAAGCAACCAACAATGGTATAAATGAAGAAGACCCTTATACAAGTCAGTGTTGAGACAAGCAAGGCAGAATAGCCATTGGATGTTCCAAGGTTAAGATGCATAGTCCACAAAGCTCAAGGAGAGCAGAACAGTTGCAAGAGTCAACATTGGGAGGCAATGAACTTGTATTTGCCAGGCTACTTGCTTGACCTAGGTGCTGCTTGACTAAAGGGCTTATTCTTCCTATTAAATGTTCCTCAACAATTCTTCTACAACTGCATTTTTGGTCTCTTCAAGTAAGTGAAGAATGGGAATTGAAGAATATTCTCAAGGGAATTTGAAAAATAGACTGCATGAGTTTGGTTCTGTCAAACAGTATGTAAAATAAATGAAGTCCAACTATTTATTACAGTCCAACTATTTGGACTGTAATAATCAATGGGCATCTAATTTTTTTAAAAAAGGAAATCACGTTTTCTGGTGTGGAAAATGAAGATCACTTGTTTGAATGTTTTTTGCCTAAATAGCTTTCCCCTTTGGTGCCCTCCAGAAACATGAGCTTTTGATTTATATTTTTTGCTTGGGAATTGAAATCTATGTACATAAAAGTGAAAACCACTCACGCATTAATCACGAAATTTCCAGAACTGTAAAGCCTACGAACTTGAAATTTGCCACATATGTTCCCCTTGGCTTCTAGATGCTCACTAAGAAAGGATTTTTCAAAATGACCATTGGACCATGAGTATTTCTTATATTATTATTAACAAGCTCTGATGCTAAGGAGTTCTACTCACCCTCCCCACCTGAAAAGAAATGTGATCCAAATGAAAAGTTGAGCTAAGCCACGGCCAGGCTCCTTCCTGTCTCCTTCTTGCTCACACAGCAAATACTGTTTGAGTTTCCGCTAGCCAGATGAATACTGATAGATGCTGGTAGACAGAGACAGATTCCCCCCTTATTTTCCTCCTCAGTTCAAACAAATCTGTTCCTTCTACTGTAACACCAGTTAAAGGGAAAAAACTCAGGAAAAGATTTACAGATGGGATTAGGAAAACACAAGTAAGGGAAGCTGCCTGTTTCTCCCATGGTCAGTTCTATGTGGCATGCTCCAGAGTCAGTTCACCTGACAGCCTGGTCATCCTCCAGCCAGAGAGCAAACCAGGAATGTTGTTTACAGGGAGGTCCTGAGCAATTCATCTGAGGGACGAATTAAAAGTCTATGCTATGCAAATAATGTCTTCATCTGTAACAGAAACTTAGCTTACCATCTCTAACGAAATAATACAGTCCCTTTTTTAACTACTCATTAATTTTCAAGCTTTAAGTGTCAATTTTTCAAGCCCCTTCACATAGTTTCGTAGCAAAGCACGAGTATCAGCTAGTACATATATACAGAGGTAACAAACTGGCATGGCCATCTAAAATCAGAATCTCATTTTTGTAGCACATATCAGAAATATAAAAGCCTCCTTGTTCTCTACAGATGATTGATTACTCACATTGATGGTATGTCCCTCTGGTGCTATCAAGAGCCAGGAACAATGAGTAGAACTATTGTAAGGATGTGGGTAGCTTGGACTTGAAATAATTCCTCTTTCAGCTTGTTTCATATCACCACAGGCTAAAATGAAATGTGAGATATTTGAAGAAACATTGATGCATGCTCAAGAGATATGTAGATGTACCAATGTCATATAAATTTTAGGTAATTTTGTAATAAAAAGTCATCTATATTAAAACCTTAGTAGGTGTGTGGTAATTATATGTGGGAGGGACCTTAGAAGCCAGGTGGAAGAGCCACAGACTAGAGGATCAGACAAGTGGCAAACAAGTCTAAAGAGCCCCACACTTGGTCTTGGACTGTGAAGTTAGACATGTAATTTTAGAGCAAGTATTTCTGGAGGCAGTTCTTGTCTGGACTACCTCAAAGGTTAATACATCCTATGTATTTCTTAGGGGGATTATATCTGATAAAGGTCCAGTCATTTGAATCTAGGAGATAGTGCTTATCTCCATTTCTTAGCCGAGGGAGCCAGCATTGTCCGAAGACACTCCTGTGGTCATGTGGTCAACATGACTATAAGCTGGGGTACACGGAATGCCGTTATCTTTTCACCAAAGTGGTACCTATTTATCTATGTGCATTTGCAAAGCTTCAAACCACTATATTGGCAGGAGTTGGGGCGGGAATGGGAGCTCAACCCATCATGTGGCATCTTTAATCACTGTGCCATCCCACCCCTTACTAAATCTGATAGGAGAGGCTTTGAATCCCATCAGTTAAATAATGTCAATAAGCAAGACACAGAAGACAGACCTTTTCGGTCACAATGCCAACTTTGGGAACTGAACTCAAGAAAACACCATATACTGTATTTTTCGGAGTATAGGACGCACCGGAGTATAGGACGCACCTTAGTTTTGGGGGAGGAAAACAAGGAAAAAAGAAATTCTGCCTTTGCCTACCACCATCAGGATCAGCGGGGTTCTCACTTCCACTGGGATTTTGATAACAAGCAGCACAGATTTTTTTATCTGTTTAAAACAAACCCTATCACCCTACTTTATCTGGAGTGAGTGAATGGGGTGGGGGATAATTTTCATGGGGGCAGAAGAGGGACTTGGCACTGAAGGCTCCACTCCCGTGACGCCCCCATCTTCCTACCTATAGCCATAGGGGTTGAAAGCTGCCATCTCGTAAACACGGTGAGTGGTCCAGGGAAGTGCAGAGGTCATGACTTGGTGGAGAAGCAGGCGCTGCGCATGAGGTGTAAGGCTAGGTGGCTAGCAGCGTGTTTCAGGCAGAGGATCTGGCCAGGAGGAAAGAGAAGTCTGGGGGGGGATCTGCCTGGCAGCTTCGGCGAAAAAGCAATGTGAGGAGCCGCCGCCACTGCCTAAGCCCTCTCCGTGCCTGGGAGCCAAGCCAAGCGGGAGCCCTAAAATCAAAACATCCCTCCTTTCCAGCCATCGCTTCCTATTGGCCCAATTCTCTGATGCAATTTGACAGCCGTGCACCCTCATGAAAATGCGGGGACGGTGGTTTTCGGCCGGTTCCAAGCACTGCCGAGACCGAAAACGTGAGACTTGTTTTTGCCAATCCCCGTTGCCTCCATGGGGAGGAAAGTGTTTTCGGGCAGCAGACCCATGGTCCCCTTCCCGATTCCAAAAATGGGGTGTGCGGAGGCAAAAAAATTGCATCGCATTTCAGGTGGTGGCCAGTTCCAGCCAGCGCTGCCACCAGAAAATGCTTTCCTCCTCAATTCCCTTGATTCCCCGATGCACATTGCAGAGCCGCGTGGCCTCCTCCTCCTTCTCCGCAGACTTCTCTTTCCTCCTGGCCAGATCCGCCACCTGAAACACGCTGTTCCAGGCAACGGGGATTGGCAAAAACAAGCCTCGCGTTTTCGGTCTCGGCAGAGCTTGGAACTGGCTGAAAACCACCGTCCCCACATTTTCATGAGGCCGCATGGCTGTCAAATTGCATCAGAGAATTGGGCCAATAGGCAGCGATGGCTGGAAAGGACGGATGTTTTGATTTTAGGGCTCCTGCTTGGCTTGGCTCCCGGGCACGGAGAGGGCTTAGGCAGTGGCGGCGGTTCCTCACATTGCTTTTTTGCCGAAGCCGCCGGACAGATCCCCCCCCAGACCATCCCGAAGAGGTTTGTTCCTCAGGCTGTGCCCCGACCCTCCTCCCAGTAATCTCAGTAATCTCAGCCCTCTTTCCCAGCCTTGTCTCTGAGGCACCTCTCGCTTGCTGGAGGAGGGTGGAGCTACATTCGGAGTATAAGATGCACCCAGTTTTTGACCCTCTTTTTGGGAGTAAAAAGCTGCGTCTTATACTCCAAAAAATACGGTAGTTGAGACTGGATTGGTCCCAATCTTACCAGCTTTTCATAAAGTTTTAAAGACCTAAATTGTTCCCAGACAAGGTAAATAAATTAGTGGAGTTGTTATTTTATTGTTAACTGGATTTCTCTTGGTGCTATTATAGGTTTTTACTGTATTCTAATGTATTTTTAACTTTATTTTTGTATCATGAAATCTTATGTTAGCTATTATAAGATGGGCAGTCTGTAAATTAATAAAGTAACCATATAATGATATTTATGCTTCAAAAATACATTTTGTTTGTGAGCCTAAAAGGCATAAATGTTCTAAGGAAGTGATTCATTAAAGCTGCTATGTCTTTAACGCAACTCTTTAAAGAAGTCATACCTTATTTTCAGGATCATGTGGAGTTTTTAAAAATACATAATTGCTTTATAGCCATCTATATTTTGTGTCCATATCTGTTCCAAAGTACATTTCCTAATCACATTGAACACATACAGTACATACTCTAGTCTTTATCTGTTCATAAATTAATACAATATAATAAATTAATTCCTATGTCATGTTGTTTGAGCATAATGTTCCACAAACAGGAATATTATAGCAGATGATTTTCTCACCCATCTTATTTCAGGTAGAATAGCATCTGAAGCAAATTGCTGAAGACAGCTAAAATGCATTATCAAATTTATGAAGAATTCATTTAGACATCCACGTTCTTAAAGGCCTTATATATTGTAATTTCTTCCCCCCAAATTTATCCATACTGCTCTTATAGGCTGAGCTGCCAAAATCCAGATGACTGCTAAATGGCAGCAATGAGAGAATATTAACATTGTGGCTACTTAGATTTTTGCAACCCAGATTGAATAATCTGTACTAAAATATATAGATAATAAAATGTCTCATGAGGCGGCGGAGGCGACGGCCGGCCAGTGGGACCCCGCGAGCAGCAGCAGCAACAGCGGCAGCAGCAACCGAAGGGCAGTCGGGGAAGAGTCGGGGAAGAGCCGGGCTTCCAGCTGCCACCTGTCACCATGTTCCTCGCTTTGCAAAAGCCGGCTTGAAGCCAGCTTGGGAGAGGAACGAGAGAGGAGAGGCCAGCCAAAGAGGCGGTGGAGGAGGCGGCCGGCCGGTGGGACACCACGAGCAACAACAGCAACATGGTTGTAAGTCACTTTTTTCAGTGCCACTGTAACTTTGAATGGTCACTAAATGAACTATTGTAAGTTCAGGACTACCTGTACTTGTGTGTTTTTTCTATAATGAAACAGCAACTTAAAAACAAATGATTATCAAATTTCCTTCTGAACCTAGAAGCATTTCTATTTCAATCAGGGTTTGGCTATTTGTGAGAACCTCAGATCTCTTTTACTGGTGACCTCACATCACATCACAGAATATTGGTAGGAAACAAGGACAATAAAGTAGGTTGAGGAAAGGCTTAGAGAGTCTAAAGTAGCACAAAGAGAAGACAATGGAGTCGTAGTTATCATTTCATGGATAAGCTTAATGCCAACAATAATTTCTGGTATTTTTATAGCAAAGTATAGTCTATGTCAGGAGTGTCAAACTCAAGGCCTGGGGGCCGGATCCGGCTCACGGGGTTCTTAGATCTGGCCCACGGGGCCACCCTGAAAACAGTGAAGGACTGGCCCACAGGGCCTCTACCAGCTAAAATGGAGCTCGGGAGGGCCGTTCCACTTTCACTGGCAGAGGGTTGCAGGAGGCCGTTGCAGCCGAAAATGGAGCTTGGGAGCCCGTCTTCTCTGGCAGAGCGCTCGGGCCACCAGAGGTGCCCCCAACATGAGTGACGTTGAGTTGGCCATGCCCATCCTGGTCACACCCACTCTGGCTCCCCAAGGTCAAGCACCACCCTGATGCAGCCCTCCATGAAATCGAGTTAGACATCCCTGGTCTATGTAATAGTTTCCTATGGAAAAGTTAACTTCTTCATTGTTATCACTTAGGAGATTTAAAACATTTATCTTCACAGAACTTTAAAAGTTTCCAAAGAGTATCTTAGACAAAATGGCATGCAGCCATGTGTAACGATGGCATCATTCAAGTAGCAGTTGGGAATAGTTTTCAGATGGAGGTTGGGTAGATGTAGGCTAAGGAAATAAGCACCAGCAAGAGTCATTTAAAAAAAAAAGTAAGCCTATCCATTTGAATTCTAGATACGGTGAGAGACAATGGGCTGTATCTAATTGTATCTGCCATTAAAAAGCCATCTCACAGTGGAAGAGATTCCATTATCCTGCTGTACCTCCCTATGCAACCCTATATCTACTCAAGTAGGTTTTAATACTCTTCACAACAGATATAAAGTGTGCCCAGGGAGAAAAAGAGATTGAAAAGTATTTCTATTGCACAACCAGAAATCCATGCAATGTTGGCCATAGCTCAAAATATGCCTTTTCATTACCCAACAGGGCATGAGAGAAAAAGAGATGGTATTGATTCACATACCTGTCACTCCATTTTCTCGAATTACCAAGTAGTTTTGTGCATTTTACCGAGTGCTGAATATCTAGTGCTTCAAAACTAATGGTAAGATAATGATTTCAGGTCCATGGATAAACCATTCTCATAATAAACTATCAGGGTAGTAAAGTTCAGAAAACCCAATACTTTCATTGAGTCTATTTTGTCTTGTCAGTGTGCCACTACATGCCACTAAAAGAAACAAAGATGTTCGCTAATCAACCATAGAACCTATCCTACATTTCCTTCCCATGAAAAAGGACAAAATGTGTTTCAGCATGACTGTACTATACTATAGAGAGAAAGATTTAGATCTAGGTTGACAATGTGGTGGTTAAGCCACCAGGCTAGAACCAGGAAGACCTAATTCTAGTCCTGCCTTAGGCATTAAGCTAGAGAGCTGATCTAAGCCAGTCAGTCACTTTCAGCTCTAAGAAAGGAGCGACAAACCATTTCCAAAAATCTTGTCAAGAAAACTGCAGGGACTTACCCATGCAGTCACCAAATGTCTAGACTGACTTGAAGGATCATCACTACCACCACCATCATCATCTACCACTGACTTTTCAGGTGTGAGTATCTTGGATTCTATACCTTTTGATCTATAGTAGTGCTTTTCAGGACACTTCAAATGCATTCCCTAGTCTTGCCTCTTTTACTCTGTGCAGTGCTTTTGTGCAACACAAGCATCTCCACTACTTCTTGGGATTGCAAAGTTAACTGGCTGGAACATAGGGGAATGATTATGATGGAGCAATGGAAATTTTCCTTTCAATCATCTCCAAAGAACAAAGACATTATAGATCCAGAAAATCCAGGAATAGGAATGAAGACATCTGGGCATAATTATATGTTAAGAGCATGAAAGAATTTCACAGGTACCACATATGCATTTCACAATGACCAGAAAAATGAAGAGTATTCTCACCAATTCAGAGAAGTCATTAATGAAAAATTGAAAAAATTATCTATCCTAACACACTGAGAAATAAATTGGGTTTTAAAGTGGAAGTAATCTGGTTGCTGAGATTTATCTACTGTATTTATTCTATTTAAATAAATCTTATTAAAGAAAAGTCTCTTTAATCTTGCTTTTGATTGAAATCAGTTGCTGAACATTTGACAGTGATTATTCCAGGGAATGAGGAAGCCTCATGCTGTTCACTTCAGAGGAAATGATGCAAAATGATGTATTTGCATCATTTCCTCTAAAATAGCAGCTAAGAAGAACATTCATCACCCTAGGTCAGTGATGGCGAACCTATGGCACACGTGCCACAGGTGGCACGCGGAGCCATATCTGCCGGCACGCGAGCCGTTGCCCTAGCTTAGCTCCAACGCGCAGTTTTTGGCTTCCGGAGGGCCTCCGGGGGACGGGAGAGGGCATTTTTGCCCTCCCCAAGTTCCAGGGAAGCCTACTGGACCCACCAGAAGTTGGGAAATGGGCCATTTCCGGCTTCCAGAGTGCTTCTGGCGAGGGGCGGGGGGGGCTGTTTTCACCCTCCCCAGGCATTGAATTATGCGTGTGGGCACTCGCGCATGTGCGATAGCATGCGCACACACGCTTTCGGCACCCGGGGAAAAAAAGGTTTGCCATCACTGCCCTAGGTGCTGAAGAATTTCTCCAAATCAGAAGTATCATCGGTTCACATTTTGTCTTCCTCCGTTCAACCCCAATTTTTAATGATTTTATAATTGCATTATTCTAGTATTTTCTATTTTTTAGAAGCATAAATGTTAATATTTGTGCAAATATTTTTGAAATGTACATTAAAAGAATAGTCTCATTTTAAATACTTTTTTAAAAATCCCATAATTAATAACATTTTGAAATACTAAGCTTAAATATATTGGGATAATGATGCAGAAATCACTCTCATTAGTTGGTGTATTTCAAAGTATTAGAGAACTTGACCAAGATGATTTATTGTAATCTTAAAAACCAGTTCATGGATTTGTCTTTATACCCTTAGATTTTAGGATCAGTAAAATCTTATGCAAGGATTAAATGTACATAGTACCTCTTGAATACTTAGCTTTGAATCCAGACCGTATCTCCACTGGAATCTCATATATAGGGAAGAACCAGAAGATCACTGAATGCCTAGCATAGAGATCCCACATAGTTTAATGATGAGCTGAGTTGTGGAATCAGCCCCATCTCGTAATTCAAGCTAATCTAATGTACAACTAAAAGAAGATCAAGGGAAACTGAAGGGGAAAAAATAACTGAAAAGTTGGCAAACCAACTTTCATGTGTTGTCAAGAAAACTACAGGGAAGGCTCTCTATGAAATCAATAGAAATTGATCTCAACTCAAAGCAGATTTTACTAAAAACTGAAAAGGAAAGAAAATGCCTTATTAAATGCCTGTAATACAACAGAAATCCTGATCTTCATTGTTCACATTGCCCTGAAAGGAAATTCAATTAATCCATGACAAGCTAAAAGAAAAATATATTGTCATCTTAGTGGTAACATCTTTCCTTCAATTGTTTCTAATTTTTTATTTTTTGGAACAATAAAACATTTTACCCTGGCTACTACCCTAAATATGCATACATCCATGCTAGCACCACTGAAATGCACTGGAACCAGGGGTGGGCTGCTGGGGGTTTGCAGGGGTTCGGGAGACTTCTAGCTAAGATTCTGTGCAGTTCGGAGAACCCCCAAATCCCATTCCTGGCTGGCCCCGCCCTGCCCACCCTTCCCAGGAGTCCCCACGTGGTCCATTTTGGATGCAGGTAAGTGCAGGGTGCGTGTTGTACAACCAGTAACTTGCAGTCTAACAGCTAGCCCTTTTATAGGGAGCTGTCAGATGCCTCAACCAATAGCGTTTGAGCAATTTCCCGCTCAAACGCTGGACCTCCATGTAGACAGTTTAATACATGACAATAAAGGATGAACAAATTTTTACCAAGTATTTATATATATTTACGTTTGTAAGTAGCACATTTTCATTTTAGCTTCACAACAAATCTGCAAGCACAAACCATCTCTCATTTGATAAATTAGAAATGGGAACTCACACAAATGATTAGGATTACTAAAATTTGGAGAACTTTAACAAAATTTCATTCAATAAACTTTGGAACACATTCTCAAAGTAGATCACTGCTCACTTGCAGATTTTCATGCTAAATAGTATTTATAACAGATCAATGTCTTCATGGTCAGCAAGAACAATCAGATATTCATGATTCAGAAAGATGGAAGGAAAAAGCTAGAATTGAAAATCCACAATAAAAATTTACATATAGGTCTTCAAGTCTATTGACTGAATTTCTAATCTTCTGTACATGTATGGCTTCATTTTTGTCTATACTAAAGAGTCAAAGCTTGCCTAGTAAAGTGTCGTTATACTAGAGTCTTGAGTAAGGGTTTGTTTGAAAAGTTGAAATGTTTGGAACGCTGAAATTTACAGCCTTGACAAATGTGAAGCCAGATACCCAGGAGCAAAATATTAATTGAAATTGTTATTGTTATACATAAACAAATGTTCTTACTTCAACATAATCTCCATGAATGCAGAATGCATTATCATCTTCACTACATGGAATGGTTCTTCAAAATGGATGCCAATGATGAAGCCATCAGGAACTAGAACATGCCGAGAACAACTGAGATTTAGGGGATAGTTCTGGGGATAGTAGGGTTTTAATGATATTTTATAATTGGGCAGGAGTAGACTTATGCAGCAGTAGGCAGGGACACATTTTTATTTGAGCATTGTTGAGATTTTATAACTCTTATCTCCCATTGCCCTTTATTTCATTTTACAAAGATGCAAGTGTATCTCACCATCTCTGAAGACAAGTTTATCATCACTGAATGAGCCATGAGACCCTATGTCCAAAGTCAGGAGGTTGAACTCCACTGCTGAGTCTTGTGCTCTTAAAAGCCACGTGCAATTTGCAAAATTTCTGTACTTTGAAGGCTAGTCTGGTGAGAACAGAAAAAAAGTGCTTCACCAGTTGTTAGGAGACCTCCACAGGCACCTGCCACCAAATCGGGAGAAAGAAAAAGCGTTCTAGTTTAATAGTTACCGAATTCGTTCTTCTTCTTCCTACATACACTAATTTCCCTAGGATCCAGAAGCAGGGACCCTGTGCTTTAGCAGATGTTTCCCAATTTCTTTGCTTCATTTGTGTTTGGATTGTGATAAATTAGAACTTAATAATTAGTTATCTCTCCATGGCAGCAATATATTAATGGAAAATGTCTCCCTGACAGACATGATTGCAAAAGTTTTTAAAATCCCAAACTAGATACGAGGAAAATACTACAAAGTCATGCAACTTTCACATAAAGGAAAAGTACATGGCATGACATGGCATGACACATGGCATGATACATGGCAAAAAAAAAAGAACCTTTCTCCCTCCTGCCTGAAAATGAGGTTACTACTTCCCATGTCTTTCTGCAGGGAAATCTTTTCCATGTAGAAGGAAACTGGGAGCACTTGTTTCCAGCTTTCTGTGCATACAGGAAGGGTGGAGAAAGCAATTATTCCTCATTTTATACTCTCCAGTGTCTGGGGAGGCAACAGATGAAGACCTTGCTTCATCCTGAATAGGTGTTCTCCATGTAGAAAGAAGTAGGGAGTGATCTTCTCTAACACTACCAACAAAATATATGCTAACAGTTATTCAGGGAATTCAGCATATTTCTTTATTCTTTAACCTCTCCAAAAGAGGTTGACTATAGAGAAGAGGATGAGAGACAAACCTATAGGCAAGTTCTTTTCAGCATTTGTTGATGCTTCCATTTCATACCAGTTCAAAAGAAACCCCTTTCCATTAGTGTAAGAATCAGAGATGAACTGGAGAGTGACAGAGTTTCCAGAGCTGAAAGAAGACGGCGCTACCCCAAAATTTGTTCCAATGACATCTTCCAAAGGATTTATAATAATAATGGAATTCTTTTGGAGTCTATTTACTTAAAGTAAGCAAATGTGGCCTGGAAACCACTCCTACTGATAGAGCCATCTGAGACAAACTTCACCCAAAGAATGTCCAGTAATTGAGATATAATCACTGGAAAAGAGTTCCCACAGTTAGTCCCACCAAAGGACCACTGAAATTACGTTCCCTAATTTCTATGTAGTCTCTGGTACATCATTCACTTTCTTTCACCTGAAAGTCCCTGAAGGGATTTTAATTAATACTGGTATAAGTAAATTAAATGTACAAAGTTTAATAAAATAATAATAATTTAATAGAATTTCAAAAACATTTTTCTGCTAAAATGTCCAATTTTATTTTCACTGTCACAGATAAGAAAAAATACCTTTGTATGAGTTTGATTGCTATGTCCTTCCATATCTGCCAATCTTCAGAATGGAAGGGCATTACAAAGATCCATTCTTGCTCTATCCAAATGAAAAATGGGCCATAGCTCTTGGTCCCACTTATTCTTATAGCATCACTGTACTCTTGGCCGTTCCCCTGTATTATTCTATTGAAAGTTTCATTTTTTTAAATGGAAAGGATAATTCTTTCCATTTATCCAGGTTAAAAAATCATTCCTGCCAATATGATTGATTTATTCCAGAGATCAACCATATGTGGTCTATTGTAGCGCAGCATTGGAATCCTGCTGAATGGTGCCTGTTAACATGAAAAAAAAATTAATGAATTAAAAATACTATTTTGTTAAAGAAAATCAAATAAGCATCTGGTGCCTATTCTATTATTTAAAGTTACATATATGAGCCCACCACCTAAAAATACTGCCAACTCTTATTTGATTTTTCAGCCCATCAAACCTTCAGATCAAATCTTTGCGCAGCCCTATTAATTTTACTCCTCTTAAATCACTTAGAACACAAAGAACCATGATCATATTTTAACAGTGTAATCTATCATATTTCATCAATTCTCTTAAGTTTAGGTTCTCCAATATACAATAATGGAAAGACTAAAATAAAATTAGCCAGCTGCATTGCTACATGTGCTTTAATCTCTTTTGTTTAAATTTAAATTTGTTATTACAGATGTAATGACTCAGACTCTCCAACTTTGGGTAAAATTAAGCCAGGCAATTATCTATCTTCCCAAAGGAATATTTTGTTTTATGTCATGGCTTTGTACGAAACCTTCAGACTACCTGCTAGAGATTTCTCATGCCTTCCATTTCTTTCTTTCAGAAAAAAAAAATAGCTAACATTTAAGAGCACACCCACTTGGAAAAACTATAAAAGGAAAATATTAAATTGCCTATGGAAATGGAACTAAGTGTGTGACAATAGTATTTGCAATCTTAAGAGAAATGAATCATGAGTAGCCATCAGAGGTGGGTTCCTACCGGTTCTAACCAGTTCTTTAGAACCGTTAGTAATCCAGTGATGATGTCACGGAGCTGGTTCTGTTGGTGTCTCCATGGGCGCCGCCATCTTGGATTGTGCTTCTGCGAATGCGCAGAAGCTATTTTTTGATTGCTGTGGGCACGCACGCACACAGCATGACCATGAGCAAACCGGCAACAAAAGGATCAAGAATCCACACCTGGTAGCTATGTAGGTCATTTCGCTGTGCTTGATCTTCTCCAAAGCTCAAATTGTATATGTTTCTGCTGATTGCAATCTGGACTTTTTAAACTGAGAAATTAGAATGTCAAGCTCATCTGGACGCCATACTAAAAGCATTCCTTGAAATATGCTTAATACATAACCACATATAATATTTGGTAGAGGGAGGAACTCCACACATATTACTTTACATTTTGGGGATCAAACTATATCTTAAATTTGATTTGCTGAATGCAAAGCTTCAGTACTTCCCACTTCAAATTCAGTTTTTATTTCCATTATAGATAGAGCACTTCTTTCACTTTTAGGAAAAGAGTCTCTTTAGTTGGGATTTCTGTTTTTGAACTGCCTGTGACCAGAAATTTTCTTTGCCATATTTTAAAACCTTTGATGTGTTAGTTGTTGCTTTGGAGGTTTTTGTTTTATAGTTTTTCCAAGTCGGTGTGCATTCATTTCCTCTTAAAATGCATGACTCAAAACCCCTGCCACATGTGTTCTGATTTAATTGCAAATGAAAGGGACTGGGCTTCAACTTTATCTCATGCCACTGCAGACAGAAGCTTCTTTCTAAAGATTTATCTGTGCAGGTTCAGAATACAGGTAGTCCATGACTTAAATGAACAGTTCATTTAATGACTGTTCAAAGTTACAACGGCATTGAAAAAAGTGACTCATGACCATTTTTCACATTTATGACTTTTGTGGTATTACTATGATCATGTGATCAAAATTCAGATGCTTGACAACTGGTTCAGACTTATGACTATTGCTATGTCCCAAGGTCATGTGATTAACCTTTTACAACCCTTTGACAAGCAAATCAATGGGGAAGCCAGATTCACTTAACAACCATGTTAACTAACTTATCAACTGCAGTGATTCATGTAACAACTGTGGCAAGAAATGTTGCAAAATGGAGCAAAACTCACTTAATAAATGTCTCACTTAACAACAGAAATTTTGGGCTCAGTTATGGTCGTAAGTTGAGGATTACCTGTATTCTTTCTTGAAAATCATTGAATAGATCCTGGTGTGAGGAAGAGATTGCTCATTAATGTACTAGCTTAGCATAGCCAATTAAACAAGAGCCAGTTTGTCTAATGGTTATGGCCCTGGACTAGGAGTGGGGAGAGTTGCTTAGTCACAGAAATGGAAGAGATGACAAAGGTAGGGTGGAAAATAGACCTTTGTCCTTGAAATCACCAGGAATCAAGGCTGACTTGTGGGCAATGAAACAAAACCCCCAAAATATATATCACAGTTTAATATAACATAAGTGGTACAAAACAAATTCTGGAGTTTCTATATTGAAATAATATTGTATTTTCCAGTATGGCTGTTTTGAATAAAGTAAAACTGAAAAACCTTTTCTAGAATTAATGTGAACAGTATTTATATTCTCAGATTTTCTTCCATCTTCAACAGATATATACATGGCCATATGACATTTCATACAGGCAGTCCTTACAACATTCATTTAATGATCATTCAAAGTTCAAACTTACAATAACAGCGGGGAGGGGAAGAGATAAGTACTCACACTTACAACTGCTGCAGATGCAAAATTGGGATGGAATCTATAAGCATAGATTTTAGTTGCCTGAAAGCTGACCAGGATAATAAGCAATGGGGGGGGGGGAAATAACACAAGCCCTTTCTGGCTGTGATTGTATTCACTTTCCAAGTTGTGGGTACTGTTTTACATGCCAGTAATTACATTCTTCTAAACCCAGCATTTCCTTCCTGCTGCTCCATTAAAAGATTAAACAATAAGTCTTTGAACAATTGATTTACATGAAAGACAGCTGGAGCCGGTTGCCAGGGGAGCTCAGAAGATTCCAGACACATTCAATATTCAATGGGAATGGTTCAGGAAAACTTGGGCTATTGAAGGCTCCTCTCTCCATATGGAAGGTACCCCCACAAGTTGTACAGGGGAAGCAGGAGATGAGACAAAGTACGATATAGAAACGTAGAAAATAACCCCAGTAGGATAGATGCTATGAGTCTAGTAAAGAATGGAATTCACTTTAGCAAAAGCAAATATGGTTTAACACTATGGCTTATAACAGACAATCCTAGTTGTAGGAAATAAGTGGCTTCTTTCCTCCCATCTTAAAAGTAGTAGGCTTCAGAGTTTGTTATTTATTTTTTTATATCAGATGTATAGATCACACACATCACTCACAAATCTCACCTGTCCAGATCACACCTTTTACCAATTTAGCACTATTGCATCAAACAGAAGTACAGTGCAGAACATCTTGAAATATGTCCATAGTTTTTCCACTACATATTCAAAATGAACTATGATTAATATATGCAGCATGGCTGGCTCAGGAATTCTGAGAGTTGAAGTCCACAAACCATAAATGGACCATCGTTCCCCACCCTGTTTTAAAGTGTCATTATCACTTAACAAGTTCTGTTCTGAACAAATAAAATCTCTGTTTAAAAGATATAAGCAATCAGTACTGTACATTTCTCATACCTTGCAAAGGAGCATTGGAATTATCTGCTTCCCGAATTTCTACATAATCAGTGCTGCAGCTATGCATATCATTTTCAATGTCAAAATCATGATGTAACGTGGTTAACTGTTGAAAAAGAATGGTACAAACATGAGGAAGGGTATTGCATTTTAAACATGACCGAACTAAACTTTCATCCTTGATATTATCTATCAGTATAATTTGGATAGAACAGATTAATCACGAATGAGGATCTGCTGTGGATCAGACCAAAGTCATATCTAGTTCAAGCATTCCATTCCATAATCAGGTGTTAGGCAAATCTTTAAGAAATTGGTCTATAGCTTCCATTTATGTAAATCACATATTAGCATTATAAATAATAGCTTTGAAAGCCTTAATAGTCACTAGGTAAAAG
Organism: Diadophis punctatus similis; assembly: GCA_023053685.1. Lineage (NCBI taxonomy): Eukaryota > Metazoa > Chordata > Lepidosauria > Squamata > Dipsadidae > Diadophis > Diadophis punctatus. The sequence goes on along the minus strand of JALIGW010000007.1, from coordinate 27,912,184 downwards.
GGAAACAAGGGATATGCAAGCCTTCTTGTCATATTGTATTATTTTTATTTTATTTATTTTATTTAAATAGATTTGTATGCCGCCCAACTCCCGGGGGACTCTTAATGTTCCAATGTCATGCCTAATTATGATTTGGATACCCAAACCAGTTGTATTACAATTAAAAAATAGGGTCATCCAGTCAACTATTCCAACAAATAGTTGAATTTAAGAATTTAATATTGTGCTTTATGAATCCTTCTCCATTAAACTTATGCAAAGCTAGTAGGTCTTGTAATTATAATGTACAGGTTTTCAAACTACAAATTCCAGTGTGGGCTAAGAAATTGTTCATCCAATGTTCACTAAGAGGAGCAGTACTTTTATCATAATGTCTAAGCTCCCAAAAAGTTTTTAGTGTCACTATACAGTTGAGAGGATGCGGTGGCTCAGTGGCTAAGACCCTGATCTTGTCGATCAGAAAGGTCGGCAGTTCAGCAGTTCGAATCCCTAGTGCCGCGTAACGGAGTGAGCTCCCGTTACTTGTCCCAGCTTATGCGAACCTAGCAGTTCGAAAGCATATAAAATGCAAGTAGAAAAATAGGGACCACCTTTGGTGGGAAGGTAATAGCGTTCCATGTGCCTTTGGCGTTTAGTCATGCTGACCACATGACCATGGAGACGTCTTCAGACAGCGCTGGCTCTTCGGCTTAGAAATGGAGATGAGCACTACCCCCTAGAGTCGGGAACGACTAGCACGTATGTGCGAGGGGAATCTTTACTTTACTTATACAGTTAGTTAACCTATATTATAGCACTGCATAGGCATCCACAGTATACTTGATATATTTTGGGGACCTCTGACTTAGCACACTTCATGATCCTAGCCAGTCTCTTAGACTAGATATGAGTAGAGTTAACTCCAGGTATGGGAAACTAAAATTAAAAGACCAAATATAAGTCGAGGTGGTCCTCGACTTATAACTACAATGGTTGTAAATCGGAATGGCCATTTTCCTGTTCTCACTAATGCAATTATTAAACAAATGTGCTGGTTGTTAAGTGGGGCACAGGGTGCTTCCCAAGGCCTTCCCACCTTTGAGGCATTTGATGCTCTCTTTCCTGATCCTTGGGATTGGACCTTATCCTAATCCCTATCTGGTTATTCAGCCAGGCAAGAGAACCTAAACTGGTCAGCAGAAGCAACCACTACACAGAAGCCAGTTACAGCCTATAGGCCGAGGCCTATTTTCCATCAGCTATCCAATGGCCTCCCAAGGGTTCCACCTGCCCCTTGGGATTACCCAAATTTATTCTCTCCCAAGCTGGCTATTCAGCCAGGCAAGGGAGCCTAAAGCTGGTCAACAGAAGCAAATGGCTGGCTTTGGAGCAAGCCAAGGCCTGCAAGAACCTGGCGGGATGGATGAAGGAGTTCCTTTGGTTGGTTATAAGGATGAACAATGGCAGTGGCACTTGCAGCATTCATAATTTTGAAACCATGTCCTAAATACCTTTTGGGTGGTCTGTCATAACTTTGAACAGTCACTAAATGAGAGATCGTAAATTGAGGACTATCTCAATTGTAAATTTAATTTCCAGTTTGCATGTCCATTTTTCTTATGCCTGCAGGACTAGTTTGTACAATGGTTTCCTTTGTGTAACAATCTTCTTTATGACCTATAGAATTTCCATGGTGTTTAATGCTGAAAAATCAAGGCTGTACACTAAACACGTTATCTCATTTCGCACCATATTGTTAAATCTTTTCACATTAAATCCCCATAAGAAGAGATTAAGAGATAAGTATCGTTGATATTTCCCATCTAACAGGATGCAGGATTTCCTGCAGATAAGAAAAGGAGGAATTCTACATTGTTTTTTACCGAAGAGGAGAGGATATTAGTCATTTTGCTTTCTCAGCAGGGAGAGATGAATTTATTAACTTACATGGTTCTTGAGCTCGAATAATCCAGCTACAATTCTGATTATTTGGGTCTATTGCTGGATTCAGAGGAGAAGAAATGACTCCACCAACTGAATCAGCTTCTGAGACACTTCCACAAACTTTGGAGTAATAAGAAATATTCAAATACCGGTAATTAGAATGGCTGCAATGAAATTAAAGTCATAGTATAGATCTCAAAATGAGTGAGTTGGCACAGTGTAGCCAAAAGAAACTTGATTACAACATAGATAAAAATCTACTAGTATCCATCATTCTCCACTTAAAACTTCACAGAAAAAAGTGTGTACCTAGAAAGTGAGTCACAAAATCAATATACCGTATGTTCCGGTGTATAAGACGACTGGGTGTATAAGACGACCCCCAACTTTTCCAGTTAAAATATAGAGTTTGGGATATACTCGCCGTATAAGACTACCCTCCTACCATCTTTCTTTTTCTTTCTGTCTTCCTTCCTTCCTAACATCTTTCTTTCTTTCTTTCTTTCTTTCTTTCTTTCTTTCTTTCTTTCTTTCTTTCTTTCTTTCTTTCTTTCTTTCTTTCTTTCTCTTTCTTTCTCTCTCTCTCTCTCTCCCCCTCCCTCCTTTCTTTCTTTCTCTCTCTCTCTCTCTCTCTCTCTCTCTCTCTCTCCCTCCCTCCCTCCTTTCTTTCTTTCTTTCTTTCTTTCTTTCTTTCTTCTGTCTGAAGAAGCACAATCAGGAATGGTCTTTGTGGATGGGTAGCAGCCAAGGCACCACGCTTGCAGAAGGGTAACACAGTGAAAAGGCTAAGATATGCTGAGGCTCAAAAAAATTGGACTAATGATCAGTGGAAAAGAGTATTATGGAATGATGAACCCAAGTTTGAAATTTTTGGATCCAATTTGTTGAAACTCTATGTGAGAAGAGTTGGAGAGAGATGGACAAATGAGTGTTTGTCGCCTTCAAGGGAACATGGTGGAGCGTCTGACCTGTTTGGGGCTGCATTTCTGCCAGTGGTGTTGGCAATATTGATGGGATCATGAATGCTGAAAAGTACAGATAGGTTTTAATTCATCATGCCATTCCTTCTGGAAAGTGCCTGAATGGGAAGAGAATGGGTTCCTTTCTTGTGAATAAACAAGCAAAAGGCTTCTTTAATAGGCCTTTTGGATTTCTTTGTAAAGAAGCCATTCCACTTTTTCCTCTTGTTATTTTTGCTTTAAAGCAGGGTTCCCGAACTTGGCAACTTTAAGACTTGTGGACTTCAATTCCCAGAATTCTCCAGCCAGCATAGCTGGCTGGAGCATTCTGAGAGCTGAAGTCCACAAGTCTTAGAGTTGCCAAGTTTGAAGACCTCTGCTTTAAAGGCATGTTTTGCAGCAGTAGAGTTCCTAAATTACGAGCAAGCTGTCAACAGAAATCCTGATTTCTGCATTGCTCAGCAGCACCTCAGCCCCCTCCCCGCAGTGGATTCAACGAAGAGGTTAAGGGCAGAGAGCTTTTATGCCTAGAGGGGAGGTAGGAAAGGGGAAAGAGGGGGTTGGGAACCAAGTTTCCTTTCCCTCCTGTCCCCCTTCGTGGTCTCCCGACGTCTTTTACACCAAGTGCTGTGGACGCTGCGAGTGGGGGAGGGGAGCAGGGGGACAAGGAGGAGGAGGGGGAATCCCCAGGTGCAGGAGGGAAGGAGAGCGAGGTGAAGTTTCCCCAGTTGCGCCCCCTCCCCTTCTGAGACTCCGCCTTTCCTTGCAAGGTTTTCTGCTCCGTGGGAACTGCTGCGCCGCCGCTTCTCCTCAGTTGCTGCATCTGATAACAGCTCTCTGATCCCCTTAAAATCCTCCCTACGAGCCCCCCTTTTCCCCCCGAAGCCCAACATTTGGTGCAGCCCGGCTCCCAGTGGGAGGCTGCCTGATGTTAAGACAATACCTGGCGTATAAGACGACCCCCAACTTTTGAGAATATTTTCCTGGGTTAAAAAGTCGTCTTATACGCCAGAACATACGGTATAATTGGAAAAGCACTAAAGGAATCTGTATGCTCAGCGCCAACATACACATACAAGTTCTACATCTGCAAAGCTACACTAAATGTGCCTCTTTTCTGGGATTCACATTTGGGAATATTCAACTGGTTGTCTCATGAGTAGACTCTCAGGATGAAGCCAGATTGCTATTGTTAACTCTCTACAACAATATTGTCACCTCACATGAACAAGCTCCTGATAGCATTGTCTGAGAAATCTGGTTTGAATAAGCCCTGCAGTTATTTTTTTAAAAAAAAACATTAAGCAGAATCAGTTTCTTTTTGAGTCCTGCAATTCTTTACAATGGAAAGTTTAGGGTATATAGGTTTCATATTAATTTCCTCAATACATATTTTTAATTGTAAATATTTTCCAATGTAGGCTTTTAAATACATTCTACAGATATATGCAGAATTTATGCAGAATTTCTCTGATGCCTACTTTAATGTAATTACCTCAACATTTGTTTTAAAAACTGAAAACAATATAAATAAATGTTTAGAGCATGAAATGTAACATAGAAATTGAAGTACTATAAAGTTTGATTTTTTATTTTTGTATGGAGAGTTTCTGAATAGACATTATTTTTGGGATCTATCTTTTTTAAATTAATACATTTTGTTTCCTGGGAAATTATAGATGTTAATAAAGTGTTTTCAATGAAATGTTTTGAAATGCACCAATTAAGTATCCCTTTGTTTTTCTTTTTTAACATTCCTAGTTCTTTTCCGATAGTCCCTAGAGCAGGGGTGTCAAACTTGCATCGTCACATTGTCGTCACGTGATGTATCGTGACCTTTCCCCCCTTCGCTAAAATGGGGGTGGGCATGGCCAGCATGTGACGCATCCAGACCACAGGGCCATTAGTTTGACACCCCTTCCCTAGAGCAATCTTTCTCAGCCCTGGAAATGCTGCAATGTGTGGATGTCCAGTCCCAGAATTCCCCAGCCAACTGCTATGAATACATGGGAGAATCAGGGAGCTGTTGTCAGTTGGCATGGACAGGCCAACATTTGTGATGGTTCAGAGGAGGGAAATGTATTGATTTCTTAGAGATTAGATTGTGTGTGTGTGTGTGTGTGTGTGTGTGTGTATGCACGTGTGTGTGTCTGCACACCAAAACAGCTAGACACAAGGACAGTCTTTCCCCGAATGCCATCTGCTTAACAACTAATTCCCACAACACTGTCAAATAATTTACTATTATTCTTCTCTTCCTTACTAGCATCTATCTCTTCCCACTTATTACTATAACCATGTTGCTTGTATCTTTCAATTATACTGTTTTTATTTGTTTCCTAGTACGATTTGATAGCTTATTAGTAACCTTGACTATCACTAAGTGTTGTATCTTTTTATTCTTGACAAATGTATTTTATTCTCCTTATGTACACTGAGAGCATATGCACCGAAGACAAATTCCTTGTGTGTCCAATCACACTTGGCCAATAAAGAATTCTATTCTATTCTATTCTATTCTATTCTATTCTATTCTATTCTATTCTATTCTATTCTATTCTATTCTATGTGCATAAGAGTCAGTATTGATTTCTGGTAACTGCCCAGACTAGGCCTTGCAGTTTTCTTGGCAAAGTTTTTCAGAAGTAGTTTTCCATTGCCACCTTCCTAGGGCTGAGAGAAAGTGACTGGACCAAGGTCATTCAGCTGGTTTTGTGTCTAAGATTGTGTCTAAGAACTCACCATCTCCTGGATTCTACTCTGGTGCTTTGACCATTACACCTCATTTCTCATTTACATCTTTTAAAAATGTGCAATTAGCCAAATTATACTTCAACTACTTTTCTTCACAGAGTTATATCCTATACTACTATTAATCTTTTCATTGTTCCCATCACCCATCTTCTCCCACTAATGACTGTATGACTGTAACTTTGTTGCTTGTATCCTTACGATTTATATTGACTGGTTCCTAATATGATTTGATTGCTTATTTGTACCCGGACTATCATTACGTGTTGTACCTTATGATTCTTGACGAACGTATCTTTTCTTTTATGTACACTGAAAGCATATGCACCAAGACTAATTCCTTGTGTGGCAATCACACTTGGCCAATAAAAATTCTATTCTATTCTATTGTATTTGAAAGTTTCAGCAAAAAAAAACCACTTTTAATTGTTGTTATTGTCCTAAATTAATCCAAAAACCTCAATACTTAAATGGTTTTTTGGTCAAGGATATTGGTCTAGCAGGGATTTTATATCACTGAGAAACTTGCCTTCAGTGAACCAAGCTCAAAAGCCACAGAGATGTATAGATGAGTCAGAGCGAAACCGCACAAACATGTCATTTAGGGTAGATGTGAAAGAAGAAGGTTGCTGCACACCACAAACTTTTCCAAGAAGTTGAGCTTCCCTATTTGGACCATCAAAAATCTGTAGGACAGAAGAGTCAATACAAATTTAGAATTACATAGTTTAGTTGTCTCATGAACAACTCCAACATTTAATAAGCATTTGACATATATTATATGAATGCATTACCTGCAAATGCAAATATCCACATGTAGTACCAGCCTGCCTGTGTCTTAAAGGCTAGCGGGAGACTCTCCTTAAATTATTTTCATATTAGCAATGCATTTGATGCAGGTCAAAATTGTTTGGCAGTTCCCCTGTTCAGTTGTCCCCTCTGTTTTGACATGGTTGACCATCACAGTTCCTGTTTTCTATTAGATCTTGAAGAAAAGGTATGTTGCAGGTACTATCAGTGAGGGGCCTACATTTGTTGGGACCCAAGAGATTTGCCTTCTGTGTGGTGTCCACCTTATGGAATATCCTTTCCCTTTGAAATTAGATTTTCTCCACTCTTGACTTTTTTAATAAGGCTATGCTGCCAGGCCTGGGGCTTCAATGAAACTGGAGGTTTATTTTTATGGTTCCATTGCTCAGAGTTAGCACTTTTGTTTCTCCATAGTGGGTGGAGCCAGCCTTATTTATTGTTGTGCACTGCCCAGAGTCCCCTTTGGGAGGAGATGGATGGCTATATAAATTTGATAAATAAATAAATAAAACACAGGACACACCCATTTTTGCAAAATATGAGTAATTGCAGCTATGCCTATTCATTGTGATAGTCAAAAATGGGAAGGGAGGAAATAATCCTGCAGCTGTTCCAGAAACAAGTTACTTCTGCTCCCAAACACCATCAATACAGTACTATGGACTCTCAAGTGTGGATTTGCTTTCAGACTGATTCAGATTAGTTGAAGAGGAAAGCGTGCTGTGGTTTACAGCATGGTTTAGAGAAGACTGTTACACTAGCCAACAGTCACTGATTCAGTCAACCATATTTTAAGTATTTAAGTAAAAAAATAACTTACTGCAATGTGTTAAACTACTCTTTCTGTGTTTATTAAAGACAAAGGATGTTCAGTGTCCACTTTATGAAATTCCTTTTTCCTACCCTGATATTTACTTTTTTAAAAAATGAGATGAAAACTTTATTTCTCCTAGTATGTTTCTCACTAAATTGTTCTTTTTTTCTTGAAAAAGATTACCTTCCATTCCCTTCCCTTTCTTTTTCCTGTATTTCAGACAATTTAAAGTCCTTACTTATTATTAGGAGTCTTGCATAAACATCACCTTGTATCAGAAGTGGGTTGCTCCCAGTTCAGACCGGTTCTATAGAACTGGAAGTGGGAATTTCCCCACGCTCGCCAAACCGGGAGCGATGGCCGGCTGGCCACGCCCCCAAACCAGCTCTCTCGGTAGTGCCATAGGCGCCACCATCCTGTTTTTTGCTTCTGCAAATGCACAGAAGCTGGGTTTCCTGCACTGAGCATGCGCGCACGCACACAAAGTGCACACGCCCACGCGGCGCAGGAGGAAGCGAACTGGCGGTGAGGTAAGTTAGAACCCACCCCTGCCTTGTATCTTTAGCAACAATAATAAAGTAATATTTATTTTAGTGCAAATATTATACACTAGTGTTGGTTATGAATGTAATTAGAGATTACTCAGTTGTATGCATATATAATATACAATACTTAATAATAAGTATTAGATGGATTTTAAGTGAAGTTGGATTTGCACTCAAGTTCAGCAAGTAAATGTCGAGTCCCCTATGAAAATCAAATAGAAGGTAAGTGCAATTATGAAATATTATTAACCATGCATTAATGAAAACTAAAAATCTCTTAAATAACTACATTTTGTCCTGATTTACATATAATTAGAAACATTTTTAAAAATGAATGTTTGCTTAAGTACATTGGAGTAAGTCAATCATTTTTTCTCCATTTTATGAATTAGTAAATTGTATGCATAGTTTGAGAGTGGCAGGGTTTTTTCCAGGCATGGTAGAAATTCTGAATTTTAGAAATGGACCCTGAATATGTTTTGAACAACTTCCCAATCTGTATGAAGTTAATAGTCAAACTAAGATGCAATGACTGAAATAACTGGCTTGCTTACAACTGTGTTTGTTCTGTCATTATTTGACACTTGCAAAGGTTTATTGATAGCTGAGAAAAAAGCATTTCCTTGAAAATGCCCCTTCTCCATCATTTTAAAAAGCCTCTTCAATCTAGCCAAGTCCTGTAAACTCACTAAGGAAGAACAGATGGAAAACATTTGTAAAAGGATGCAACATTTGTAAAAGGATGAAAAAGGGAAGACTTTTTCCAGTCTGCAATGAGTGTCTTTCCATTCTGCCCTAACTCTCTCTCTCCATTTGTCAACTCTAAGATTAGGCTTGCTTTCCTCAGTTAAAATATTGGCCTTGAGGCTGAAGACATTTTGAACAATTCCCACTGAAGGTTAGTTACTCAGAACAATCTGGATTTCATTATCAAAAAAAGTTTAACAATCAATGCAGCAATTGCAAGCAAAATTTGAAGTACAATTGGTTAAAAACTCTCTTCAAAGCCGTTAACTGTTCAATGATAGGAAAACTATGTTTTCTACAAATGTTTTACAAAAGTTATTTGTTTGATAGAATAGATAAATGTTTCCCTATCATTTTTTCCTAGAATTCAGGGAGTTAAAGTTCACACATCTTAAAGTTACTGAGGTTCAGAAACACTGCAATAATAATAAATGCCCCACACGCATGCTTTCTCTGTTGACTGAATAATCAGTTATCTGAGAGGCTCACTATAACATGAAAATGTGTAGCATTTTGCAGACAGATAGTTGTGAGTGGCTCTGTTTTTTTACTGCCACAAAACAACATTCTCTTACAACTAGTTATCCAGATTTAATTTTGATATTCTAATACTTAGGTCTTTCTTTTTTATATTCTATCCTTACTAAATAAAAATATTAGGCAGATGCTGCAATAATCATTTATTTTTTCTTGAGCTCCTATGTGGGAAGCTGCAAGATTTTTCAGATCTTGGAAATCTACTGAAGGGGCGTTGGTCCTTACCTGATATGCCTCTTCTCGTAGGGTAGAGCCAACATCCAAGTATGGGATGACACTGTCCATTCAGCCAATGAGGACTGAGACTGTCAAATTGTAGCTCTCCGCCTCTGCCTCCATTGCCCCCTCTTTGGCAAGAGACAGACTCGGCGTGTGTTCTCCCAAGGTCCAGTCAAAAGAATTAAAAGATCACAATTTGATGTCCCACAATGCAGACCAGACTGAATTTGGGTGGGATTGGATGTTGGCTCCACCCTACTCATGTAATGGCCGCCCCCTCTTGTAATGTCCTTTGGAGGACTGAAAATGGCTGCCGCCTCGCCCCTTGTTCCCTTGGAGAAACAAAATGGCCACCGCTGTCACTGGGCAGTTTGCCGCCACTGAGCGCTGCCACACAGCAAGCCTTGTGGCTCTCCACAAGAAGTATAAGAAGTGAATTTTCAGTGACATGTTTGCACCAAGTGCCTTATAGGACCTAAGCAAATTTTCCATGTGTTTTTCATAGTCATCTGTCTTGCTGTTCTCAAAGTGAAGATAAATGTATACATTTCCATGTGGTACCATTTTTATTGTTCTACCGTACTTTGACGAGAAGTTATGAGGCATCGTGATCATTAAAGTTATGAGGCATCGTGATCATTAAACACCTCCCTCCCTTGTAGGGAAATATACTCGCCTGTATAAATCTTTATTGTTTAATATCTTGAAAATTTTAGGCAACCAGCACCTTTATTACCTATTTTCTAATTCATCTAATCAAAATATGTAAAGTTAAAACATTTTATCTCGGAGGTTTTATTTATTTATTTTATTTTGTGAAAGTGCAAGCACTCTCTAAGCGGTTTACACCAGTAAGCAATGTATATTTATATTGCCCCCAATGATCTGGGTCCTCATTTTACCTACCTCAGAAGGATGGAAGGATGGAAGGCTGAGTCAACCTTGAGCCGGTGAGATTTGAACTGCTGACCTGCGGATCAGTGTCAGCTAAAGTGGCCTGCAGTACCTGCCTCTAACCGCTGCACCACCTCGGCTCAGTTGATAATTTCCCAAAATTTGTAGACCAGTGTAGCAGCAAAATATTGCAGGGAACTAATGCTTTATTGCCTTCTAGAGTTTACATGGATTTTTGCAGCCTAAATCTGATAGCCAGATTACCTGATATAATAAAACTATCAAATTTTAAGAGTTTTGCTTTAGTTTAATTGTTCTCAGTATTATTCTCAGCAAGTTTTACTTTATTCAAAGATTATTTTGCTACTTTATAGTTTATCACTCTTCCAGCATTTGATTTTTACCAACTTCGTTTACTTTGGTAATATTCAAACTAATAAGCTCTAATTTATAAGTATTTATAGAAAGATTTCTTATCAGTTTTGTGAAATAAAGCCTTTTTGATAATATTTTGTTCAAGCGCACACCATACACAACTGGCAATGAAAATACAAGTAGTCCTTGATTTATAACAGTTCATTTAGTGACCATTCGAAATTACAACAGCAGTGAAATTAGTGACTTATGACCATTTTTCACACTTATGACCATAGCAGCATCCCCATGGTCACATGGTTTACATCCGGATGCTTGACAACTGACTCATATTTAGGACAGTTGCAGTGTTCAAGAGTCATTTCATGACCTTCTGACAAGCAAAGTCAATGGAGAAACCAGATTCACTTAACATGTTACTAATTTAACAACTGCAGTGATTCACTTAACAAATGTGGCAAGAAAAGTCATAAAATGGGACAAATTCACAACAAAATTTTCACCATAAATTTTGGGCTCAATTGTGGTCATAAGTTGAGGACTACCTGTATTTAGAATTTACTTTCATAATTTACTTTCATCCTTTTATCATTCAATAAAGCTTTCATAAATTTGCAAAAATGATATGCCTGATAACAGCTACATATGTGCTTAAATATATATTTTGTACCATGTAAATTTTAACTCCTGGGGTTTCCTTCTAAACATTTACAGTTCACAGTTTACAAAGTTCATAGTATAGCTAAATATGTCTAATTTTCAGAATTAGTCTCCTCAATCCTAGATAACAAAATTATCAGCTGCATCTATTTCAATTCATTCTGTTTGAATGTAGTTATCACATCTGAAATGGTACAGCCTGCCATGCCCTTCCTTTTTACATTAAGCAAAACAGAATCCCCATATTTTCCCAAGGAAAATCCTCAGTGGAAAGAACAGCACAGCCCCTTCAATTCCATTGCTTTGATTCATGCAGGATGTAAAAAAAACCAAAAAAAACCCTAGACATTCAATCACCCTTTTTTCCCCAAAGTGCATAGAAATTATGGGATTTCACTTCAGTTTAGTTAACTGCTCATTATACTCATTCAGAAATCTGAGAAACTAAGAACATTTTGATTTTGGGAAGAAAGAAAAAGCATTTAGACTTAATAGATTTGCTGTTCTATCCGTTTTTGAAACATGTTATGAATATAGTATATTAATATGAATTTTATTGCTGCTAACATTAGATCTTTTTTAAGGAAACAGAATCTGTTTCTGTACTGTGAAGAGAATCCACGGAAGGCAAGGGGTATTTAACAAAATTAAAATGTAGGCTGCATACAAGAGATTAATACCCAGTATTTTTCAGACTAATTTCATACAAGTCTTTCTTCAAGGTTTCAAAATCTCATCTGTAAAAACTGATATGAAGACCAAATGTTAGCAAAAAATTAGAGCTTAGGACATCTTTCTGCTGCCCTCTAGTGGTTGTCCAGTTTTAGGTAGTTTTTTTCCCTTTTCTTTTCCATCCTTTCCATTCTTTGGAAATGAGTTTGTGCAAAATTCTAGAATTTCTCTAGAAGAAGAAATGTCAAGTTTATATTTCACTGTGCCTAACTCCTGAAAATCAGGATTTGTTGTTTTAAAGGTATTGTAGTTTTTTAAACATGTGGTTGACTTATTTAACAAAGAAAGTACAATTTATTTTAAAAAACACAATTATTTTACATAGAACATAATCCAAGAATCAGACCAAATGAAACCAAGTATTCCTTCTTCTGCTCAGAAGAGGAAGTATGCAATTCTATTACTTTTCTTTCTGGTCACACAAAGTCAGCCCTAAAAGGAAGATTAGATTAAGAAACAGGCTGGCTAAGCCTAAAACTACTTTTATTAGAATGACTATGGTAACAGAAATCTGAAATGCTGTGGTGGTGCAGGCTAACTCTGCCCATAGTCTGGAGTTTGATCCTCACTGGTTCATGTCCTCCATCCTTCCAAAGTTAGTAAAATGAGACCTAGATCAGTGATGGCGAACCTTTTTTGGTTCGCGTGCCAAAAGGTCCCTTAAGTTTTTCTGTAAATCTCTCTCTCTTTTATGACTGATTGATTAAAAAAGTAAACTTTTCCCTAAATGCCATGCAACTCATTAAAAAAATAACCAAACTGTATAAATTTATATTAAAAACCTTGGTAAAAAGTTACTTATTTGAATCAAAAGCACTAAGGAAAGATAACAGTGCATCTTGGGGAGAAACCAACTTAGGCTCAACCCTTCCAAGACGGAGTGGCTGTGGTTCCCAGCGTCTCGATATAGTCAGATGATTCCATCTCTGACTATCGGGGGCGAGTCTCTAGCCCCCGCCGAAAGGGCTCGCAACCTGGGTGTCCTCCTGGATTCACAGCTGTCCGTAGAGGACCATCTGACAGCTGTGACCAGGACGGCCATTTATCAGTTGCAGCCCTTTCTGGATCGGGATTCCCTGTGCACAGTCACTCATGTCCTCGTCACATCACGTCTGGACTACTGTAATGCTCTCTACATGGGGCTCCCCATGAAGAGCACTCGGAGGCTCCAGCTGGTCCAGAATGCAGCCGCGCGGGTTGTTTTGGGGGCTAATTGGTGTTCCCATATAACACCCCTCCTGCGCAAGCTGTACTGGCTTCCGGTGGTCTACTGGGTGCGCTTCAAGGTGCTTGTTACTACCTTTAAAGTGCTCCATGGCATTGGATCTAGGTATCTCCGAGACCGCCTGCTGCCACAAACTGCCTCCCATCGACCAGTGCGCGCTCCCACAGAGAGGGCCTCCTCGGGGTGCCATCAGCCAAGCAGTGTAGGCTGGTGACACCCAGGGGGAGGGCCTTCTCTGTGGGAGCACCCACCCTCTGGAACCAGCTCCCTCCAGATTTAAGAACCATTCATGACCTGACCACCTTCCGCCGTGCCCTCAAAATGTACTATTTTTATCAAGCTGGGCTGGCGTGAAAAAGTTTTTGGGGTTTTTAAGATTTTACCAAATTATATTGTCTTAAATCAGGGCCACATCTAATATTTTCTTTTAAATGTATATATATTTTAATGTTTATATTGTATTTTTACTTGGCTGTTCACCGCCCTGAGTCCCCGGAGAAGGCCGGTATATAAATTTAACTATAAATAAATAAATAAATAAATCTTTGTAGACTGGTGTTTCTCAATTGGCAACATTAAGATATATGGATTTCAACTCCCAGAATTCCCCAACCAGCATGCTGGGAATTGAAGTCCACATATCTTAAAGTTGCAAAGTTTGAGAAACACTAACGTAGACTTTTCTTACCAGGATCATTACCCAGATGAATAATCTATTATCTAGAAAATTGCATGAGGGAGTAGAGATGGCATAAGAAGTAGCATCTGTTGGTAAGAGGTCCCTCTAAAGCTACTCAATAGAAGAGAAGAGAAGAGAAGAGAAGAGAAGAGAAGAGAAGAGAAGAGAAGAGAAGAGAAGAGAAGAGAAGAGAAGAGAAGAGAAGAGAAGAGAAGAGAAGAGAATTCTATATTGGCCAAGTGTGATTGGACACACAAGGAATTTGTCTTTGGTGCATATGCTCTCATCTTTAACTAGCTTTCTAATTTCTATTTCTTACTATTTTATTCCATTTTACTTTATTCTCTTTTACTCTTCTGCTGGAAGCCTGTATTATTATCATTTTTACTGGAGACTGGTATTTTTTATCATCTCTTCCATGAAGAAAAGGAAGAAGAGGCAGCATTCATATTCTGAATCTCAGACCTTACTCAAGCCTACTGATGAACAGCTCAGTTCATAGATTCCTAAAAGAGGAACATTCTTTCACCTACATTTCATTAAATCTCTTAAATAGATATGACTCCTTGCAATGGAATCCATAGCTAGAGAGTTCCCAAGTTTTAGATTTTTCTGCCTCTATCCTTGAAAAAGCTTTCCCTTTTCAGTTCACATGCAGTCATTTGCCCAGCTGCTCCAAGGCTTACGCAACAAAGGAATGAGACTTAAAAAACAAATGTCACTGATTTCATAACCAGACAATGCCTAGTGGTGGCACAAATAGCATTGCCAATTTTTGAACTCCTAACTACTGTTAACAGCATGGAGACACTAAAAAAGGCTTTTATTTAGATTAAACACAGTCATCCAAATACTAATAAGTCAACTAAAGCAAAATCATGCAAATGCAACTGTGAGTCAAGCATAGATAATGATGGTGAAAGGGTGGATTCTAATTTTGAATCTAAAAAGAGAGTGAAGAATATGTTAAGAGGTCAAAGCCTACATCCAGAGGAACAAGTTCCCACTCCTCCCAGGAAGTACTGGATGAAAGGCATGCAAATCCAAAATAACTATTAGTTTGATTTGTCGACTGATCTGATTTTGTTGAAAGTCACATGAGTATGAGTAAATACAGCAAAATGAGGATCCAGAAATGCAGCAATTCTCTCCCTCAGCCAGGTTCTCCACTGCGAAAGGCAATTGGTTGATTTGGAAAAGACTGAATGGCTCCCATCCAGGAGAGACTCTAAACGTACCCTTCTTTCTGTCAAACATCTTACTATTGCCAGCATGCTGTTTAAGACGAAGGCTTTTTTTTACACAAGTTTGAACTCTTCCCTTTACAGGCTTTTCCCACAGGGGGAGTCAGTCCCTTAATTTTGGAAATAGGAGTTCTTCTATTTTAAAATTTAATTGAAGTAACACAAAAGTTAATAGCTCCAAGGATATTCTATCAACATTGTCCTTGAGCAGAGATAGCATTATTAAACCACCTGGATGTCACGCAGCAAGTCAGTTTTCTGAAGAATAAAAGTTAGTAAGTCCAAGGTTGTTCTATCTATCACCACTGTCCTTGAGCAGAGATAGCCTGAATAAGCCACCTGGACCTCCCACAGCAAGTCAATTTTAATAGAATAACAGAGTTGGAGGAATCTTTGGAGGTCTTCTAGTCCAACCCCTGCTCAGGCAGAAGACTCTATTCAATTCTGGACAAAGGACTGTCCAATCTCTTCTTGAAAACCTCCAGTTATGAAGTTTTTTGAAGAATCCTTCAGGACCAATACTGAATAATACAGAACAAGTGAGTTTTATAAAAGTAGATATTGCAAAAATGTTAGTTAAACCAAGGAAACTATTAGAAACAACCTCTAATAAAGCTGGTCACCTCCACTGTCCACAATGCCTACTTTGAGAAAGCATCCCCTATTTTAAAATGGAATACAGTGATGGAATATAACAACAAAGGATCCTTGGGAGTAGTTCCCATCTTACTTCCTCTGCTCCCTGATAAAATACCACACAATATAGAAAATGTAAGTAAAAGAAATAAAATAGAGGTTTAAAATAAATAAAACCAGGATGATTAGGGGATTGGAGACTAAAACATATGATGAACGGTTACAGGAACTGAGCATGGCTAGTCTAGTGAAGAGAAGGACCAGGGGAAACATAGTAGTATTCCAGTATTTGAGGGGCTGCCACAGAGAAGGTCAAGCTATTTTCTAAGGCACTCGAAGGCCAGGCAAGGAATAATGGATGGAAACTGATCAAGGAGAGATTCAACCTAGAAATAAGGAGACATTTTCTGTCATTGAGAGCAATCAACCAATGGAACAGCTTGCCTTTGGAAGTTGTGAGAGCTTCATCACTGGAGGCTTTCAAGAAGAGATTAGACTGCCATTTGTCAGAAATGGTGTAGGGTCTCCTGCTTGGGCAGGGGGTTGGACTAGATGACCTACAAGATCCCTTCCAACTCTGTTAATCTGTTAGATGGTCTACAAAGTTCCTTCCAACTCTGTTAATCTAAATAAATAAAAGGAAGCAAGATGTTGCTGCAGATCATGTTGAGCTACTAACTGATGATTGTCATGAAATATAACTGAGTTATAAGGAAGCCATCCTTACTAAGCTCAATGCTTTTTATGTAGATACAAGCTCCAAATCAACAACTAGGCCACAGCTGATCATAGCATTTCAAAATGGTCTAAGGAGAGAATTTGAGGCATAAAATTCATCATTGTCTAGAGGTAAGCTATCTCTCCTAGACATTGACACTATTCTGAATTGCCAACCTGCAAAAGTATCTCACCCAAATTGTTGCTCACCTCTAAACACATAGTTGCTTATACAACATCAAGGCAGTGGTGAAGATAAACAAATTTCAAGGAAGGGGTTGTTTTTTTGACACGGATCACTGAATGACTGAAAAATTCATGTATTTATTATCATTAAACACAAGAGTTCTATCCAGTTATTGCTGTCTGGAAGAATAGAGTAACAGATGAATTCCTCTATAATTTTGATTTCATAGCACTTCAAGAAGCCTGATTGACTGCAGACGAGGAAAATATTTATTTACTAGGCTTTAGATCCTGGACTATTCCTGCAAGAAAATAGAGGACTAATAAAAGATGGGCATCAGAAGGACTGACTGCATTTGCCAACAGAGCTGGGAATGGTAAGCACAGCAATTAGTCCTACGGGATCCTACGGGATTGGGCGGCCTATAAGAGCATAGAAATAAATAAATAAATAAATAAATTAGTCCTTGGAGATGCTCTTCCCATTATTTAGCTCCCCATTTATAAATTCTCTGAAACAGTTCTACTGAACGTGTATATACACCACCATACTCTTCTCCATATTTCCCCCCTAATATTTGTGTGAATCTAGAAAAGATAGTGTTAAAGATAAATTCAAATCACTCTACTAAAGCTATTGAACAGAAGCCAGGTTTATTATCCAATCTTCCCATCATATGTATTTCACACAGAGGGAGATAGCCCATTAATAACTCATCTTGGAAATAAGAGTGCTTTTACTTTAAAGTTTAATTGCAGGAACATAAAAGTTAGTAAGTCCAAGGATGTTCTATCACCACTGTCCTTGAGCAGAGACTGCTTCAATAAGCCACCTGGATCTCCCACAGCAAGTCAGTTTTCTGAAGAACCCTTTGAGATAAACACGATTAACTCATTCAGCACCTTGTCTGATATTGAACAAGTGGGTATTATAAAAAAGTTTGACAATCTGGGGGAATTTTGAGGCGTATATGGTTTTCTAATTAATATATATCCACCTATTTTAGAGAGGGTTGTATTTTTGCCCCAATACTTTTTAATCTTTATGTCTATGATACTAGGATTCCTATATGCTGCAGATTCTTATATGCCAAAGATCCATTATAAACTTATTAATATCCTTTTTTATGCTGATGACACAGTTCTAAAGGTACATTTCCAAACAGGCCTGAGAAGACTATTCTAAAAGCTAAATGCCTACTGTGCTCTTAATTTATTCAACATCAATTAAATCAAATCAAAAGTGATGGCATTTAGCAAAAAAAAAGTGTGAAATATAAATGCCAGACAAATAAGGAGTCTACTGAACAAGTAAATTCTTTTATCTATTTAGGAGTGGTTTTTACCAACCTCATGGCAGAGGTGGGTTCCTCCCGATTTGGACCAGTTCACCCGAACCGGTAGCAACCCGCTGGTGATGTCACGATGATGTCACAGAACCGGTTCAGTCGGTGCTGGTTCATGGAGGCTGCCATCTTTTTTTTATTTATTTTATTTTATTTTTTTGAATTTTTCCAGGGTTTTTTCTTCTTCTGAGCATGCGCAAAAGCCGAATTTCTGGCACTGCGCATGCGTCACCATCTTGTTTTTGGCTTTTTTGGGGGGGAGATTTTTTTTCCCGGCACCGCACGGAAGGAAGTGAATCGGCAGCGAGGTAAGTTAGAACTCACCCCTGCCTCATGGGTAAATTATTTTAAAAGAAGCATGGCAAGAGCCTACATATATATTCATTTAATACTTACAATTAAGATTTCCCAGGTACCTTGACCTGTATACTGAAATATTCAGGCCAAAAATAGTGCCAATATTGACCTATAGTGCAGAACAATGGGGCCTTAACAAAGCTATCCTACTTGAACAAGTTCAGAGGCAGACCTGCATAATGGGAACTGATAAGAACACATTTGCCCCACATCTGCAATGACAGCAGAAACAGGTATCCATCCATTCCTAGCAAAGTCATTTAATACATAAAGTTTTCACATACTAGCAGACTTCCCAATGCTTCCCAAAAGATGCTTAGCAGAACAGATATGTATGTCTCAGTCCTGGAGAAGCCAACTTACCAAAGTTATTTCCCAACATGGGTTTTTCTACACTGTATTTGTTCTCAACTATCCCAGGCAAGATTTTTTTTTAAAACAGAGTTCTAGACATCATGCTCAAACTGACATGGAGTTACTGGCAAAAATAAATCTTTAAGTTGGTTGGCTAAGAACAAAATTATTTTCCAACCTGAAAAATACCTAGCAATGAGTTTGTTACAATTTTTAAGAAAGGCCTACTCTAGAGGTGGATTTGAGTTGTTGGATTTCATATGAACGCTTCCTCCAGTTGCCATATCACAAAAGGGTTTAGATGTGCAGTACCTCAGCCATTGAAAATATTGCTCATGTCCTTGGCCATTTCCAGTTTGCCTTTCATTTGTTTAGTGCTCTTTCAGATTGCCAGCCAGTTTCACAATTGTCCTTTGTATGGTTCAAATTTGGACAGTTATTTCAAAAGACAAGCATCTCAAGAGTGGTTTGGAAGTCCTCTCTGTTCTCTGCATGCCAGTTCAGCTAATCAGTTCCTTTCATAAAGGCAGGAACAGAAACAAGGCCACAATGTTTCTGTAACTTTTTTTTTTTGAAGTGAATTTTGGCTGTAAAAGGAAAAGCCAATTGTTACCACATGAATCTATTTAAAATAAAGCTCCACAGTAAAGGAAGCTGGAATATATTTCAGGGTGTGGTCCATGCATAAGCGTCATATGCCCAAATCAAATGAAAAAAGCTGTTCAGCTGGAACATATAACTGATTGCAAAGGATACAGAGGAGAACCATAAAAAGCCTGAGGGTTTTATCTGTTTTTTGCCATTGGCTTCTGGTCTGTTAGCTTTTGCAGCAGCTGAGCCAACAATTCAGTGTTATGATCAACTAAAAGGCTGCTTTATGTGGCTGGCTATCCTCACAACACATGTTTTAGATGGAGCCCTTCTGAGATGAGAAGGCTCTCTCCTTCCTCAGAGAAAATAAGAGGGTTTAGGGGAAGCAAATACAAGGTTTCATTGTTTTCCAGCATTGCAGTCTCATCAGATCTGCTTTGAAGACATGAAATAAATGAATGCATTTTACAGGGTATGTTGCAAAAAAGATGTCTCTAATTTCTAAATGGCATTGTCATCTTGATATTGCAGCAATGAACATTGTGAAATAGTAGAGGGTTGAAATTGTTGCCAAGCAATCACATAAAAGCAATTGTGACAGATATCACAGATTTCATTCTGTCAAAGAGCACCTTGTTCAATTCAATGCTCTTGCATGAGCATTGAATTGTGTGTGTGGGTTTTTTTCTGGACCAAACTCCTAGATTCTGTTATCATGAAAGCCTTTCAATGGGAAACATGCCGTTCAGAACGGCTCAACTCAGCAAGAAGCCCACAAATGACACAACTTCTGGTTGGGGAAATTATATGGAAATCTTGACCATAGACTCATGAATCCTTCAACACCTAAGCAATCAGAACAGATCTTTTGTTCCGGATTTTTAAAAATATTACAAAAGCACTGTATGTTTTCGTACTGCCCAAATTTATGGTACTTCTAATGTACCAAGACTTTCTGCACGTGTTTTCAACTTGCTACAGCATTTTGCATATCTCTTCTTAGGTTTGTGTTCCCAAAATCATCTTGGATCCATATTGATGGACCCTATGCTCGTTAGTACGCTGAATGTTTTATACATGTGTGATCATATAGCACATGATAGGAAGTGTATCTCTTAATAATACCAAGTCCTCGACTTACAACAGTTCATTTAGTGATGGTTCGAAGTTACAACAGTACTGAAAAAGTGTCTTTTGACCATTTTTCACACTTACATCTCCATAGTCATGTGATTAAAATTCAGACACTTGGCAACTGACTCATATCCTTCTCACATTTTATATTACCTACTCCTATTGGTATCTTAGAACTATCACTTGTTGGTTGTATCTTATTACTTATGCTTATATGTTATGATTTATTATTTATCACTGTTGCTTGTATGTACACTGAAAGCTTATGCATCAGAGGCAAATTTCTTGTGTGTCTAATGAAACTTGGTAAATAAAGAATATTCTATTCCATTCCATTTATTCCATTCCATTCTTCTGACAAACAAAGTCAATGGGAAAGACAGATTTACTTAACAACCATGTTACTAATTTAACAACTGTAGGGATTCACTTAACAGCTGTGGCAAGAAAGGTCACAAAATGGGGTAAAATTCACTTAACAACTGTCTTGCTTAGCAACAGAAATGTTGGGGTCAATTGTGGTCGTAAGTTGAGGACTACTGTAGTCTGACTTGTTAAAGCAGCCTCATAGCAAGTCTCCTTCCTTTTTTCGATTCAAGGTGTCATGATAATCATTTCCCCAAATTGTGTGTGTGTGTGTGTGTGTGTGTGTGTGTTTTCTGTCGAATGTTATATATATATATATATATATATATAACATTTTCATTTATCAGCAAAAAATGATTATATATATATATATATATATATATATATATATATATATATATATATATATATATATATATATATATATATATATATATATATATATATATATATATATATATATATATATATATATGCAGCCCTATATATATATACATATTTCAAAATGTATTTGCATATATATATATATGCAAATACATTTGCAAATACATTTTGAAATATGAGACTAAGTCCCTTGGATCCAAAGTGGCTGGTTTTGTAAATCGTGTTAACAAATAAGGCATTGTATCTTTC
Source organism: Diadophis punctatus similis (assembly GCA_023053685.1). NCBI lineage: Eukaryota > Metazoa > Chordata > Lepidosauria > Squamata > Dipsadidae > Diadophis > Diadophis punctatus. Next base: position 27,890,750 of record JALIGW010000007.1, on the reverse strand, counting down.
ATGATAGTTTGCTGAATAACCCAACAGAATATAGAGGTTTGCTCAGTAATAACCAATGAAACCCCATTATAATGAAAAAGTCTAGTCCTTGGTAGCAGGAGATTGGCTCAAAAATTAAAAACATTAAATAGTTATAACATTAATCATATATCTGAACCTATGGGTAACTTTTTAAAACAAAAATATATTCAGAATATAAAACTAAGAATACTGGGGAAAAAAATACAAACAAAGGATGGGTTTTTTTTTTATTGTCATGGGCATTCAGAAGACCTGCAGTTCTCTTTGATTATCATAGTGAAAGAATAGCACTTACCTCCAGAACATTATGGTTGCAACTCGAATTGTATTCCACATCAAATTCCAGAATAGTCAGTTGAATGTCACTACCTGGTGCTGTGTGAATATACCAATAACATTCCCTGTTTTGTAGGTTCCTATTTGGATAGCCAGGGCTATAGAAAGATCCAGATGGTTCAAAGAATTCTCCACCACACCCTGAAAAAAAACCAGGCAGCACTGTTTAGAAAACTAGAGAATGATGATGATGATTACCAGGGGTGGGTTCTGGATTCCTTTACTGCCGGTTTGCTCAGGGACGCGGCACACGCGCGCGCATGCACAGTACTTTAAAAAAGCTTTTGTGCATGCGCAGAAGCAAAAAATCAAGATGGCGGCACCATAGGTGCTGCTGAGAGAACTGGCTCGGGGCGTGGAAGGCCTGGGTCACTGCCGGTTCCAGCGACCCAGGCTGCCAAGTTACTATTGGTTCTATAGAACCGGTCCAAACCGGGAGGAACCCACCTCTGATGATTACTCATTCCAGCAGATTCCAGACCCACAAAAGTGGTAAAAACAATTAAAAATATAAAACAAGAGACAATAACAAAGCAAATTTAAAGCATTAAATGACACACTTGTACAAATAACAGTTTTACAATAAATTTCCTTTCATGTAGCCCTATTGATCACTTCTTTTAAATCTATTTCTACTACCACTTTTTAAAAATAGAATTCCAACATTTTACTATTTCATAATTTTCCAGTCACGTGGGATAGAAGGATTTAACTCCCATCTCCAAAATCTCTCATATGTACGTTTGGGAGATGAAGGTGAAATCCTGTCTCCGATGACTGGAAAACCAATGAGTTGATGCATCACTGGATTATTAAAAAAAAAAAACACACACAGGAAAAATAGTCCAGGAAAAGAAAAATACAAATAATAAAATTCTGCTGGGTTTCAAACTAGCAAACTTCTATTTACAGGGCAAGTATTGCAAGTATTGCTATTACAACATTCAAAATGAAGATAGCTCCAAAATATTTTAGAGGCCATGCTAATCATTGGCTTTCTTGAAAGGTCTTTCTACTTACAAAGTAGCCAATGAACTGCAATAAACCAAAGCATGCTATTTGAAATATGCAGGAGCGCTTGAGGCAAGCTAATATTGAAAAATATAATTTGAAATGCAGAAAAATGCACCCAGTGGTCACTTTGATTAACAGATGATGTTGCCAGCCCAGAATACTAAGAGAGCAAATAAGCTGTCCTATGTTTCATACGTGATCATAGCATAAGGAGGACATGCTGGTTCTAATTTGATTATTGATTGACAAACAATAATAGATTGAATTGCTGCAATAATGTATTATACTATTCTTTTAGCTTTTTGAATTAATTCTAATTTATTTATATTTCTTAGCTGCCCATCTCTCTGGTGTTATACTTACTTAAAGTTATACTACTAACACTGTAGATGTATCATTTGCTTTGGAAGATTATGAGTAGAAAAACAGTCAGAGATAACTGAAAATTTAAAGCAAACATTCCATAGGTAGAACTTCATTTCATCATGGGTGTGTGATAGAAATACTGACTCAAAAAAGAAATGTTCACATCAAAATGGAAATTCTGTTATGTGAGAATATATGGTGTCACTACATAGGCAGCCCTATCTAGGGATGGAGGCACCACTTCAGGGACCTAAGAAGTCATGAACATGTGTACTATGGCAAGGTTGCTAACAAATATTCATCCAGCCGAGATGGTGCAGCAGTTAGAGGCAGTACTGCAGGCCACTTTAGCTGACTGTGATCTGCAGTTCAGCTGTTCAAATCTCACCAGCTCAAAGTTGACTCAGCCTTCCATCCTTCTGAGGTAAGTAAAATGAGGACCCAGATTGTTGGGGGCAATATAAATATACATTGCTTACTGGTGTAAACTGCTTAGAGAGTGCTTGCACTGTGAGGCGGTATATAAATCTCAAATAAATAAATAAATAAATAAATAAATAAATAAATAAATAAATAAATAAATAAATAAATAAATAAATAAATAAATAAATAAATAAATAAATAAATAAATAAATAAATAAATAAATAAATAAATAAATAAATTTCATCCATTTACAAATCTCTCTCTAGATTTTTCTTAGAATAAAACACTTCTAGTTTTCCTATATTACCTTTCTTTATCTAGAAGTATTTTAGCTTTCTGCTATTAAAACCATTTTGGAAAAAAACTAAAAAAAATTCAATGTATTCATTTAACAAAAGCACATAATGAGTTTCCTTACTTTATTTTCAGTGAGTCATTATTAATGCCAGCCTGCTGCTTTTTATATAAGGAGGAAAATTAGTCATATCTGTAATTTGACTGTATTTATTTCAAAGATGGTCTCTTGAGAGACAAACTCCTTCCCCCCCCCCTATTCAAACGTTTAAAGAAATGTTTGAGATCCATGCTCTGCTAACATATGCCCAAATCTGATTCATTAAGCAGGCATGAGTCATTGACTCAGTCTGGAAAAGTATGGAGAAGAGTTCCTGGGAGGACATTACTTCTTCCCAATTTTGGATGAATGGGAGCAGAATGAAAGCTGTTATCCTCTCAAGATATGAGACCCAATGGCTTAGTTATGTCGTTTTCACAATATACAGCTGTTCTTCAAGAAATATGCATGGTTAATGCTAATCCATGCCTGGACTCCAGTCCACGTTTTATCACAGCCTTTTCCAGCATAACATTCTCCAGATATGTGCAATTAGAATTCCTATCTTCCCCAGTCAGAGTTACCCATCCTGACTAGGAGATGATGAGGAAGTGTAGAAAACCACATAACTGGGATCAGTTTGGGACAGATCGCTTATGCTAACAGTGTATAAATTTATTTAAGCATTTTCCTCCCAATTACAATCTCTTTGTTTTATTTTTAGATTTTTAAAAAATTCTGCCTTTATTAAGTAACTCAAGATGGCAAACATACATAATAATACCTCCTCCATTTTATTTTCCCCACAACAACAAACCTTTGAGGCAAGTTGGGCTGAGAAAGACTGGCCCATCCAGCTGACTTTTATGCCTAAAGTGGGATTAGAATTGTCTCATGGTTTCTAGGCTTAACCTTAACTTCTACATCCAACTGGCTCTGCTAGTGTTTTATTGTTATCTTCTTTGACACTCATGCTGTATTGATCCTAGAGTTTAACACACCAGTGTTTAATATTTCAAAAAAGAATGTTTTTAAAATGGATTTGCTTTTCAGAAGCTAACAAATATCAAATATAAAGTCAAAGGTTAGCTCACACATAATAAGAAATCAAAGTTTTCTCCAGGGTGAATGACATATGACAAGTCTTGAGTTCTTTGTTCTTCTTTTTCACAATTGTAAAGAAAAGTTTTAAAGTTTTATTTTTTGTTGTTATTGTTTCTTCACCCCAATGAAAGAATAACAGAATTACAGAGTTGGAAGGGACCTTGGAGGTCTTCTAGTCCAACCCCCTGCTCAAGCAGGATACCCTATATAATTTCAGACAAATGGTTGTCCAGTCTCTTTTAAAAAGGCTAGAAGAGACAGTTGGGATTCACAGTGTAGACAAGTGACTATATTAACAGACCAGGAAAATGCTGTGGACATAGTATATCTGGGCTTCAATAAGTCATTTATCAAAATAGATCACAGAACAGTTAAACAATGGATGGCTTGCTTGCAGAAGTTGTGGGTGCTCCATTACTGGAGGTTTTTAAGAAGAGATTTTTCTGGAAGGTATAGGACCTCCTGCTTGAGTAGGGGATTGGACTAGAAGACCTCCAAAGTCCCTTCCAACTCTATTGTTCTGTATTTTTATCTGTCTCTCAGCAGGATACCTCTTTGAAAGTTAGGGTGGGAACAAGTCCAAATTTGTGGGGCTTGGAGAAGTCAACTAAAACAGTTCAAATTCAAAAATTCAAAAATGAGCTAGAATCTGCCAGAAGCTTCAGAGGAAAAATTCCCAAAGCATTTTCTATCCAGTCCTAGATACCCCTCCTTTTTGGCCACATGACCAAGATTGGAATTGACTTAAGAAAGGAGTTTTCAAAGCCAGGTTGAGCATGTTTTCCCTTATTTTTTAAATCTAATCATAACTCCATTAGGTCCCAGTTCCAGGAACTGTGGGTTGCCTAAACAGCAGTTAATACAATACATCTCATTAATGTGAATTTAGTGACTAATGGAGGTTGCTGAATGACGGAAAGTTGTTGATAACTACCCTTTTCCTCCTCAAAACTATCAGAACTCTCCATGAATTGGCTTATATTCAAAAATGCAGTACTTGCAAATGAAATTTTAGATGCATTCAGTACATCTGGAGAATGAGGAAGAGAAACAGATGCCTCCTTCACAGGGGAAGCACGCTTGCAGACATCTGGAGATCAATTTTCAGTAGAATACAATCAAATACAAATGTTGGGTGTAAAAACAAGAATTTCCTTTTAGTAGTGCTTGAAAGTTATAAAAGAAAGTTACTGAAACTAAATCACAGCAGTTTGTATAGCAATTAGCCATATATGATATTTAATGGGGAGTTTTTGTTTCTGTTATTTGTACTAGCAAAACTAATTTCCTTGTATTCTAATTATTCACTACATTTTGTTAGCATTTGAAGTATTTGCAGTATTTAAAACTTCACTTCAAAGATACATCCTTACACAGTAACAATTCACATATCCTTTCTTCCTTAATAATACTGATTTTTAAAAATCATTTTGGCACCAATATTCTACCTATAAAGTTACCCTGTTCATAAACACTTTACACACTTTATTTGTATTGTGAAAAAAATTGATGTGATATTCTATTAGAGATGTGCAAATCAATAGTTTATTTGGATTAACAGGAATATATTTGAATACGTTGGGCGACTTTAAGGAAAACTATAGAAGCATTTATATCTATTACTCTTCCTAACTTTTTTTTAACATATGAAGTGATTGGATTGCCTTCCTTAATTAACATTGTTGCTAAACTAAATTATTTGATTATTCTTTTGATTTTGTAAAATCAAAATTCTCTGTGGTTCTGAAGTTGTTTTTAAAATTGCTAGTTTCACACTTTAAGCTTGGTAAAATACTACTCTGCCCATATACCCTTTCAAAAGAGTACATTCTCTTTCGTTCTTGCTTTGACTTCTTCTTTTTTTTTTTTAAAGATGCAGGAAAATCTCTGCAAGTGGTCTCTGCAAAATCTATGGGTGTGATAAACTTGTTTCCAAGAGAACTCATTGTTGATTCCATTTGCATCAAGAATCTCTACACCACTATCTTAAATTTGGGCATACTTTTTCCCTGCTTCTTATCTTGAAAAGGTGATTGCTTAGCTCCTTGTAATGTCTCTTGTGCTATGCATTGTCTACATAAAGCAACTTGTTCTTATGCAGAATTGAGAAAGAGTATCATTATGTACAGTATACTCCATCTTTTGCTGTTAGCCAGTTAAAATTATCTCAATCAGATGATATAAATATACTCCATTCAGAGGTGGGTTCCTATCGGTGCGGTCCAGTGCACCATCCTGGTAGGGACCTGCTGATTGTGCAATTTGCACGCAATGGCTCCGGTGCCAGTCTGTTGCGCGGTGCCATCTTTTTTTTGGAATTTTTGGGCTTTTTTTGCTTCCTGTGCATGCGCGAAAGCAAAATCTTGCGAGGGGACCCATGCGCGTAGCGAACATGCGTGCACAGCGCATTGGTAGGCAGGTAAGAGGAATCAAAGATTGCATATTATCTTTGATTCTCATAGTGTGGTATGGGGAGCCCTGGAGACAGAAACAATTTCAGGGGTTCATAAAGTCAAATATTTTAAAATATTTAATATTTAATTTTTAATACTGTATAGTAGATATTGATAGATATAATCCACATAAATGAAAGCTCTCTGAAGTCATTTTTAAGAATGTACAAGGATCTTGAGACCAAAATTTTTGAGAACTGCTTACTGCAAATAGTATCACCATTTTATTTCATGTCATCTGTTTTGTCTACATTGCTACACCATTTTTTATCAGGTGTAAATTTGTTTCTTTGTTCAAATCACTAATGAATAAAATTAATTATGAAATTCTACTTGGGGTAAACATATGTAAATTTATTTATTTATTTACCGTATATTCCGGTGTATAAGGCGACTGGGCGTATAAGACGACCCCCAACTTTTCCAATTAAAATATAGAGTTTGGGATATACTCTCCGTATAAGACTACCCCTCCTACCATCTTTCTTTTTCTTTCTGTCTTTCTTCATTCCTAAAATCTTTCTTTCTTTCTTTCTCTTTCTTCTTTCTTTCTTCCTTTTTTCCCTCTCACTTTTTTCTCTTCCTTCCTTCCTCCCATCCTCACTTTTTTCTCTTCCTTCCTCCCACCCTCCCATCTAACATTCCTCTTCTTCCTCTCCTTCCTCCCTCCCTTCCTTCATCCCTCCCTCCCGCCTCTTTCTTTCTTTCTTTCTTTCTTTCTTTCTTTCTTTCTTTCTTTCTTTCTTTCTTTCTTTCTTTCTTTCTTTCTTTCTTTCTCTTTCTGTCTGTCTGTCTGTCTGTCTGTCTGTCTGTCTTTCTTTCTTTCTTTCTTTCTTTCTTTCTTTCTTTCTTTCTTTCTTTCTTTCTTTCTTTCTTTCTTTCTTTCTTTCTTTCTTTCTTTCTTTCTCCCTGCAGGAGGAAGAAGGAGCCTCTGTTGCCATCTCCCGCAGGGCTCCAGCCACCCGGCTGAGTCCTTGACTGCGCCGCCGCCAGGGTTAACGCGCATGGGAGGGAAGGAGAGTGCGCGCCACCCCCACCGCTATTGTTGCTCCGGCGTGTCCTTCACGCAAGGCGCAGCATGTGCGAAGTCTCCCTGGTCGCTGTGGCTGCACCGGGGAGCCCGCGTCCTTGTCAATGATGGAGACGCTGCGCGCGCGGGAGTTACCAGAGGCGCCTGGCGAGCTAGACGTGTGGCGGCATCGGTGGCAGGCTCCTGCCCGTGTCTCCCGCCCGCCTGCCCGCCTCTTGCCTTAGCATTTAAAAGAATGAGAGGCGGGCGGGCGGGAGACATGGGCAGGAGCCTGCCGCCGATGCCGCCACTCGCCTTGCTCGCTAATTATGAATACATGAAATGGATACAAATAAAAGAGAACATTAGGACAGGGACGGTAGGAACACTGGTGCGCTTTCGCACCCTATTTATAATAAGGATCAGCATAATTGCATGCATGAACACCCAGAACTAAATTCGATAAGTTAAGTAGAGCATTCATTGGATAATGTGTATTAGTGTATTTAGTAAAAGATTAAAAGAGAAACCATAGAGCCAAATGCAGGAACTTTTCCTGAAGTGATAAAAAAAAAATTCAAGGTGAGTTTTTTTGATCAAATAGTTACTTTCTTTTTTTTTGATACATAATCCCATGCAGATGCCCCTATCAAATGTATAGGATTAATGAGCCACGGTGCACAGTGGTTAAACTGCAGTACTGCAGGCTACTTCTGCTGCCTGCTGGCTGCCTGCAATTTGGTAGTTCAAATCTCACCAGGTTCAAGGTTGACTCATCCTTCCATCCTTCTGAGGTTGGTAAAATGAGGACCCAGATTGTTGGGGACAATAAGCTGACTCAGTAAACTGCAGTAAAGCACTGTAAAAAGGTAAGTGCTATTGCTAAGTGCTATTGCTATTGCTGTTATAGCTTCAGCTCTTATAGCTAAGAGCTGAAGTGGTGCAGTGGTTATATGCTGTGACTGCAGGCTGACTGCTAGTTCAGCAGTTCAGCTGTTCAAATCTCACCGGCTCAAGGTTGACTCAGCCTTCCATCCTTCTGAGGTCGGTAAAATGAGGACCCAGATTGTTGGGGGCAATATGCTGAACTCTGTAAACCGCTTAGAGAGGGCTGTAAAGCACTATGAAGCGGTATATAAGTAAAGTGCTATTGCTATGGAAAATTAAAATTTAAAACTCAAGTCAACTTAGTTTTGAGTGCATTGTTTATTCAATTACCTTCTGGAATCTACTTTTTTGAATGTCAGCCATAAAATTGGGCCATTGCAAATAGGATACTTTTCAAGATATGTCGGTAAACATTTCCTTCTCTTTATTACAAAGACTAGCATAAGGATGTCCCTGAAATTTATCCATACCTGTATGCAAGCCCATCTTCAGGCCCGCAGAATTTATATGAATATTCAGAGCAAAACATAAATGTTTGGATCTTGGAACTTATGCAGCTTCTCTCAACAAACTACATTTTTTGTGGCTTAGTTCCATAGGAAACCACTGTGTGAATACTCTGGCAGCAATGCACTGCGGTTCTGGGAAAGAACTGGGAATGTCTCAGTGTAAATATAGGCATTTCTATCCAAACGTCTTCCACTGACTCCATCCTGTTACCAAGAAAATGGGGTTTACTGATATTTGAAATAGATGGGTGGAAAAATTGTGACATATAATTGCAGCAAATTGTGTTTGGCAAGTCTTGTGCTATACCTTCAGATTACAGAGAAGTTATTTTCTCAGACGAAATAAGATCCCAATTTTATTGAAATATATTTTTAAAGATCAGCATTTATTTATTTTTTTAAAAAAATAAAAGTTAATGAAAGAAACTGATAAAATTGAAGAAATGCATCAGGCTATGATTCTGCAGCTTAATGAATGAATGTGTGTGCTTGTGCACATGTATTTTACCTACTCTTGATGCTTTCTGTTGCACAATTTCCCATCAAGTTGAAACCTCTCTGTAAGTTCATGCTTTGTAATCTCTAAACAAAAAACACATTACCATGTCAAGATCATGTTAATGAAAGTGTCATGAAGCCCTGTCTACTTTGTATATGTGTCAGAGACAGGGTTTAGTTACTCTTTGTGTACACTTAGGATATAATTACGCATGATTGCCATTTTGACCTTTTTAACCTCACACTTTGGGTCTGTTATTCCTGATGCCTTCCTTCATATTTAATTGACAAATGGAAAACCATTAAAATACAGAGTTATTTAAAAAGAATGAATCGATTTCATAACACAAAATTTTATTAAGGAAAAGTAATACAAAATTCCAGCCAGGTCACAAGTATTCTACTCACAATCAACTTTTATTTCCTGTCTTACAAGTGTTCAATGTGGCCACCACCTGCAGCACGGGCAACATCAATGAGATAAGAGAATTCCTCCCAGGTGTGTATCAGCATATCACAATCCACTGAGTTGATCGCTGTTGTTATTCGATGTTTAAGGTCATCGAGGTTAGTGCGTAGCGGTGGAACATAAACGCGATCTTTTACATATCCCCACAAGAAAAACTAATACACGGTTAGGTCTGGGGATCTCGCAGGCCAAGCACAAAGAGCAAAGTCTTGGGCCCCCTTCCGACCAATCCATTGCTGGGGCATTCCGAGGGTAAACGAACAACTGAACGTTGCCGGAAGAATGACGTGACTACATCGCCCTTGTGGCAGCCATTCAAAACTTAGATAACTCCTCTTTCAAATGGTCACTGACTCATTACATGACAATGCTTGAGAACTGAAGCAATGCATCATGAAATCGGTTCATTCTTTTTGAATAACCCTGTATTGTGAAGGCTGGAGTATGCAAGACAACAAATACATTGTTTTACTCAGGGTTCAAATACTAGGACCATACATATACAATGATGTTTAGCCTTTGAAGAAACTGCTTTTCAGCTTATTGCAGTTGATTGTGTCTTTAGCAAAATTACTTCTCTACCTTTTATCTTTAAATTTCCTATTATTCTTGAGTTTGGAATGGGACAATTGGCTACAGCCATCTGTCCGCTTTGCCCTGTCTGCTTCACCCTGCCCTCCCACCCTAGCTGACCCACCACGATTGTTCCTCCCTGTCCTCCCCAGCTCAGCCCTTCACCCACCCCCCATCCAACCCAGAGGTGGGTTCCTGCCGGAGCTGCCTGGTACACAGCTCCAGTAGGGAGCGGCGGATTTCATAACCGCTCCGGAGCCCTCTCTGCCAGTCCACCCAGCGTGTCGCCATTTTTTTCGGTGATTTTCAGTGATTTTTGGGCGTTTTTGCTTCTGCGCATGCGCGGAAGCAAAATCGCGGTGAAATCTCGTGAAGGGACGCGCGAGAGAGATTTTGGCGAGATTTTATCTCTGTGCATGCACGAAAGCAAAATTGCACTGAAATCTCACGCGCGCGCACGTCCCCTCGCAAGATTTTGGCACGATTTTGCTTCCGCGCATGCGCTGAAGCAAAATCATGCAAGGGGGCACGCACGCATAGCAAGCGCGCCCCCCAAAGCGTGGAGATGTGCGCATGGCTCCGGCAGCGAGGTAAGTGAGCAACCCACCCCTGATCTAACCCATTGCATCCTCCCCTCCCTGGCCACTCCTCCCCTGTTGTTCCTTCCCCTCACCCTGGGAGATTTGCTGCAGGACAATTCACTGCACAGGACAACTATCTGTGCAGCTGATAGCTCCCAGGATGCGGATGCTGCCGCTGCACACCTGCACCTCTTCCTCCCTCCTCCCAAAGAAAGACTCGAGGCCACCTGGGGGAAAGTAGACAGAAAAGGAGATAAGGTGAATAATCCATTGTAATCCACTTTTCCCATCAGGACACTGTCAGTCCAGCTTTGAGTCTATATAGGTTTATTTTTTGTTGCCTCTTGCACTAAGCTACAAAGCTGAGGGTGCCACAAAGATCCTGGTGGGTGTGTTTGCACAATTACCCAACCCAGATCAATGAAAGGCCAACCAGTCCTGGAAGACTCCCTTAGCCTAACTCATCTTTGGAACTGCAGTGGTCATGAGAAGCTGGCTGGGTCAACTCAATTTCAGGGCAGTAGAGAAAGTGAAAATCTGAAAAAGTGGCTTGAGGAACAGGGCTGGCCTTTCACTGGCATTCTCTCTCCCCCCTCCTTTCCAGGCTGTTTGTGTGGATTGCAAATTTAATTTTGTTGTTGCTTGGAATGATGTGCTCAGGGTTATGTGTGTCCTGTAGAGGGCATATGTGCAAGGCAAGATCATGTGCAATGCTGCATGCAGCCTGTTGTGTAAAATAATTGCATCTCTGCCATGCGTATGGAAAAAAAAGTAGGAATTGACACCAAGAGCAGATGTGGGCCCCGACAGCAGGAGCCAAGGCCAGGCTGGCCAGGTGAGAATTGCCTTCGCAAGGTAGGCAGGGAGAATGCACGGGGGTGGGCCTGCCTTGCATCCTCCAGGCCTGGGGCGTGGCCAGGCAGGCTGCAGTCTTTCCTTGAGAAGGAGGGGGAGGTGTGTGTGTGTGTGTGGCAGTGGCAGCATCTGCATCCTGGGAGCTAATTGTCCTATGTGGCAAATTGGCCATGGTAATTTGTTCCATGGTGAGTCACCTGGAGCAAAGCACAGGAGAGGAGACCCAGGGGAAAAGTGGGGGGGGGGCTTCCAGGAAGGAAGGGTCACGGTGAGTCAGGGGGGCTGGGATGAAGCGGCTAGGGCAGTATGGCCATGTAGGGGCGAACATGGTAGGTTGATTGGGGTGGGAGGCCGGGGTGAAGTGGCTGCACCTATTGTCCTAGACCCGTTTTAGTTTGAATTTTAAAATGACCGTTATTTCTAAGCTGCCTGACAAAATTCTGAATCTGGTGGAAGACAGGCACTTCTCTCCCCTGCCATCTTCTAACACCTCCACATGTAAGATTTCTCTATAATCCTTATTTCTTCTGAAAGAATATTTAAAGCAAATCAGCTTTCTTCAACTTGATGTGCACTGATTAAAAAATGATAATCTGTCTGAAATTACGCTGTATTTGTAGCTGTATTGCTGAATAAGTAGGTTAAATCTACCTTCCTCCTGCCTGGAGGCAATTAGGGTGAGTAAAACAAAAAGCCATTCTGACAATTGAAATCCCATTGGCTGCTGAAGCCATTTTCTGAAAAGCTAAATCCACAAGATCTACTGGCAAAGACATCTGTCTTTTGAAGAGCCACATGAGGTAACGAAATCATACAATCTTATAATGATGACTTCTGGAGGTCGTTTCAACCCTGTTAAAAGCACTCCATTCTGGGACACATGATCAGTAGCAAGGAGAGAGAAGTAGCCTTAGAATGGAAAATTTAGCAACATTCTGAGTCATTTCCCAACTGCCTCTTCCAGTAGAGTCCACTGGGTTGTGGTTGTTTTCTGGAATGTTTTTCTCAGCATGCCCTGATCATTTCCAAACTTGATCTCACTTTTGGTAGACTCTTCCCCAACAGCAAGTCTGGTTTAGTTCTATTCAGGTTTTGGAAAATATCCCTGCTGACAGGCTTACAGAGTTCTAAGCTGCTTCACTTAGTTTCCTTCTTACATTTCACTGAGTTGTCCCAAAGATGCTTTTTCAAGAGGCAACTGGACTTTCTGGTTTTTCTTTGAAGATGTTTTACTTCTCATCCAGTCAGAGCTGAAGAAGCTTCCTGGATGAGAAGTGAAACGTCTTCAAAGAAAAACCAGAAAGTCCAGTTGCCTCTTGAAAAAGCATCTTTGGGACAACCATGACCTGGATGACTGAGAATCTCCACAGACATTCCACTGAGTTGGAAAGAACAGAAAAAAGCAGAGAAGGAAGGGGATCTAGAGGTCGATTGGCTAAACCAGCCAGACCATAAAGACCTAACATACCAGCAAAACTCAAGGCCAGGCAGAAAGTGGCCACATTTAACACACTGATCCAACAGAAGTTCCCCAAATAAAATGTTGAGTACAATGAATTATTACATTCTCACTCACAAGCAGGATCAGGGTAAGAGGAAGGCTAGTCGCACATATCATACATACATAATTCATATATATAATACATATCCATGATTCTTTTCAGCAGGTGTTCTAGAAGAGTTCCTGTCCAGTTCAGGAATAGCTCTTATTTTCCAAACAAATGGATATGAAAGACAGGAAAATGAAGCCAGATGGTAGGCTAATCATATTATGACACCGTAACTAAATTTCCCTTTGTAGAGGAAATGATACACTCTGTAAAAATTAGTTAGAAAATATTTGCTCTACTTATCTGCAAAATCAGAAGGTGGGATTAGAGATATTTTTGGCTTCAGGGAGAAAGGAAGATCTGATTTTGCTGCTATTAGACAAAGAATAGACTTTGCCATTTGTTGCAACAAAGGAGACAAATTTTTAAAAAGTTCAAACAGATACATAAGACTATAAGAAAGATATAAAAAGTGACTTGGATCTATCAGTGAACTTTAGTTCTGGGCAAAATAATACTTGGGTCTACGCAAGAAAGTTTCCCTGATGAAACTTGAGAATTGGTTTCTTTTTTAATGACTTCCAAAATTTCTTTTAAGTATGGCTGTTGTGTGCTTATCTATGCCAAAATTGCTTAGAAACTGCAAGAAATAAAAGGACCAAGAAGCAGATGACTCAGAGGTGACTGTATCTTCCTGTGGCATCTTGCCTTTAGTAAGAGCACCCTGTGCAACATGCTGATTTGAAAAAGTTGTGAGTGCTCCAACACTGGAGGTTTTTAAGAAGAGATTGGACAAGTATTTTTATGAAATAGTATAGGGCTGTGATGGCGAACCTATGGCACGCGTGCCACAGGTGGCACGTGGAGCAATATCTGCCGGCATGCGAGCTGTTGTCCTAGCTCAGCTCTAGTGCATATGTGCGCATCGGCCAGCTGATTTTCAGCTTGCGTGGAGGCTCTGAGAGGGCATTTTCGGCCTCCGGGGGGTGGGGGAGGGTGTTTTTGTCCTCCCCAGGCTCCAAGAAAGCCTCTGGAGCCTGGGAAGGCCGAAAAACGGGCCTACCGGGCCCACCTGAAGTCGGGAAATTGGCCATTTCCGGCCTCCGGAGGGCCTCTGTGGGGGTGGGGGAAGCCGTTTTTGCCCTCCCCAGGCTCCAGGGAAGCCTCTGGAGCCTGGGGAGGGTGAAAAACGGGCCTACTGGGCCTACCAGATGTCGGGAAACAGGGGAGTGGGGGGTCGTGCATGCATGTGCAGGGCATGCAGGGGGGTCATGCGCACATGAGCAGGGGATGGGACGCATGGGGGGCATTGAATTATGGGTATGGGTACACCCATGCGCACTTTCAACACCCAAGGAAAAAAAGGTTCGCCATCACTGGTATAGGGGTTCCTGCTTGAGCATGGGGGTTGGACTAGAAGAGCTCCATGGCCTCTTCCAACTCTGTATTCTTTAGAAAAAGGCATAAATGATGATTTTGAAAAGCCCTAACCAACAGTTGTACTGGATGCATTTGCTCCAAATAAACTTTGACTTCTTTTAAAATCAAGTACGGTATGCATGTATATCAAGCTGTATGTCAAATTACAGCAAATCTAACATTAATCTAATCAGAGAAGCATAGACACTAGAATGGCAAACTTATGATAGATGTGGTAAAGATAACATGCAACCATGTTTTGCATCACACACCAGCATTCATCAACAACTGACAACTATTCTCAAAAACACACCATGTTTTTCAACAATTTTTGCAGACTGAAGGGGCTACACAAAAATGGAGGGTGTTCTTGCACAACTTTTGGACCCCTTGAAAATTGCCCAAGAAGGAGAAATGCTTTTGCACAGTTTTCGGAGGCTGCAGAGACTATGGAAGAACATTCTCAGAAGGCACTTCAAGACTCAGAACAGCCTCTGGTAGGCCACAGGGGCCTGTCAATAGAAAGAGAGTACAGCGTCAAGTGAAATGAAGCAGATTCTGGGGAGCACTGGGCCATGGAGGCAATCATACTGTTACCCTAAGGCTCATGGACCTCGGGGAATGGCACAAGGCAGCCTTTCTGAGTGGGAGCAGTGGCACAAGGGCTATCAAGTATGAAGATTGTATCAAGATCATCTGACATGAAAGTATCGCTTTATACAGTACTAGTGAGGCCACACTTTGAATATTGGTCCAGTTGTGGTCACCTCGATACAAAACAATGAGACCCTGGAAAGTGCAGAGAAAAGCAACAAAGTTGATTAGGGGAACGGAGGCTAAACCAAATGATGAACAATTGAGAAAACTAGGTGTGTATAATCTAATGGAGACAAGGATTAGGGTTAAACGATAGCTGTCTTCCAGTATTTGAGGTGCTCTCACAGAGAAGAGGGATTTGAAATGAGGGCAGGACAAGAAGTATTGGATGGAAGATCAATAAAGGGAGATACTATCTGGAATTAAGGAGAAATTTCCTGTCAATGAGAACTGATTTGCCTTCAGACGTTACGGGTGCTCTTTCACTTGGGCCCAGCCTCATCGCTGGTGTTAAGTCTACTGTTCAGGGTGATCTAGATCAGGGGTGGGCTTCAAAAATTTTAGCAAGGGGTTCTCTGCCCAGTTGCTGGGTGGGTGTGGCCATGGTGGGCGTGGCCTAATCGGCCTCCTGCACCACCATGGGGGGGCATTTTCCTCCTCCCCGGGCTCCAGAGGCTTTCCTCGAGCTCTGGGAGAACGAAAATGGCCTCCCCAGGTGCCGGAGGCCATCTGGAGGCCGGAAACAGGCCCGTTTCCAGCCTTCCTGAACTTCCAGTAGACCCATTTTTTGCCCTCTCCGAGCCTCTGCGCACGCCCTGCACTTGCCTGCATCCAAAATGGGCCGTGTGGGGACTCCTGGAGGAGAGGGAAGGGGTGGGGCAGGGCCAGCCAGGAGTGGGATTTAGGGGTTCTCCGAACTGCATAGAATCTTAGAGGTTCTCCCGAACCCCTGCGAACCTCCAGCAGCCCACCCTTGGTCTAGATTGGTGAGGAGTAGATAGAAAATAGTGTCTGTTTTATTTGGGGTGTCTGGGTTTGACAAACCAGCAGAGTCAAATTAAGGA
Organism: Diadophis punctatus similis; assembly: GCA_023053685.1. Lineage (NCBI taxonomy): Eukaryota > Metazoa > Chordata > Lepidosauria > Squamata > Dipsadidae > Diadophis > Diadophis punctatus. The sequence continues at coordinate 27,874,686 of JALIGW010000007.1, read as the reverse complement.
TTTTTGACATACTAAATCCAAAAGATTCACCACAATTTCTATGCCTTCCCACTTGGCTATCCCATCTCTTCAAAATACTGTACTAAAAAGAAAAGCTCCAGTAACTAAATGCCTAAAGTAATGTGAGTCCCTCTTATCCCAGGGTATGTAAAGCAGGCAGCGAGTTAAAGGTGTGAATGGACTTAACATTTTCTACCCCAAAATCGATGGCAAAGGGGTCCAAGTAAAATAGGAAAGATTGAAGTGTATCTTTTGTATCTTCGCCCTATTGTTGCATTTCTAACTGAAAATTAATCTGGCTCCCATACTGTCTATTAGATTTTAAATGGCAATTTGTTTCCTAAGGGAAGGGCTATAAAAGCAAAACAAACTGAAGAAAACCTACCCTGCATGTTATCTTTCTATTCCTGCTTATAGTACATTAATCCTACACCAATTTTTAAAATAGCTTTTTTTAAATCCAATTTCATGTGATTGCGATAAAATGAAAAGGGGAACAAAAGAGGAAAGAGGGAAAGAATTTCTTTGTGGCAGAAATGATTTGTGCTTATCTTATTAAATTCATGAAATCTCTCTCTCTTGCACTGAATTTACTTCATGTGCAGCAGAAAACACCATTTATAGAACTTTTTAACACAAAACAGCACTTCCTGAAATAGTCAAGTGATCATGCAGTGTTCAGTGGTCACACAATCATTTCTTATACAGCAAAAAGAAGCTGTGTATGCAAATCTTATCTGGACATATAGACTTCCTTTCCCGAAGAATAATTTTCTAATCAATGTGTTCAAATGATTTTGCTGGTTTTATTTTTTATAAGTGTAGAGCAGCATTTCACAACCTCAGCAGATTTAAGATGCCGGCTGGGAAATTTTGTAAGTTGAAGTTCATGCAGAAGTGTCCATGAAGAAAACTGCAGCGATAACCTTGAAGAAGAGTTGGAAGGGAAAGTTGAAGCAAAATTAAAGACAATTTTGTTTTGGGAAAAAGAGGGGAGTATAAGAAAGACACTTAAAGTAATTATGCCTTGACCTTGTTTAAGAGGGAGCAGAAGGAAACTGGCTATGTCATTAAATCCTACAACAAAGTAGCATTTCTGTACATGTTGAGAAGACAAAGAATCAGAAGCAAATACTGAATCTAAACAAGGAGCAAAGGCCAATGCCTGTAATTTTAGACTACTGTGAAAATGGGTCAACTGAAAAAATATGTCATAGATTAAGAAAAAAATAGAAGCAAAAATACTAATATGTAAAGGTAACCAAACAGCATTGCTAAAAGCAAGAAGAATTGTTTTTCTTTTTTCTTTTCCTTTTTGAAGGAAAGAAAAATTGTAACCCAGAAAATATTTATAAAGTGGTTTGTGAGCTGTGATCCGCAAAAGTTTAGGCATTGATAAATTTGTTAACCTTTCATGTGCCAGAAGAATGTAATTTCCCCCAAAAGGCACTAATATAACCAGCATTGTACAAATGATGACAAGGAAGCCAAAGAGGAATTTGAAGAGCAAAATGCCAGTGGATTTTGAAAGCCCCTTTCCTTTCACCTTCACATTCCTTCCCCTTCTTGGCAGGATCCAAGAATGCTTCCAGCTAAAAGAGAACCAACTTAGAAGCATTGCTAATGAAAAAAAAAAGCAGTGAACAGGGGCCCCAAGGAGCCATAATAAGACTTAGGCTGACATTCTTTAGAGCAGTGTTTCCCAACCTTGGCAACTTGAAGATATCTGGACTTCAACTCCCAGAATTCCCCAGCCAGCGAATGCTGGCTGGGGCATTCTGGGAGTTGAAGTCCAGATATCTTCAAGTTGCCAAGGTTGGGAAACACTGCTTTAGAGCATCTGAATTTCATCTCATGCTCAGGACTGCTGTCAGGGGTCTGTTTCACTCTTCCTGAATGCCTTGACAATATATCACAAAATCAGCTCCAACCCCTGTTTAAACCTTCCTTCAGGATAACCAATCTGTCAAACATGTTATTATTTTAAAAAACATTTTATACACTGTCCTTTATAAAGTGTGTATTCATGCATCTCACCCCCCCCCTTCTTGTGTGTCTGCATGCATGTAACTGATGTTGCACATTAATAAAAGACTCTAGAAACTGCTCTCTGGTTGGATGATGTCATCTCCATTGAGGAAATCAGCTTCCCACTTTCCTTTGTATAGCTCTGGGGTGACATCATCTCAGAGCCCTTCAGTCTTATCCCCTTTCCATTTTCTCCCTGCTGAGTTTCAGCAGAATCGCTTGCTTCCCATAAACCGTCTTTTTCCAATGTTGCCAGGATCCCCTAATCTCCTCCCCACACCCTTACCCACCCTTTTAATACGAACTGGGAGACCAGTCTAGCCAGAAAGAGAAAGAGATGATAAATAACTGCATTTTGTAAGGCTGCCTTGGGAAGGAGTTCACTTTCAGATATTGTGTAATAATACATACAACAGCTCAAGCCAGTCAAGGACCTGGAGGCAGTTCCAAGGCACAGCTTCAGGGGACAAATTTAATAATGCAAAATGATTAGGCAGAGAGGGGAGCTGCAGCCATTTAATTATTGTTTACATTATCTTCACATTCTCTGCAAGGATTGACTATTAACCCTTTCATAGCTCAATCAGCAAAGATACAGTAATGTTTCCTAACATGCATAAAAGGCAGATGTAACCCAATGATAATCATCTTGATCAAACTACATTAATACTTGTTTGGTCAGGAAAGTGTGTACATATCTTATGGTACTCAGGCTCTGAGGGGTGGTCGCAGCCCTACAAATAACAGACGATTTCCAGGACTACTCCAAGATCTAGATGCTGATTTTTAAAACCTGAATAACTTAGGATCAGAGACTCCGGATTCCAAATATGAATAAATGGTAATAGCACTTAGTTGATCTAGGTTGATCTTGAAATTGTTTCATCAGCCTGAACCACCAATAATTTCTTAGAACTGTAGACTAGGCAGAGGACTTGAAAATAAGCATCCCAGAAAAATGCAGTGATGAGTAACTTCCATATTGTTGGAAGTTACATATTTCCATAAAATGGAAATAAAATAAAAACTACATAAAACCCATAGGAATTTAGGAGTCAAGTTCAAGGGACTCCAGTTCAAGAGAATATTTACTTTTCCAGCTCTATATACTTACCTAACATCTGTTTATTACCAAAAATCATTTACAATTAAAATTAGGTGAGTATTTAAAAGAGACAGAATCTTTTCAATTTTGGCCTCCCCTTGTGACATGCCTACTAGCTTTTCAATACTAGATTGAAGCATTCCATATCTCTCAGGCATTTGAAGGGCTAAAGTTATCAGTTAAATCAAATTGGTCTGAGCTTAATTGCCAGCTTATTGTGGGATAATAGTATAATATCTTTTACAATCTGTAATACCTTTCATTTGATACAACAGTAGTGGGTCTTATTCAAGATGACAATGAGGGTGCGTTCTGCAAGGAAGTAGAGGGTTTGGTGAACTGGTGTAACAAAAGCAGCCTTGTTTTAATCGTAGGAAAAACTAAAGAGATCATTGTTGATTTCAGAAAAAAGTAGGCACAGCTACACACCTCTGAGTGTGTTTCACCTGTGGGTCACCTGGTGGTTCTCCATGTGCAGCTAACGAGTAGGCTGGCTTGGTTGCTCAACTGTGAGACACTGGAGAAGCGGGCACAGCAGTGCCTGCATTTTCTGCGTCGCATGAGAAAAGTACATCTTCCTTCCCCCGTCCTTACCACTTTCTATGAAGGAACGGTTGAGAGCATCCTGTCGTATTGCATTACGTCTGGTTCGAAAGCATTATTGCTTCAGACAGGAAGGCAGTGCAGAGAGTGGTGAGGATGGCAGAGAAGATAATTGGCAGTTCACTTCTGTTTATCCAGGACATAGCATATAAGTGATGCTTGAGCAGGGTCTGCAGGATTGTCTGGGACACTACACATCCTCTTCACGTCCTTTTTTCCTTGTTACCTTCTGGGAGGAGGCTTCGTGGTATCTGAAGCAGAACATCCAGATTCAGTCACAGATTTTGTTCCATATAGCATCAACCTTGTGAACTCTCAAGTTTCCTTTTTCCACTATGTATTCAAAATGGACCGTGATTAATACTTATATGTGTGTATATATATATATATATATATATATATATATATATATATATATATATATATATATATATATATATATATATATATATATATATATATATATATATATATATATATATATATATATATATATATATATATATATATATATCTGTGTGTGTGTGTGTGTGTGTGTGTGTGTGTATATGTGTGTGTGTGTGTAATTATGTGTGTGTGCGTGCATACGTGCGTGTGTGTAATTATGTGTGTGTGTGCGTGCATACGTGCGTGTGTGTGTGCGTGTGTGTGTGTGTGTGTGTATAGCATGTGTATAGATGTGTTATATATGTCTATGGGTAAATATAGCAACAGAATTTCATTTTTAATGTGAGTCAGAGTTCTTAAAAAAATGACAATAAAGGTTATCTTATGTCATCTCATCTCATCTTATCTTGACATTGATTATAGCATCTAAATGCTTGGATTCCCTGTTTATTTTAATATTTTTAGATAGCTGGGTGATTTCCCACAGAGAATTTTGTTTATCAGATAGATCACAGCGATAAAAATAAAAGCAAAATGTACATCAAGTTCAAAGAAACATATAATTGCTAAAATTGGAATAAATGAACAATAAACAAACCAACTCACCCATCATGCAACTACTTTTTCTGGAAACTAAAATGGAAAAAGGATATAACCCTCAACTGACAGTGAGAAGCATGGATTTACATGCTTGTAAATTTACATTTACAAAGCATTTACATTGCAAGGAAGTATTAATTACAGCCGGGTGCAGAGTTATCAAGTTTCCAACATCTCCCATTACCAGTGACAAAACTCAGATGCGCTCAGATCTTAGCAGATGGCCATATTCATCATCAGTACATGCTAAGCTTCTCCTATTGGTTTATAGATATTAACCTTCTCTACCAAAAATTCAAGTAGAAAGATCCTTCAGTGTCATCCCTTGTGTGTTACAATGTTGGCAGAAGAGTACGGTACTCTTCCTCGCAACTGATGTCCTCCACCACAACCCTTCTCCTTCATCAACAACATAGCATTGTGCCAATATAGTAACTCTTCAAACATTTCTGGGCAGGAGAACATTGCACAATTAGTGTTCACATTTTGTTCCACAATGCCAACATCAACTGAAATACTTTCCACTTTACAACCAGCTAAAGTAATCATATGAGAGAAGGGCATTTCAGGTCAAAGCTATCTTGCCATGACTTTTAAAAAAATTTATTGGCAGCCCTAATATAAATCTGTAAGAAAGTTTATAATAATATGATAATCCTATGCTGTGCTATGTTATGCTACGCTACACTACGCTATGCTACCCTATACTGTATTACACTACAATTCTTGTCACTATTAACACTACTTTTTAAATATTTTACAAATGTAACATGATCATTAAAAATGTAATGATCATTGTATTTCTAATTACGAGAGTGCACATTTGTCTCTGGCGGAATATCACATTTTTTTCCAAACCAAATAGTTAGACAAAATGATCACGGTTACTGGAAATATAAAACAAAATTTTAAAACTGAAACAAAAAGAAAGCAACTCACATTTAAAAAAATCACATTACAGACTTAACTCAGAGGATGGTTTCCTGCTGATTTGGGGTAGAAATCATTTCTGCCAAATTCCAAAAATATCAATATGACTTACCATTTACTTTCCATAGCATCTGAAATCCAGTAGACTCATCTATTTGGTCAGAAAAAAACACCACATGAAGACTGGAATTCGTGGTACCTCCAGATGGGAGAACACTATCTCCACAAAATGTGCCAATCAAAGTGGATTGAGCATTAGGGCCATCATAAAGCTGAAAGGAAGCAGAAAAGATTTATATGTGAGATGCTGGTTATATTTTTTAAAATATCTGGTTTAATAAAAAGGATCACGATTAAGTATATGCTCTTTTTAAGTGGAATCTACTTGATGACTCCATTTTTTCCATAATACCTCCATTACTGGCTTCCTAGCCTTCCAACTATCATAAAGCAAATTTTTGCAGCAAGAAAACGTTTATAGTAATGGAGGGTCCCTGCTAGGGGAATTTATATTCTCACTTCAGGGAAGATGGCACTGGCACTGGCACTTAGATTTATATTCCGCTTCACAGTGCTTTACAGCCCTCTCTAAGAGGTTTACAAAGTCAGCATATTGCCTCGAACGATCTGGGTCCTCATTTTCCCGATCTCGGAAGGATAAAAGGCTGAGTCAACCTTGAGCTGGTGAGACTTGAACTGCCAAACTGCTGGCAGCCAGCAATCAGCAGAAGTAGCCTGCAGTACTGCATTCTAACCACTGCACAACCATGGCTCTTATGCCAGCATTGGATCTGTTGATATGAGGGCAAGAGCATACGCATTTTCCCCTCCATTTGAGTAAATGGCATAACACCCAAAGAGTATTATTTGCCATTACTGCAGCCGTGGATTCCAAGATAAATCCTTGGCTCATGCAATCAGAATAAAAAGCAGATCATAGAGAACTCTCCAAGTACTTGGAAATGTGGGTTGTATCCTTGAACCAATGTTCCTGTTCTGCTTTAACTTCTCACTTGAGATTTATTTAGTTTGTGAACAGGATCACAGTGGGAGTTATGAAAAGAAATAGAAAGAGATGGGTCAAAAGAATCTGGAACAGACAATAATTTGTCTCAGAAAACACTCTTTCCCTTCAAGTGTTCCTTCCCTCCATTTAATCATTTGAGAGAAAGGCCTCCCTCCAACACTACAGTTTCATAAATCACTTTTTTTGGCAGTCATTCTGCACAGACTATTTTTCGCAAATGGACAATAATTTCATGTTGCACTGCTGCAGTCTGATCCCCCAAGGGAAGACATTTTAAAATTCAACTGAAAATAAGACAGCTGTAAATATTAAAAAGCTCAACGATAGCTAAAGTGGAATGCATTTGCTGGAATTTTGCAGTGCTTAGAAAAGAAAAGGACAGCTGTGTTATCTTGGATATCTGGATGGCTATTCAATCCTCAGAAAAGTATTTTCAAGAGATCACTCCAGAGTGATGATATTCACCCTTTCTCATTTTATATTTTGCTTGAGAGCATTGACGGAAAGTAATGATTGAAGAAGGGAAAGACAGACATTTCTCTAGTATTTCTAATTTAGACATTAAACTTAGTCTCCAAAAGAAAAAGTATCATAATTGTTTCTCCTTATTGAAAAAGTACCTGTGCAAATTCAGCCCTTTTATTTTATTGATACCACTAATATAGAGTTCGAAATTACTTATTTTCCAGCCACCAGATGCCCTGGGGAGAGTTGTATGCTCCGAATAACATTATTCAGTCCATCTTAACTGAAACTAATAGGAACAATGTTTAGCACTCAACAAATCCAGCACATTGGCTATCTAACTCTGACTACCTTTCAAATGAAATCATCTTTCCTTAACATTGATCTCAAATGGAGTCCAAAAGTAGTGTGATGGAATGGAAAACAAAGCTGAAAACAGACTTACAACCATTCATTTAGTGACCTCTCTAAGTTACAATGGCACTGAAAAAGTGACTTGTGGCTGTTTTTCACCCTTAGAACTGTTGCTGCAGCCTCAAGGTAACTTCCCATAGTTAACATACACCTATAGGGCTAAATCTGGAAGTTTTTTTACATGACCAACTAGTGTATACTGTACACAATTTTAACAAATGTTAGATTTTATTCTTTCTTTCATTATTATACAGCCTAAAACATTCTTCCCTAATCTCACAATGCTGGCTAGAACTGATGGGAGTTGTAGTCTAACACATAACGAGGCATGCTGCATTTGGATAATCTGTTAATCTAAGACAAATGTGGTAAGAAGCAAAAGCAATCACCCACATGACTGGACTACATGAATTCTTTATTTAAAAAATCTGGTTTAAAGGGGAAAAAAGTCACTGCCAAAAAATGCAAATTTACTCCAGAAACCCTGGGAGTTATCTGTGGTATTTCCTGCAATAAGGCTTTGACAGAGTATAGAATTCTGCCAGTGAAGTTCTCTAAATCAAAAGGAAAAATAAAACACATAGGTTGGATTTATACTGTGTCAAATTTTAACTCCCAGTCCCAGAAAAAAGTCTAGAAACTAATAATAAAGAATGCCAACTTTCATGAATGACACTTTTGAAATGAAAAAAAAATATTAACCAATAAATACAACCTAGTTGGAAACAGCTGCTGAAGCAAAGAAGGTTTCTGTATGCTAGCTCTAAGCAAAAGGTGAAAAGAAAAATCTTGTTTATTTTGCAGCAAGAGTCTGTGGGATTGAAAGCACTAAGTATGCATTATTCCCACTTCGGTAGGAAGGTAACAGCATTCTGTATGCCTCGGCATATAAGTCATGTTATCCATGTGATCATGTAAATGTCTTTGGACAACACTGGCTCCCTTGGCTAAGAATCAGAGAAGAGCACTTTCCCCCTAGAATCAGAAATTACCGGGCAGGGAAATCTTTACCTTTATGCATTATGTATGTCGTACAGAGCAATTCTAATGGTATAATATATAAACATATAAAGGCAGTTTCCAGTTGCTACTTGTGGGCTTTGCTCCCTGATTATATGCATTAACTGCAGACATATGCAGCCCCACTCTCACTCTCACTGATGATGTCATCTATTGGGTAATGTTTTTAATACAGTAAATCAACCAAATTCAAAGAGCACCAAAATTCCACAATATTATGCTTGTTATTAAGAGCCCTATCTCAAAAAATGGTGGCAACTCTTCCAGTCAAAAAGCCTTTTCAAACCCCCTATTGTATTGGATGTAGATATGGATTTATCTATCTGTCTGTCTGTCTGTCTGTCTGTCTGTCTGTCTGTCTGTCTGTCTGTCTGTCTGTCTGTCTGTCTGTCTGTCTGTCTATCTATCTATTTATTTATTTCCTATTTCTACATGGGGCAACTTTTAGAGGCTTAGAGCAATAAAAAGGATGAAATGAAAAGAGTGTAAACAGAAGTAAAATAATAGAACAATAAAATAAACAAAGAACACAATGGAAACACATCAACATAACAAAACAGATGAATGGATATGGATGGATAATCAAAGGATGAGTACGTATGTATATACATATTCATCCTTTGATTATCCATTCATAGCCATCCAACCATCTATTCATGTAGATACATAATCATTCAAAAGCATGCAGAGGTGGGCTCCAGCCGGTTCGGACTGGTTCAGGCGAACCCTTTGTTAACTTTTTGCCTAGTTCGGAAAACTGGTTGATACCATCACTGACTGGCCCCGCCACCACCCCACCTGGCCCCTCCCAGCCACTCCTTATCTTGCCTTGGCCACTCACCTAGAGCCAGAGGTAGGTTCCTCCCGGTTCGGACCAGTTCGCCCGAACCGGTAGCAACCTGCTGGTGATGTCACAATGACATCACGGAACTGGTTTTGTTGGTTCCGGTCTGTGGACGCCACCATTTTTTTTAAAGAATTTATTTTCTTTTCTTTTTTGAAATTTCTTTTTTTTTTCCTGGGTTTTTTTCTTCTGTGCATGCACAGAAGCCGAATTTTCAGCACTACGCATACGTTGCCATCTTGTTTTTGGCTTTTTTTGGGGGGGTATTTCTTTCGGCACTGCGCATGCGCACGCAAAGCGTGGCCACGCGGTGCAGAAAGGAAGTGAACCGGAAGTGAGGTAAGTTAGAACCCATCTCTGCCTAGAGTGACACCTGTGGCCCAGCTGCTCTCTGGTTCCTTGCCTAGGCTCAGACTTAGATCTGCCGTACCACCTTGGCCCCGCCCCTGGGCATGCGCACAAGAGGCAGAGAGCATGCAGGGCCTAGCGACTGGCATCCCTGGGGACTGCTTGCTGAGCACTACCTTTCATCAAGGACACCAGGCTTCTTGTACTTGGAGCCTCCTGTGCGCACATCCTGCTTGCTGGCCTTTCCCTGGGACCGCCCCACCCTCGTGTGGGAAAGCCACTTCCCTACCTGTGTGTGAAGAAAGAAAGAGGTGGAAAGGAGAGGGCATGGGACCCAGGGCAGGGGCTTCTGCCTCCAGCTGCCATGGGCAGTAGGAGATTGTACAGGCTCTGGGGTGCACATGCCATGGGCAGTAGGAGATCATACAGGCTCTGGGGTGCACAGTAGGAGATCGTACAGGCTCTGGGGTGCACAAGGGAGGTGGCCAGGGGCGTCTCTTACCTCGCTGCTGGAGCCATGCGCGTGCATATCCACACTTTGGGGGGGCGCCCCCTCGCACGATTTTGTTTCTGCGCATGCACGGAAGCAAAATCACGCCAAAATCTTGCAAGGGGACACACGCATGCAAGATTTTGGCGCAATTTTGCTTCCGCACATGCGCGGAGGCAAAATCTCGCCGAAATCTCGCGTAAGCATGTCCCCTTGCGAGATTTTGGTGCGATTTTGCTTCTGCGCATGCGCAGAAGCAAAATCGACCCAAAAGCACCCAAAAAAGGGCAACGCGCACAGTGGACCGGCAGAGAGGGCTCCGGAGCTGTTGTGTAATCGGCCGGCCCTACCGTAGCTGCGCAGTGGGCAGCTCCGGCAGGAACCCACCTCTGGAGGTGGCGTGTGGTTTCTGGCATTTTGGGGGGAAAGAAGTAGAGTTGCCCTTTTGGCATCAGGCACGGAGGCAACAGAGAGGAGGGTGGACAAAATGGGAAGCTCCACAGGTTTTTTTTTAATGGGCAGAAGCTTCCCATTTTGATCCCCTTCCCCTGTTGTTGCCTCTGTGCCTGATGGACCTCTGCAAGACTCTCAGTTCACCTCTCCAACCTGTGTGTGTGCGTGTGTGTGTGCGCGCATGTGAGCCTAAGGTTTCCTCCCTTGCAGCCCGGGTGCTGTGACAATGGAGAGGAAAGCATTGGGACAGGCTTGGGGCTGAGAAAAACAAGCATTTAAAAAAAAAGAGAGAGCTTTCGTTAGTTTGCACTTTGCAGCCTACCATCACTGAAGTTTCTTTGTGTGTGTGTGTGTGTGTGTGTGTGTGTGTGTGCGCGCGTGTGCGCGCGCGTGCGCGCGGGGGGGGGCAGGGGTGTGTGTCTCACTCATTGCAGCCTGCAAGCTCATTGCAGCCTGCAAGCTAACGAAAGCTTTTTTTAAAAAAAATGCTTGTTTTTCTCAGCACAACCTCTCCTGATCTTTTCCTCTTTCACAGTGCTGGGCTTCAAGGGGCACACACACACACACCCACACATATACACACGAGTCTGGGAGATGTGAGCTAAAAACCATGCTGAAGCAACGATGGGGGAGGGGTCAAAATGGGAAGTCTCTGTTGGGAACCTTTGGCAGCTTAAAAAAAAAAGAAAGGGGAGGGGAGGGGAGGGGAGGGGAGGGGAGAGGGAGGAAGGAAGGGAGGGAGAGGCAACTTGGTTGGAGATTCCCCAGTTCAAAGGAGAAAGCAATGTTGTGTTCTGTTTTGTCACAGACAGAACTTCGTTGGCAATCCAAGTTAACATTGGTATTTTTGAATTGTGAGCTCTTAGGAAAGTATCCCCTCCTTGTGTGTTGCAAACAGCCATTTCCAATGGGGAAAACAGGACAAAGCAGAGTGGGGAAAATATTTTCCTTTGCTATATTTCCAGTCTGAATTAGACCATGGCAGGCTCCCTATAGAAGAGCCCTTTTAAGGATTATGTATTAATAGAAAAGCAACTAACTCACCTTTATTCCTAAATGCTAAAGCTGTTGTACATAAAAAACTGAGGAGCTCTGATCAACTATCACAGCCAACATTTTGACAGTTTTGCTGTTGTTTGTGGACTCCCCCACTAAATGCAAGCATGGGATAAACTGAGCCTGGTTTGTTCTCAGTCTTTGGCCACAAACTACTAGCAAAAGTGGCATTTGATCACAAGGCAAGCTGAAACATTGAGAAATGTTTCCCCTTTTGCATTTGAGCATCCAAGAAGGGACAGGAAAGACAAAGAAAAAGAAGAAAAGAGAGCAAGGAATGGAAAACAAGGAAAGGGGGAAGAAAGAAGAAAGGAGAATGAAGAGGGAAGCAAAAAGAAGGAAAGGGAAAAAAGAAGGGTAGGTAGGTAGGTAGGTAGGTAGGTAGGAAGGAAGGAAGGAAGGAAGGAAGGAAGGAAGGAAGGAAGGAAGGAAGGAAGGAAGGAAGGAAGGAGATTATAATTAGAGGGAGTCAAATTCTGAGGGAAGTCCTGCCTTAGCACTTGGCCACCAGCAGCCCTGTTATCCTTTTGCCATTCCCTTGTCCCCTCCTTCTGACCTCTCCTGGTGGTCTCCCATCCTATTGCTGAAGATGCTTTGGTTACAAAACTGGGTCTTCTTGCATGGAGAGGGAGTGGACCTCCCTCTGACCCACACACTTTGCCCTCCTGCATATACCATGAGCAACATGCCCAAAGATAGCGAGAACAGCAGCAGCCTTGAGGAGGTGGTAAGCGCAACTGGACGCCCCCTTGGGGAAGTGGGACTGAGCTGTGGGGTCCCAGTGCTCTGGGAGTTTGAGGGCCAGGCTGGGCGCTTTCCCTCTGCTGTCCAGGGCTCTTGGCAGCCTGCGCTGTTGTCTGGGGATCCTTTGTGTGGCCTGAGAGGGACGGCGGTTGCCTTTCCCTCTTTGTGGCAGCCCCTCAAAAGTCTGTTTTGTGACTTGCCTATCACACTCTTGGGCAAAGCATGTGAGCCATATCCTCCATTCAGTGGCTCATGAAAGTACATCTATAGTATGTAGATGCAGATAATAAAGTCGAAAAAAGGTGAACAACTTTTTACAGAACTATAGATACCTTGGGACCGGGCATGACAAGGAAAGGGAGGGGAGGGGCTGGGCAAGGCATGAGTGACATTGAGTTGGCCACGCCCACCCAGTCACATGATCACCCAGCCAGTCATTAGGGCAGAGAACCGGTTGTTAAAAAATTTGCAGCCCACCACAGTTATCTATTAGATGTTCCTTTACTTTTCCTTACCTCTCCTTGTATTGGGGTTACTTTGGAAAGCATATAAAAACTTTCCCCCAATTCCTAATCCATAAACATTATTAACATTGCTGTTTCTCTTTTGATGAGAACTCACTTCACGAGTCAAATGTGTACATTAAAAAAACGGAGTTGTGGCAAGCTGGGAATAAACAACTTGGAGCATTCTAGATATTGTAACAATAGTTCCCATGATTTCTGACCACCAGTTGGGATTTATACATGTGAGAGTGGGACCAAATTTTCCCTTTCAAAGATAGAGCAATACAATTTACAGTGGCAGGACTGTAATTGTTTTCCTGCAATAGAGGAAAAGGGCAAGTTGCTGTGACATAGTAGGGTGTGTCAGCTGAGAAACACGTACAACTAAAAATAATCCATTAGTCATTCATTTTGGGATTTAGTTGTCTGAGACCCCTCCCCCATCTCTTTGGTGGCACCATGGAAAAACAGCCGGGTAGTCATTTGAGGCTTATTATAATTAGAGGGCATTTCTTCTTGCATCCTGTAGATTACTACTATGGTTTTACTTCTGCTTCAGATGGCCTGATGCTATATTTCTTAACTATTTAAGGATCCGATGCATAAGCTAATGCTGCGTAAGAAGAGGTGGGGTGTTATATGTTCAATAAAAGCCCCTTATTGGGAAGCCTTCAGATCAGATCAGATTAACAGAGTTGGAAGGGACCTTGCAGGTCATCTAGTCCAACCCCCTGCCCAAGCAGGAGACCCTTACATCTGCCTCTACCTAGGATCGAACTCACAACCTCCTGATTGGGAGGCAAGAGCTCCATCTCTAGCCTTGAAATAGCAGATCTTCTGAAGTGTGCTTCAATTTGTAGGGAGCCAATGCAGATTTCATCTGTAATTATTCTTTTACTAGTCAATATTTTATTATATATTTTAAAAAGCTTTTGAAAATATATTTTAAAATAATATTTGTAGAAGAATAGTGATAAAATTAATTTCAGGCAACTTTGCCTTTTCTGTTCCATATTATAACAATTGAGATAGAGATTAACAGCTTTTTGTTTACAAGAGAAAATGGTGAGCAGTTAGTACTTTATAAACTATAGACTACTCCCAGTGCCATTTTTGTAATATTTGGAGACATTTTATCATCAAAACTTGGCAAAAAAATGTTAAACACTTGAGGCATGTTGACTTTTATCAGGATACTTAAGTAAAAAGAGGTATTATTTTAGAGGTATCTAAAAAAGTATTTTAGATACCTCTAAAATAAACCTCTAAACCAAATAAAACGGGCGCTTGCTGCATATCATATCCATCAAACTGAAAAGTGTTCATTTTTGGCTTATGAAAAAGCTGCAAAAATATGTACAACAGGGGTGTGAAACTCAAGGCCTGCAGACCAGATGCAGCCCACAGGGTGCTTAGATCTGGCCTGCAGAGCCGCCCTGGAAACAGCAAAGGACCAGCCCACGGTGCCTCTGCCAGCAAAAACAGAGCTCGGGAGGGCTATGCGCGGCCTGCCCGGGCTCTGTTTTCGGCTGCAACTGCCGCCTGCAGCCCTCTGCCAGAAAAAATGGACCTTGGGGAGACCACACGTCGGCTGCAGGCAACCATTGCGTTCAAAAACAGAGTCCAGGTGAGCTGCATGTGCCCCCCCTCCGTTTTTGCTGGCAGAGGGCTGCAGGAGGCCGTCATGGCCGAAACCAAAGTCTCAGTGAGTGATGTTGAGCTAGCCACGCCCCTGGCCATGTGCCCCCTGACCACACACCCCCAGCCCCCCAAGGTCAAACACAACCCCGATGCATCCCTCAATGAAATCAAATTTGACACCCCTGATAAATGTAGAGAGCTATAATAGCTCAGTGATTCAAGTATTTTCAAATATTATGAAAAACAGTAAATTTTAATATTAAATTGTATACTAGTCTGATTGTTCCTAATCTTTAAGGGACTTAACTAGAAATAAATTATTAATGGAGAATGAAAGATATAAAAGCAGATGTGGGCTTTGGAAATTTAAGGGCCAAGGAAGATTTATTGCAGAATGTTTCTGGTCTGGGTTAACATTAAATAAGAATGCTGTTGTTTCAATAATTATCTACAATCAACTTAGACCTTAAGCAGAAGAGCAAATAAATACTTCTGTGGTTGCCACTGAGTGTGACTGAATGTCACACTCTCTTCCTGATGCTTCAAACTCCTCTAAGCTGGAAAACTAGAAGTTATGGAATAATTATCATCTGATTAGAGCAGATAATGCAAGAGCAATGTCTCCAGGCTTGGAAGGAACAGAAAGCAGTGCTACAGACATTTCCTCTATTAGGAGTGATATATTTAATACTGAAGGAAGTTAGCACCTACCCCTCTCTTAGAAAAATGAAATATCCTAGGAAATATTAAAAAGGCAGAATATTATATAGAATATCCCTGGAGAAATGGAGAAACATTTTTAGGCAGGAAACAGACTCACTCTTAGTAGGCCCCACCTTTGTCAATGTGCCATCAAGGAATGGCCCAGCTCACTCATTCCCCTCACCTTGATAATAGCCTGGACCAGTCTATTCTACATAACAAAGATCTACCTCCTTCAGACAGAGCCATATTAGGAATTGCCCAAAGCCCTTTCATTACACCACATGGGACCTGGGAAGATTGCATCAGCCAGCGGGGCTCAAGCAAGCTTGGACTCAAGACAGACTACAGAGTTGCCCCTGCATGGCCCCATGGGAGTCTGACAGCCAATTGGAGTGCATTACATACACAGGAACAGGGAACTAAGTGGTGGGGCCCAACAGAGAACATAAAACCAAGGGACTCATCATCTTTTCACCCCTTTTCTCTTCACCCAACATCTGAAAGCATGTGATCTACCTTTTCTGTTCAGGAGCTCATGCCATGTGCTCCTGTCCTCCATTAAACCTTCTTTCCAAGCAACTTCCATGAATCCAGTGTCTTTTCCCCCACTTGGAACTGAACCCAGAAGGATATTCCTTCCAACAATACTATATTTCAAAATATAGGATAACATTTGCATTTCATACCTTTAAATGGTCACGTTCACATCTGTCACCCCCTTTCATGCTAAGTGCTTGGAAACTGTAGTTCAGGGTGTTACCAGTTGTAGTTTGGATGGTCCAGTCACAATATACACCTGGAGGGTAGTTGTTAGGGTAGTCCAAACTCTCCAAAATGCCTTGGGAATGGTTGACAATTACTATTCCCTGGCAAACTTGGAAGAAGAAGAAATTTAAAAATATACATTTTCTGTATTCTATATTTCTATTTTAAGAATGTAAAGAATCTATTGGTATCGGTAAGTTCAATCAGTAGTTAGGTGTTTATATGATGACCTTACAAAAAGGGATACATATTTTAATTTTAAAATAAAGTACAGAATTCTAAAACCCAAAATAAACCTTGAGAAGGCAAATAACCTTTAATGTAAGAATGACTTTCAAAAAAGGATCAGGAACATTTTCAGATAAGAATCCCACCCATTGATCTTCTCCAACAAATTCTTTTTTATCTTCCATACTCTCAATAAATGTCATTTTAGAAAGACAAGGTTGTGAATATAATATCTAGACTACTTGAAATGATGTTGTAGCTTTAGGCTGTTTGCAAATAAAAAGGTTTTCTGATAAATAGCAAGGGACTTTGTGATTTGAATAAATATCCTGAAATAATAGATGGTTGAAAATAAAAGAACAGCCGTACATAAGGTGGCAACTAGGATAATTCTGGATAATTTAGAGATTTTCTTTTTCAGGTACAGCATCATTAGTAAATCATTGGATTTTCTGTTTTAACTATTTTAACATGATAGAAGTAGCACTTAAAGGCATTGTTAAATTCTAGCCCCATCTTAGGCATATAAACTATTTGGGACTTTGGGCCACTGATTCTCTAAATTTGGGAAAAAAACAGTTGCAAACTACTTCTGCCAAATTGTCAGGAATCAAGGCTAATTTTGAACACATGTGTATATGCATGCGTGCACTCCCCCACAAACATACATTTTTACAATGATAACAGCACAATTTTTAAATTGCCCTGAATTTATAAAAGAAAGATGGGACAATAATTAGATCAGCCATGTCTCCTTTATCTTTTCAATTCAAGATTACAATTACCTATTATCATAAATGTAACATCCACACTTAAAAAACTTCTATAGGTTCATTCAAAGATGCTGCAAATGTACTTGAGCCGGTAGGACTTAATTAAAATATTTCAACTTACCTTGCTTAAAATGAGCAAGGAAACCTCTTCCATTTAAAGAGTAGCCTGTCCTTAGATTTATATACATATTATTGCCAGTAGAACGCATTGTGGGCAGGATCTGATTACCACAAAACTTGCCTAACATGTTACTGTTGCTACTGTTGCCATCATACACCTGTGGATATATAAATATTTTTAAAAAACATATTAATATATAGCAAACAAAGTTTTTTGGGGGATTGAAGTCTGCTTCTGGTTATTTTATAGATATGTTCATGTATCTTTCTTGGAAATATGACTTTAGGCTGTTATCGGCCAGCAATCAGTGTTCTTAAATGTTGCCTAATCATGAATGGGCTAGATCAGGGGTGAAATCCAGCAGGTTCTGACAGGTTCTGGAGAACCGGTAGCGGAAATTTTGAGTAGTTCGCAGAACCGGCAAATACCACCTCTGGCTAGCCCCAGAGTGGGGTGGGAATGGGGATTTTGCAGTATCTTTCCCCTGCCATGCCCACCAAGCCACAGCCACCAAGCCACACCACGCCCACAGAACCGGTAGTAAAAAAAAAATTGGATTTCACCACTGGGCTAGAAGAGCCGGTCAAGATCGAAGGAATCGAACTCCTAGCAGTGTGAGCAGAGTTAGCCTGAAATACTGCATTCTAACCACTGTGCCACCACAGATCTATATGATACATAATATATGCCATGTATCAGTGGTGGGTTGTAAATGATTTTGCTACTGGTTCATGCGCGCGCTCATGCGCATGCGCAGAAGCGTCCTGGGTGGATGGATGGAGCCTCCCGCTGCCGCGCTACCAGTTCTAAGAACTGGTCCGAACCGGGAGCAATCCACCGCTGTCATGTATCACTTCCTTGCTCCAAGGAAAATCGTGACCCCCCCCCCATTCTAGGAAAAAACTTAAAATTGAAAAGGACAGTTTTGATAAGAGAGCAGATTCATGCCAAAAGAAGAGACAGTCTTTTTCCTACCCTACAGGAAAACCTTACATTATTGGCAGCCCCATCGATAGCAATTAAAGAGTTCAAGAGTTTAAGCTGACAAGGTTGTAGGCACTTTTATAATCCCATCTTCCTAAGAGTTTAGCAATTCATAAATCTAACATCTTGGAAATAATTGAAAGGAATTTAATTTTTGCATTCCTTTTTTTTCTAGCAAGATTGAAATGAAGCTGAACTGATATAGTGGTAGTCCCAGACTAATGATCATAGCTGGGCTCAGAATTTCGATCATAAGGTGTAAAGTGGGTCACCCATGTAACCGTGCCTGATTTTATGACCTTCATTAAGCAAACACATTGTTTGCTACTGGATGGCTTTTGCCAAAAACTGGAAATGACACAAAAACGTCATAAATTATGTTCACATGACTGAAAATGGCCATAAATGTGGGCCAGTTACAGAGTGCCCAAAATAGACCTTTATTCCTTCTGTACATCTCCATGGCACATGTGGGTAATACTCTTTTTCTTCTAGAAATATAGATCTGAGACTACTTCCACAGTGGAAAACTTATATTGCATGAATAATTGGTCTTTCAGCTATTATTATTAGCTGTTATCATCCTTCCTCAGAGAAAATTAGACTTACAGCAAGATAATCAGAGCAACAGGATGGATGAGACTCTAGATGGAACTGATCAAAATAGATTTCCAACACGCTTCCATGACTTGACTTCAGCAGCCAATAACATTCCGCATTTTGGTAACAGGGCATAGGGTAATTGGGAGACATGAGTATTCCAGAAGAAGTAAGGATTCCACCACAACCTGAAAATAAGTAGGAAATTCCAATTCAATGACAATTGACCAACTTTATTCTCCCCCCCCCACTAATACTATGTACTCTCTATTTACTTTTAGCATAGTTTGGAATTAGTAATAATTACTTTTTAGGTTAAACCCATACTTCTTATAACTTTCAGTATGTTGATAATTTCTTGCCATCCACTTCTGAAATTGGAGAAATGAAATTCCAATTAAAGGTCAAATTTAATTTTCCTTAATGTCCATATAGACATTTATAGAGAGAAATGTAAGGATGCAAATATGTCTAAGCTTCTAGATATCTGCCTGTCAATTGTGTAGCTCTTTCATTCAGGAAACCTTCTCATAATAAAAAAGTGGCATAAATTATTATCTGTTCATTTAAATACCACTCAACTGATTGGGGTAGACCTAAAGCCATAAACTATCAAGCATATAATAGAAGAGTCCAGATACCCATAGCCTATTTCATCAAAATGCTTTGACTCACTGAGAAAAATCATTTGGTCTCCGAAGAACCTCAAGTCAAGGTCAGGCTGCTTTGATGGGTATCCTGCTTGATAAACTGGTGTTTCTGTACATATACATAAGCCGCTCTCCCTGAGCCAAGCAACCCAACAATTCCATTTGACTGATTAGAAATGGGGCAATGCTATGTATTATAGATTTGTCTGATCAACTTTATCTGAAACTCCAACAAAGCAACCTTTTGAAGATGTGTGGAATCTAAATGTACAGCAATTGTATTTTTAAAATTGTGAGCAATGACATTATGCAAAGAGAGAATTTTAAAAATGCAGACCAGGAATGGAATATTTTCTTCTGCCTTAATTTTTGTCACAATTTTTAACCTGTATAGGATCATACACTGCTGAATCTCTCTTAGAATAGTGTTCTATCATTGTGAGTCTACTTCTGAAAATGTCCAGGTTTTTTTCCACATCAGGAAGATTATGGCTTTTCCCATAGGTCTCAAGAGGCCAGGTTTAAGAGTTTAAGAAGGGGCGGTGATAGTAATGATAAAAAGATAAGAAATCAAGGAAAATGGCCAAGGAAAATGAAAGAAATCAATTATCTTCTCTTCTTGTTACTTGCTAGAGAAATAACCTGATACATTTTATATTTTGATTTTACCTGTTGATGTTCCATTCCAAGAAGCTGAGAAGCCAGTACTTGTTAAATATATATCACTCACAAACTTTATCCACAGATTATTACTATGGGAAATGGTAACAGGAGGCAACGAGGAGCCACAATACTTCCCAAGCAAAGGAGATGTTTCAAAAGCTCCATTTCTTTAATCAAAAACCAATATACAAAAAAAAAAAAAAGAAAAAATAATTAAACTTGAATCTCCAGTAAGACTATACTTACAAAGCACCAAATGGGTACTTAGCAATAAGAAAATTCTTTCTAAATAGTTTTAAATTTAAAAACTTCATTCAGACAATTAAATAAAGGCAGAAAAAATTAAAACAATTTGTACTAGAAATATTCTGCTGAAAGAAAAGGACTGATTTCTCACTAAATATAGCTAATTTAGTAGAACAAAAGACTTCTTGGACCTCTAATTTTATGGAATACCATTTCTATAAACTCCAGCCAACTATTTGGAATAGAATATTTTATTTGACCAAGTGTGATTAGACGTACAAGGGCATCAAATTAGACACATTAAGGCACTGGAGTAAAGAAGGAATCTGAATATATTTAAAGGAATATTCATTCTATTACACAGATACAGCCCTATACACAACAAAGACCAAAAGGAAGAAGAGTTGCTTACACAATACTTAACCAATTTTAAAATGTTTAAAAGTAAAAGGAAGGAATGTAAAGTAGGTTTATTTGACCAAGATTAAAAGAAGATATATTACTTCTGGCAAGCTTCTGTGAAATTTCTGCTGACATCAGGCCTGAAAAGATTATGTTTTATGAATTTATTTATACTGTAGATAAGAGAAGGGATATGGGATGAAGAAATAAATTGTTTGTAACATTAGAAGGGATGGAGAGCCACTAATTTCTTTATAGTTGTGAGGAAGGTTGGAATTCACTTTTTATACATTTCTTTTCCCTTTATTAAATCTTTACTTTTCTCTTTTTCTTTCTTTCTTTCTTTCTTTCTTTCTTTCTTTCTTTCTTTCTTTCTTTCTTTCTTTCTTCTTTTCTTTTTTCTTTTCTTTCTCTTTTTTCTTGCACTTTTCCTTCTTTCTATTCACTTTTTATTTAAGTTTAGTTTGTGTTATTTTTTATTACGTATTATAATCAAAAATTTAATATTCTTGTAATAATATAATTCTTAATTCTTATATGGGAAAAACATGCTTAACTGGTTTATGGAATCTGCTATCGTTAGGATGATTTTAAGTGATTTGGTATTGCCTCCTTACAGCGAACTCTAAGGAGGCAATACCAAATCACTTCTGAAATTTTGCCAAAACATAAAATAAAATGTCCAGGTAGTTGTCACGAGTCAAATTGACTCAAAGGCAAAACTCACTCACTTACTTATTCACTCATTCACTCACTCATTCTCATAGAAATTTGAATCTTTGCCAAAATTTGTGTCAACAAAAAAACAGTTGATCTATCAATGCAGAAAGAAGAGGAATAGAAAATGTTGTCTGATTGTTAGGGATGGGAATAGGAAACCTGTTATCTGAAGCTCTTAGCAAGGGCAGTTACATAATGCAGCATGAAGTGTGATGGTATTATACAGACAGTTAAGGAAAGGAAGACTGCTATACAAACAGCCCAATACTATTGTAAACAACCGTATTTTTTAAAAGACTAAATACTGTGGGGAAGATCTTCTGTATAAATTTTTTTTTTAAAAAAAATGCAATTCCAAGCTCTTCTGTGGGTTTTTTTTTTTTTTAAGAAATCAGTTAGGCTTTACAAATTTGTGGTATTTTGATATTGTGTATTCCTTTGAGGAAGAATGCTCCTAATCCCTTCCTTAGTCAAACTCTTTTATATGCCTGTTTTGGAGAACCAGAAGATAGTTCCAGGTTGCAATGGGATACAGGGTAAAAAAAAATCACAGTATAAAACACTGTCAAATACTATTATAGTACTGTATAGTGCTTTTTTAAAAATAAAAGACTGGACAGCCACCTATCTAAAATGGTATCAAGTCTCCTATTTGAGTAGAGGGTAGGAGTAGAAAACCTCCGAGATACCTTCCAGCTCTATTTTGATTGATTGATTTGACTCCAGGCTTACAGTTCCATGAAATGAAGTGATTAATTGTTCAGGGGTATAAATATAGTCAAATGGAAATCAACTTGCCTAATTTCAAGATAATCATACAGACACATGGCAGACTCATCCTCCAAAGAGAAATTGGTGAAATGCAAAGCAATTTTTTTGTTGTTTGCCACATGGATCTTGTATATGCATACCATTTTGCTTGGATAGTTATTTGGATAGTTTGGTGATGTTAGCACACCAGAGTCTGTCGTATATTCATGTGAACATACTAGAAAAGAAACAGAAAAGAAAGTCCATTGATAAAATAATAATAGTAATCACAAATATCACAAAGTATTAAGATCTGAAAATCAAAGAAGAAAGATTGCATAAACTGGCCCTAAAGGTCCAGTAGTTTTCTGCATACTTGTTCTGACACAGCTCCCAAAACATGACAAACCCTCTGAAGCGAACTCAAAAGATTCCTTTAATAGGAATGCTGGCGGCCCTGGCAAAAAGTTTATCTCACAGGCTAACAAGTCCGGCTGGCCGGAAGATGAATAGTTGTCTGCCACACCTATTCATCTCTGCCGCCTGCCTTTTATCCCGAGCTAGGGTGGGGCCTCATTAGCAGCTGTGGCTCTTCCTTACCCAGGATCTTACCCACGGCTTTCCACTGCTCTCCCCTTCTCTGCCTTCTGCACAGCTGCGCGTCAGGCACTGGACCTAGCTGTTCCTCTTCTTCTTCATCAGCTATCTCCAGACCTGGGGGCTGTTGACTCTCCATCTGAGAACTGACGGATGGACCAGGCTCTGCCTCTCTCTCTCTCTCTCTCTCTCTCTCTCTCTCTCTCTCTCTCTCTCTCTCTCTCTCTCTCTGACAGCTCCATTCCCTCTTCCCCCTTGGAGCTCCCAGGTTGCCCTGATGCTGACTCCCACACCTCCTCCTCCTCCTCCTCTGATAAGGCTGCTGAAAGGGCCGGCGGCCGACAGGCCACAACAATACTTGGCACGATACCAGAAAATCTTGGCGGTACTTAAAAAACTGTGCATTGGCAAAAATTTCCATCTGCCAATTACAAAAAGCCACACTGCTTGGATCCATACATATACTATACCAATACATTATGGCATGCTAGGTTCTTGGGAAGAATTTGATGTGCATGAAGGCTGACATCAGCTAAAAGACAGGTAGAAGTGATTTTACATTTACCACTTGCCTGGTGGAACCACAAAACAGACAAAGTAACAGAAAATGAAGAAGTTAAATGCTATAGGACTTCAGAATTCAAACAGACAGGCATCTGTCACATAACACCCCAGACAACAATTGTTGATAAGATCGACCAAGGGTGTCAAACTCAGGAGCCAGGGCCTGAATCTGGCTTGCGGGATGTTTAGATACGGCCCACGGGGTTGCAGCAAAAGAATGGCCCGCGGTGCCTCTGCCAGCAAAAACGGAGCTGGGAAGGACTGCGTGAGGCCCTTCCGAGCTCCATGTTTTCTGGCAGAGGGTTGCAGGAGGCTGTCACAGCCAAAAACAGAGCTCGCGAGGGCCACATGCAGCTTTGCCGAGCTCCGTTTTCACTGGCAGAGGATTGCAGGAGGCCGTTGCAGATGAAAACGGAGCTCGGGAATCTGTTTTCACTGGCAGAGGACTCAGGCCACCTCCAACACCAGTGACATCGAGCTGGCCATGCCTACCCCAGCCCCCTGAAGTCAAACACAACCTTCATGCGGCACTCAGTGAAATTGATTTTGACACCCCTGAGATAGACAAAAGAATCTGGATAGTAGATAATGGATGTTGCAATACTGGAGGAAAAAAACCTGAAGAAAAATGCAAAATATAAAGCTGTGCAAAGTAGAACGACTTTGACAAAAGAAAGCTAGATAGTAATATGCTTTCCAATAGTACCAATAGTAATAGATGCCTTGGCTGCAATCCCAAATTTTTTGAGTACCACTTGAACACTATGAGCTTGACAAAATCATCATCAATCAATTGCATAGAACTGAAAACCATCTTTGGGAAGGTCCTATCTCTCATTCTCAATAAAAACAATAAAAGACAGTGTCTTCTAATATCTCAAATAAGATATACTTAAGTGAAATATTAGCAATGGACAAAAGAGATGGTGACTCAGGTTTCATTAAAAATCATTTCAGTTTAATAGTGCCATACTATTAATAGAAATGCTGTTTTTCTTTTTAATTTTTTGTGTCTTAGACACAAGGATAGTTTTTTCCTGAATGCCATCACTCTGTTAAACAACTAATTACCACAATACTGACAAACTATTTACTAAGACTGTATTACTAATATTCTTCTTATCCTTCCTATTACCTATCTCCTACCTCTTATGACTATAATCATGTTGCTTGTATTTTTACGATTTATATTGTTGTTTGTTTCCTAGTATGATTTGATTGCTTATTAGTAACCTATGACTATCACTAAGAGTTGTATCTTATGATTATTGATAATGTATTTGTTTCCTTTTTTTCCTTTTATGTACACTGAGAGCATATGCACCAAAGACAAATTCCTTGTGTGTCCAATCTTGGCCAATAAAGAGTTCTATTCTATTCTATTCTATTCTATTCTATTCTATTCTATTCTATTCTATTCTATTCTATTCTATTCTATTCTAATTAAACAAAGCTGAACTAAGGAGACAAAAAGAAACCTGGTTTCTAATTTCAATCAGATTTTTTTCTAGAATTTATTTTCTGCTTTGTTTGAAAGGACAATCAAAACTTGGAAGATGACAAATCTCCTAAAAAGCTGTATCATAATCCAAGTGGAAGACTCTTCTTACTCATATGGCTTTCCTGACAATTCAAGGCATTATTTTAGCACATCTTTAAAAAAAAAAAACAAGTAATCATGTGAGAGTTGCTTATCCCACTAAATTCCAAGTCAAATTAAAATGCTCTTGCCAGTGTTTAATTTCTGATTCTGCTATTTTAAAAAGCTATTGCATCTTGTATAAAAAATAATTTCAGTTGGGTTCCCCAAGACAAACAGTTCTATTTTAATGTTATTTGTAAAAATTTAGGGTGCTTCCAGATAGATTGCTCTGGAGACTATTGATTTGGAGACTATTGCTTTTTCCTACCTGAAGAAAAAAGAAGAAAGAGGAAGAGATGATAAAAATGGAGAGACTTATAAAAGAAAGATTCATTTTGGGGTAATACAATGCTTTAGATATTACTTTGAAAATATGTTTTTGTATACACCCAAAAAGGAATTAGCACCTAACTGTCATTCTTTAAAGCAGCTACAGCTGTTTTCAGAATTGTATTCAACTGTGAAGAACAATCACACTGTTATGGAAAAAGACCCAGTTATTTTTAAATATTTTGCAGGGGGGGAAATGCTATATTCACTAATCAATATGAAGGGTTTTGTATAAAGATACCTTGTAAATGCTATAAATGTTTTATTTGGAAACATCCTATTCTCTTATAATATAATCCTTTCATAATAACATGTGAATATAGTTATGGAAGCATAGAATTTAGCTGCCCATTCTACTTTCCCAAAAGGAATCAGCTGACTTCTGATCAAAATATTTGAGACTTCCACAGAACTCAAGAAGTGATTTAGAATCTAAGGAGCAATGGAAAGTGGGCTGGGACATGCATTTTGCTCAAATTGCACAATGGCTACAAGAAATTGAATACAAATGACTAAAAAGATTAAATATGAACATCCTGCTTGGCTAGCTTTCTTGCTTAGGAGTTCCATCCAAAACCATTACAGTAACTCATCTGTTTCCCATGCTTCTCACTGAAGCAAGGAAAATCTTTTGGTAATGCAGCATTCAGCTATTGGATTGAACCCTCCTAATGTGAATTAAAAACAAAGTTTTATTTTGCACTTTTTGTTGGGGAAGCCCCTATAGAAGTTTCGCTATGTTAACAAAAACATAGAAAAACTTATATTGTGTTAATTTTCAACTTATGAATTACATATTGAAAGAAAATAATGATTGTACGGAATAATATATTCACAAAGTGTTTTCAATATACAAAAATGGAAAGATCTAGCTGGCTTTCAGTCCAAATAATCAGATTAGCTCTACAGTAGAAAGGACAATGACACTATTGGATGATAAACTGTAAAAACAGACAACAGAAGATTAAAACATTATTTGGTTGCCTCTTGCTGATCTATGCTTGCACAACAAAGCTAGGAAAAACGAGGCAGACATATTTCTTTCCATCTGTTTTCCAAAAGTGAAACATTCATTATTCTAAATGCCAAATAAAGATTCTTGCATCATTGGTGATTTTTTAAAATCTGATCTCTCATAGTCAAGGGCTCCCTGGAGAATTAGCAATTTGTACTATTTGTAACTTCCTCCAAATTTTCTTGCATCCACAGCAGAACATATTCTTTTTCTGAAGGCAACTGAAGTATTGGCACTTGGAATCTTGACATTGTTGACACAAGGCAACATTAATTAATTAACTTAATCTGAGCAATTCAGGAAAGAGGAGTGCAAACAACAGGGAAGATTTTGTAGAGACTATGGCATTCATTTTCAAATATTGTACATTCATTCAAGAAACCTTAAATAAAATCTTCTACAGATCTGATTTCAGCTGTTTATGATCTAGGTACCATCTAAGTGGACATTATTCTCAGATTGGGGATCGCTGCTCTGAAGTACAAAATGTTCTCTTCCCCCTCTATTATAAGATTATTCATTAGAATCTCTGAAATGTAAGCATATATCCCAAATTGCAGATCTGATTTCAGCTGTTTATGATCTAGGTACCATCTAAGTGGACATTATTCTCAGATTGGGGATCGCTGCTCTGAAGTACAAAATGTTCTCTTCCCCCTCTATTATAAGATTATTCATTAGAATCTCTGAAATGTAAGCATATATCCCAAATTGCCCGAAAGGTGAAATAAGGAATGAAAAAAGATTACTCTATGATAAGTAGATTCCTAATTAGTTGCAAAAGACATGTTAGATACACCAACTTGGAAAGATTTATTCCAAATGATAGTTTTTCAATCTTGGCTGTCAGAATTGTGCTTTCTATTTAAAAAGATCTAAAAAATACAAGAACTTATGACTTAGCTAATACTAAATTAATTATTTGATTTGACTGGACCATTGCCAGCAAGGCACACCAGAAAATGAACAAAAATAAGAATGTATAATTTCATAAATATTAAAGCCTAAGCACTTGGTTTATCAAACTTAATTAAAATTGCTGTAGTATGTAGTGCAGGATTGGGGTGATTTGGTAAACCATAGATTGAGCATGAAATAGCAATTGTGTCAGTCCAGCATTAACCAAGATATGATGTTGAGATCACAAAATTGATTGATAATTCTGTACTATCCTGTAGCAGTCAGACTGCATCTGGAATATTGAGTCCAGTACAAGCAGGATTCTGAGGATTTAGAAAGGATAAGAATAACAGCCAAAATGGTGAATGGCTTGGATCCAGACTGCTATGAAAAATGGTTAAAAGAACCATTTTCCAAACTATGTTTAGTGTGGGGGAAACAGCTAAGGGGAGATTTAACAGCACTGTCCCAATACTGAAATGTATAATCCCATAGGGAAGACAGTTTGGATTTACAGATAGTCCTCTGTTGACAATGGCATTTGGGACAGGCTTCCCCACTGACTTTGCTTGTCAGCTAGCAGTAAAGTTGCAGATGGTGATTGCAGGATGCTACAATGCAGCGATGGATTCTAAATCCCATTGCTACCAGTTCGCGCGCGTGCAAAGCTTCTGCGCATGCGCAGAATCGTCTGGGGTGGGTGGGCGGAGCCTCCAGCCACCACCGCTACCAGTAGCAACCCACCACTGCTACAGCGTCATAATTATCACATGACTAAGGGGATGCTGCAAAGGCCAGAATTCAAGGACTAAAGTACCAATCATTCAGTGTCATTGTTCAAATGATCGCTGAACAAGTGGTCATTAAGTGAGGACAACTTGTATTCTCTGTAGTGCCTGAGGGTAGGACAAAAACCAGTGAATAGAAGCTTTACAAAGACAGATCAACAGAGAAATAAGGAAAAATTTCATGATGACAAATATGAAGCAGTAGAACAGCCTGTTTTCTGCAGCCATAGGTGCTTGCATTACTGGTAGTTTTTATAAACAAAGTCAGGTAACCATTTGTCTAGAATGCTCTGAGGATTCCTGATCTAGGTAGAGGATTGGACTAAAAGACTTCAGGATTTCTTACAATCCTATGTTTCTAATATTTCAGAATATAGGTTTGCCAGGGACAAAAAAAATAAATTGGTTGGATCATATATATACAGAGATTAGCAACCCTTGATTCTTTTTAGTCCATCATAAATATTTAGTAATGATATAAATAGAGATCTACAGAATTAGTATCACTTTGAACAAAATCTCCAAATGTAGCAATTAAGGCTAGAGAGATTCAGATCAGATTCTGCTCTGTTATAACTAATCTAATGATACCTAACTGGATTTATGATGACTGAAGAAGGCAAACCTTTTCATGCCAAGGATGGCAATTACATAAATATACTTCAGAGTCACTAATTACCATGCCAATAGCCTGTTAATACATAGAAAGGATAAGGAAAAAAAAGCAACAAGATTAAACCAGCATAGGTATAAGAGTCATTTGTATAGCCCAGGGGTCAGCAACCTGCGGCTCTGGAGCCGCATGTGGCTCTTTCATCCCTCTGCTGCGGCTCCCTGTCGCCGGTCAGCACCACAATTTTGAGAGGAGCTTCCGGTTAGGGTGGGGGGATAGCAGGATGTGCCAGGAGGAGACTCTATGGCAAGGGGCGGGTGTTCTGGTCAGCTCCACAATTGATAGGGCTTTCGGTTAGACTGGTAGAGGAAAAAGGACGCTGCGCTAGGAGACTATGGTGGGGAAACTGGACTTCCGGTCGGCTCCAGAATTGAATGGGGGGCTTTTGGTTAGGACCTTTGTGGCTCTTTGAGTGTTTATTTATTTATTTATTTATTTATTTATTTATTTTGTTATTCTTATATGCCGCCCAACTCCTGAAGGACTCAGGGCGGCGTACAACAGGAAAAAATACAAGAATAATCAAAATGCAAGTGATTAAAAAAAACAAATACAAATTTTTAAAAACAATATTAAAACAACAACATCCATTCGATATCATACATACTTGGGGGGTGATCTCAGGTGGATTAAGCTATCCCCCCACCTGCAGGAAAAGCCATGTTTTAACGGCTTTTCGGAAGGCCAGCAGAGTGGGGATGGTTCGGGTCTCTGGGGGAAGTTGGTTCCAGAGCACGGGGCCAGCCACAGAGAAGGCTCTCCCCCTAGGGCCCGCCAGCCAGCATTGTTTGGCCGACGGGACCTGGAGGAGGCCAACTCTGTGGGCCCTAACCGGTCAGAGGGAAGTATGAGGCAGAATGCGGTCCCGAAGATATCCTGGTCCTAAGCCATGAAGGGCTTTAAAGATGGTGATCAACACCTTGAATTGGACCCGGAGACCGATGGGCAACCAATGCATCTGGCGGAGTATTGGTGTCACGTGGGTGTACCTTGGCACACCCACCACAGCACGCGCAGCCGCATTTTGTACCAGCTGAAGTCTCCGGATACTCTTCAAGGGTAGCCCCATGTAGAGCGCATTGCAGTAGTCCAAACGCGAGGTGACAAGGGCATGAGTGACCGTGAGTAGAGCCTCCTTCTCCAAGTATGGCCGCAACTGGTGCACCAGGCGAACCTGTGCAAAGGCCCCCCTAGCCACAGCAGAAAGATGGTGGTCCAATTTTAGCTGTGGATCTAGGAGGACCCCCAAGTTGCGGACCTGGTCTGAGGGAGTCAGTTTCGCACCCTCAAAGACCAAGGAGGGATAGTTGTCATGGTCCTTAGGAGGCAATATCCACAGCCACTCAGTCTTGTCAGGATTGAGTCTGAGTCTGTTCCTCCCCATCCAGATCTTAACGTCGTTCAGGCAGCGGCACATTACATCAACTGCCTCCCTGAAGTCAGATGGGGTGGTGATGTACAGCTGGGTGTCGTCAGCGTACTGATGGAAACACACCCCATGTCTGCGAATGATCTCACCCAACGGTTTCATGTAGATATTGAACAGGATGGGCGAGAGAACCGACCCCTGAGGCACCCCACATGATAGGGGCCTAGGGGACGATCTCTGCCCACCTGCCAACACCGACTGCATCCGATCGGCGAGATAAGAGGAGAACCACCGCAAAACGGTGCCTCCCATTCCCAACTTGCCGAGCCGATGCAGAAGGATACCATGGTCGATGGTATCGAAAGCCGCTGAGAGGTCAAGTAGCACCAGGATGGAGGAATTTCCTCCATCCCGGGCTCGCCAGAGATCATCCATCAGGGCAACCAAGGCAGTTTCTGTACTGTAGCCGCGCCTGAAGCCCGACTGGTAAGGATCTAAATGGTCTGTTTCATCCAGGAGCTGCAGAAGCTGAGTCACCACCACCTTCTCCACAACTTTCCCTAAAAAAGGTAAGTTGGAGACTGGACGATAGTTCTTCAAATCAGCTGGATCCAGGGAAGGCTTCTTCAGGAGGGGTCGCACCACCGCAGCTTTTAACGACTGCGGTACGGATCCCTCCCTCAAAGAAGCGGTGATCACCGCCTGGATCCAGCCGCGTGCCACCGACCTGCTGGCCGAGACCAGCCAGGAGGGGCATGGGTCCAATAAACAGGTGGAGGTACCCATCGCTCCCATAGCCCATAGTTTAGGGTTGCCGACCCCTGGTATAGCCTAACTGGCAGTTGGCAGTAACAGTAAGCCACTGTTATCTATGAGTTCAACTTTATTTGCAATAAAATTAATCTCTAGTCAGAAGCATCTGCAGAGACATGGGAAAACAGAAGATGGCATTTTCCCAGCTAGGATACGGACAGAAAAAGCAGGATATTATAGCATACAAATGAGTAGGCAGAAAAAAGGATGAATAGATGAGAATGACTGCTAAACCATTCCAATAAAAAGAACTGTTTCTTAATCATGTGAGTAAGGAACTACTGGCCTTCTAGAAATACTAGAGAATATATTCATCAGCCCCAGCCAGTGAAAAGAGAGGGATGCTGTACTTCAGCAATATTTAGAAAGCCAACAGTTCTCTACTTCTAATTTATTATATTGCAAGCAGCATTCTTCTGTTGCAAGGGCCTTAGCATGGACCACACCAATGAAACCCAAGTTACGTAGGCCTTAAAGCACACAGGTTCAGACTACATATTATTATAAAGTAAGGATGGCAGCTTTTTCCAAGTTGAAGTGCTAAAGAAATATTTATTTTAATAAAAGTTGACATCTGATTTTGTTTGGTATAGCAACTTTGATAAAAATTGATTTCTAGATGAGTTTTTGTTCTGTTCCTGTTTTAGTTACTCATCTACTTTGGTATGCTTTCATTTCCTAACTCATTCATAACTGCCAGATTTTCAGTAAATATTATTCCAGAGCTATCAGTTCAGAGGAACCTGTTATTTCCTGAAAGACCCATTTAATCTTGAGTATGCTCAGAGAAAGGAAATGTAGAATACACCTCTGAAAGTTATATAAGCAACTATTCATGCTATGGCATTCAGCCATAACTGCTTTGCCCAGAGTGCTATGCACTACCAATAACTTTTGTCTGCTATAGTTGCAAATCATTTCATTAATTGGGTGCCGTCAAGTTTGGTTTAACTCCTGGTAACTGCACAAATATTCTATATTAGCTATAGATCAAAAAGGAAAGAAATATAAAAAAGCTGGAGGGAATGGGATAAAACTATCTGTTTTGTCCTCCAAAACCTCATACAGACACATTCTATAAAATCAGGGAAAGGTTGCGTACATAGCTTCCTGAATTCCTCCCCACCCAATCTCTTTAAAATCCTTGTCTTCTGGGTCATGTGACCAGAATGGAAAAGGGAAGAAAGTAAGTATGGAGGAACTGACACCTTTCCAATCATTGCCCAACTCTTTCCCACAAGGATGAATTGATGGGGAGTTATTTTCCTCTCAATTGTTTTTTCTTCATAGCTCCCAGATGAATACAAACTCCATCTTTCTTTCTTTTTTGCTAGTTTCCTCCCAAAGAAATTTTAGTCCCAATCTGTCCACTTTTTTAAAAAAAATATCCTGCTGATGGGCAGTGTTGTTCCCATTTACCTAATTCCTTTCCAACATTCTATTCAATAGAAAGAACAAAAGAGCAGGCTAATAATTAACAAGCAAAATTGTATCCTCTCAGAAATAGATTAAACTAAGATCATATATTTTATTTTTATTTATTTATTTATTTTCAAGATATGTAAAACCTCCCAGCTCAAACAACGTGACTCTGGACAACATGCCATATATAAAACTAATAATAAAAAGTGGGACGGGCAGTGGAAAATCCAGATTCACTTAACAACCATGATTTTGTGAAGTTACAACAATTGTAAAATTGCGTACCACTCACTTCATGAACATATCACTTAGTGAGACAGATCCCAATTGTGACCGTAGGTTGAGGACCACCTGTACCCTGCATTTCAGGTGGAAAGATTCTCAATAGAGAATATACTTCAATAAAAACAGAGAAGCCCTGCAATCAGGCTGACAATCTAAAAAGATATGGCACTAGAGAGAGGGAGAGAAGGAAGACACTGATAAAAAAGAGTAATCATCTATAATTCCTAAGACTGTACAGATCTCAGGTTCTCCTTATACCGCCGCCCTGAGTCCCCAGGGAGTAGGGCGGCATATAAGGACACTAAAATAAATAAATAAATTTCATTTTTGTGAAATATTGAATAGATTCCAGTATTTCACTAAGTTGTAATACGATCCAGATTTGGCTTAATACACTATATGAACCCAGTCACTTGATTTGTGAAGTATAGTTTATGGCTAGGGCTATATTG
Organism: Diadophis punctatus similis; assembly: GCA_023053685.1. Taxonomy (NCBI): domain Eukaryota; kingdom Metazoa; phylum Chordata; class Lepidosauria; order Squamata; family Dipsadidae; genus Diadophis; species Diadophis punctatus. The sequence goes on along the minus strand of JALIGW010000007.1, from coordinate 27,841,568 downwards.
ACTTATTTGACAAACTGTGGTTAATCAACCAGATGACTATATAATGTATCAACCAGATTACAAATTTCTTATTTCCACTCTAGTCTTATCCACCTTCTAGCTAAATTAGGAAAGGAGAAATTTAAATAAGAAATGTTCATGATATGATTCAAGGTAATTAGGTTTGCATGAAACATTTTGTTTCAAACACATTATGTTTGGAAAATATGTTTGTTTTTGAATATCAAATTTCACAAAACTCCAGTTTTTGCTCAAAATTATTCAGAAATTGTTTTACATAGTTGTAAATAAATCTTTACAACCTCCACATGCTATAGCATGTGAAAATAAAATTCCCATCATATTAATCAGAAAGAATGTAACAATGGAACTATAAAAGCATTTCAGAGATCTGGCTGACTACAGTAATTTTATCTTTCCTAATCTTCAATTATACAGCCTTATCTCTCTCTAAACTCAGTGGGAGTTACTGGTAACTAGATATGCATAGCATTACATAAGAAATTTAATTAATGCATATTAATGTATAGTCTTATAAAGTTGCTTCATGTGGTTGATGAATTAAAAGACCCTGATGGCATGGTCAAAGGTGAAGAGTGTGAAAACTGCAGTGCCTCACATTCTCTCATCCAGCATTAAATACAAATAATTTATATGCTTTATTACATTTTGCCTAATAATTGCGGAACAAATTCAAGGGAAAGGGAGAGTTGGTGAGCGACCAGAATTTACCTATATCAAAAGGTTTGTATTCAGCCATGAAGCCAAGATTTGTGGCAGATGAAGCTCTGAATTTTATATAAAGAGAGTTATGTCTTGAATGTACCACAGGTGGTATAGTGTTCCCACAGTATTTTCCCAACGAAGGAGAGGTTGCATTGCCGCCATTTCTAATCTGCAAAAGAAAAAAAATCCAATCCCATGAAAATACCACAGAACTAAACACATATATTACAAGGAGTCATTCCTGTCAATACTTTGGATAGGGAAGGAAAATTGTCTCCTATTCTGTTTTAGATTACCTTTGTCCAATTTCCCTATCACTTTTTAAAGACATTTTAAAGACTTTGAAAATTAATATCATTTTTGTTCACCTTTCTATATGAGAATGTTTTCTCATACAGAATAGGTGAGTGACCGTATATGCATTTTGATAAAATTGGCTTAGTGGAACTATTTGTGCAATCATTTTCTGGAGGGTGGAGGTTCATTCTCCAAGCTTGTGGGTTGGTTTCTGAATGTTTTGTTATCAGGCTAGGTAATTCTTCCATCTCTTAAATTCTGCTGAGGATATTATCTAGCCTGGTAATGAAATGTTCAGAAATCAACCCACAAGCTTGAAAGACGAACCTCCACTCTTATCCTACATCCGAGCTATAGATATTCACAACAATCACAAATCATTTTCTTCTAATACAAATATTCTAATGTCAATTAGTGCCATTGAGCAAGGCTTAACTTTGGTGATTTCGGCATGCACAATGCTAATTATATCAATCCAGCTCAGTAGTAACCTGTAGTTCTCCCAATGATAATTTTCTCTTTAATCTCATCCCTCCATTTTGTCTTTCCTTCTTTTATCAACTTCAGTCTTGCCAAGCATTAGACATCATATGCCAAAAATAAATGAGATTCTGCTTGCCAATCATTTTTTGAAAAGTCAATCTAATGGAACCAAGATCAAATGATATCTCCTTTTGCAGTCCTCAATATTTTTAGTAACTGTGCCCAGATACAAAATGTGTATGTAAATATTTTATTTCTTTCACTTGTACAATGTACTACTTTAACTTTTCTGAACTTTGTATCATAGAAATATCCTTATTTTTCATGATTCTCTCTATGTTTGTCATTGAGTTCCACTCTAAAATGAATCTTACCTTACTTTCTTTAGCACACTATCTTTAACTGTTTTTGAGCCTAATACAACAGATACAATATTTACAGTTTCATTGTCAAGTGTTAAGTTCATTAATCATGCCGGTAGATATTATCATTATCTTTTGAGTATTTAATACTAAACCTGTTCTTTGCTTTTTATTTTCCACTTTCAAAATGCTTTTAATTTCCCATACTTTAGTTTAATAGAATAGAATAGAATTCTTTATTGGCCAAGTGTGTTTGGACACACAAGGAATTTGTCTTTGGTGCATATGCTCTCAGTGTACATAAAAGAAAAGATAACATTTGTCAAGAATCATGAGGGACAACACTTAATGATTGTTATAGAGTACAAATAGGCAATCATTAACCAAGCATTGTCAATCTGCATATCTCCAAATGCGAATGTTTCAGTCTCCTGTCCTCACTTCTGTCAAGTGCCAGAGAAATCAGGAGATTCCGGCAGTTCAAATGAGTATAAAGATTTATTACAAGCTTAAGTTCTCTAAAAGAATCTGACCAACTAATGGTCAAGGGAAATTAGCAAGAGATAAGATGTCTTGCAGGGCACAGGGACTTGTGACTTATGACACATTTGACCCTTCCCTAAGGCTCAGCCTCGCATCTCCCACATCTTCTCTTCCCCTTAATCCTAATTTCTATTATGAAGCATTCTGTTTCTTTCAATTCTGCTTCACTATAAAGATGCATCAGAAGATCTTATATTCTGGCACACTTAGAATGTTATTAGCCTTAATATATTCCACATTCTGGCATCACGCAGGAAAAGACCTTGCTGAATCAATAAAGCAAAGGTTTATTATGTTATTGCTCCTTATCTCTGCTTGCTCTCTCTATTATCTATCTGAGGTTAACTGTATGATCCCATGTTCCTCTGCCTTATCTGAAACTTGTCTGTTCCTTTGTCTCTATGTATAGCTGTATTCTACTTTGTAAAAACAACATAAATGTTTTATTCTACGTTTATTCAACATGGATGTTTTATTTATTTTGAGAAGTGCAAATTCCCAAACCTCTTGCATTATTATTATGAAGTATTTAAGTAATTCTACCTCATCACCTAGGACATCATTGTCTAAAATAAATTGTTACCAAAAACAATTCTTGTAATTGCTTATGTCTACTGAATACAGTTTACAATAATGTATAAACCTGCATTGCCTTTCACTCCTAAGTATGTATTCTCAAAGTATGAATCTCACCAATTTCAACGCAAGCAAATATGTTAGAATTATGGGATCAATCTAACCTTGATTTAAAAAAACCCACATATTTCAATTTTCCAAGCCAAGCATTACATTTGTTTTTTGAGTCAAAGATCAAAGTGACAAAACCCAAAATTGATTACTTTAAATTTCATTAAAACAGAGTTTGTGTTTTCCCTTTCTGTCATGATAAATATTATATTTCATTAGTAACCTTTAGAGATTTTGTATTCTTATGGTGTATAAATTAAATGTGAGTAATTTTTCGAAGGGACATAGCCGGTCATATCTATCGCCTTTTCAATGTTAGGTTTTCAGAATAATTTCCTTTTAAAAAAATTTACCTCCACATAATCTGAATTGCAAGTAGTGACATTATAGATACGAAAATTAGTGAAATTAAGAATCACAATCTTGTCTTCAGGTTCTGATATGATCCATTCACAGATACAGCCCTTTGGCAATGGTCTGGTAAAGTAGGGAGATCTGATGACCCCTTCACCAAACAAGGATCCCCCACAAGCTGCCAAGAGAAATGGAGAATTAGTTTAGTAATGAATATTGACAAAATATTTGAAGACTGTTGACTGACATGGATATGATTGTTTATTCCACATACAGTAGTACATTTATAGATTGCTCTTTAGTATTATTTAACATTACAATTTAGACTTTGAAAAGCTATTTCTATTTGATGAAAATTTAAAGCAAAAATCACACCAAGCAGTGAATTGGTGGCTAGGGGGGCTTTTGCACAGGTTCACCTGGTGCACCAATTGAGGCCATACTTGGAGAAGGAGGCTCTGCTCACGGTCTGCTCACGGTCACTCATGCCCTTGTCACCTCTTGATTGGACTACTGCAATGTGCTCTACATGGGGCTACCCTTGAAGAGTATTCGGAGACTTCAGTTGGTGCAAAATGCGGCTGCGCATGCTGTGGTGGGTGTGTCAAGATACACCCACGTTACACCTATACTCTGCCAGCTGCATTGGCTGCCCATCGGTCTCCGGATACAATTCAATATGTTGATCATCATCTTTAAAGCCCTACATGGCTTAGGACCAGGTTACCTTCGGGACCACATTCTGCCTCACACTTCCCTTCGACCGGTTAGGGCCCACAGAGTGGGTCTCCTCCAGGTCCTGTCAGCCAAACAATGCCGGCTGGCGGGCCCTAGGGGGAGGGCCTTCTCTGTGGGAGGCCCCGTGTTCTGGAACCAACTTCCCCCAGAGATCCGAACTATCCCCACCCTGCTGGCCTTCCGAAAAGCCGTCAAGACATGGCTCTTCCTGCAGGCAGGGGGCTGACTAGTTCCATCTGAGCTCTCCCCCGTATGTAGGTTGGTGAATATTTCTTTTAACTTTTTAAATCTTTTAAAATTGTTTTAATCGTTGTTTATTGGTCAGTGTTCTTGCACAATGTTGTACGCCGCCCTGAGTCCCTCGGGAGTAGGGCGGCATAGAAGAACCAATTAATTAATTAATTAATTAATTAATTAATTAATTAATTAATTAATTAATTAATTAAGATAAGAGTTATCTTGCTATTGGAGAGGTTGTTACAGACAATATATTATTTTGATATTTACACTGAGGAGGGTTAGATAATAAGATGGGGATCTCTGAAATTTAGAACTATTATTTAAATTAAGCAATGACTGCAAGCTCCAGATTATTCTCCTCTGCCTCTCTTGCTTATGATGGAACTACAATATTTCACCTATGCATGAATTCACTCACCTCATGAAATAAATTTAATCTGCTCTAAATCATACACTTTCCACTACTTCCAAGTACCAAAGACCAGCTACTGTGCATAAACCCTTACCCTCTATCCCACATTTAACTATAAGAGAACGATTGCACTATTAAGTAGAGCCAGATTAGTCTATGAAATGACCAACTGGCTGATTTTTAAAAGTGCTTACTTTTTAAACAATATCCAAGTTGGAGCAGCTGTATTTATAAAGGGAAATTTGGAACTTAATCAGAACAATTTATCTACAGGTTTTCTGCTGAATTGTTTGAAGGCCACTATTGCAGCCTTTCCTTATCCCTGCCATCTCCTACGTAAAAGTGAGGAAAGTGGGATTCATGAAAAAAAAGTACTGCACTCAGATCTGTCACACAGTGATTTTTTTTATTGCTTGTTATATGTATATGCAGGGAGAAGCATCCCTATCTAATATAATGGTTTATTCCTGAGCACGTGATTGATATGTTCTTGTACGCATGTGAACATTCCTTTCTCCGATCTCTCCTTCTGTTCCTGGCTTCCATTGAAGCAAGACCTATTTTTATATCAGAGATGTAGAATAATGAGGATTTATTGTTTTGTACCGAAATAAATATTTTTACTTAGAATCTTAAACTGTGGTTTTCTTTTCTAATGTCTGATGTCCGGGAAAAGATCAAACTTCTCCTTTGTGAGATTAATTATCGCCTCTGTCAAGATCCTTAGAGAAATCTGACTGAAATGTGACAAGATTTCTGTCTCCTAAAATATCTGCTATCCTGGACAGTAAAACAACCTGTTATAAGGCTAAACTGCTTCAGGACAGATTGAAAGAAAATCATGTCACCTTTTCTAAGATCATTAAGGTTCTCATTTTTGGTCCATTTAAAATAGTCTAAAATAGCGGATACCCTAGAACAGTGGTGGCGAACCTTTTTAGGTTCGCGTGCTAAAAAGGGGGGTGCGCGCGCTAGCGGGCGCTCGCATACCCACACCCATTCCCTCCCCCCCACGCATGCGCACAACACCCCCCCCATGCTGCCCCCTGCACATGCGCACCCCCCCCCACCCCCGCGCAAAGGCCTTACCGGAGCCTGGGACGACGAAACGGGCAAACCGGAAGTGCAGAAAAATACACTTCCGGTTTGTCCATTTTGTAGTTTTTTGCATTCCGGAGCTTCAGGGAGCTTCCCTGAACCCTCCGGAGTGCAAAAAACAGCTCACCGGCAAACCGGAAGTGCGTTTTTCCACACTTCCGGTTTGCCGGTGGGCAACGCTCGCGTGCCGTCTGCTATGGCTCCGCGTGCCACCTGTGGCACGCGTGCCATAGGTTCACCACCACGGCCCTAGAACGTTAATAAAGTTGCTATCTTACCTTAAATTGCTTGTTTCACTTACCAACTTCATAAGTGGCCTTGAAGTTAGAAGTATTAACTGAAATATCAGATTTGAACTTGATCCAGAGGCTACTTTGATTGGAAGTGATTGCAGAAGGGAGCATACTTCCACAGAACTTGTTGATTAAAGGAGCACTCTCAGTGTCACCATCTCGGATCTAATCCACACAAAAAAAAAGCCTAATCATCTCAGTTATCTCATCAATTTGATATATATGCCAGACAGTTGTCTCAATGAAATATTAGGAGAAGTAGTAAGGGTAGTAAGGAAATACCAGAACATGCAAATAATATGAAAATTATTGGAATGCTTAGTTTGCCATTGTTCCATATTTTTCATGCTGGTTTTTCAAAACTTTTTCTTCTTTCAAAATTTTTTACACTCCTTTTGCACTTCACTTGTTTGGGGAAACTTGGTGAAGATAACAACAAAATTTACAAAGCTTTATTGTATACAATTTCTTGAATATCTGCTTTCTGGGGAGAAGGCAATATATGCAGCTTGGGAACAGTAAATATACAGATGTCATTTTAAGCTCACTTTAAAGTCTCCAACTTGTTTCTACAGGATATACACTATTATATGAGATGATGCTACTTTCTTTAAATTCAAAACTTTTAGAATAGTACCATACATTATCAATTAAAAGAATGGATTGACACATTCCTGAACATCTGTAGGAATACCTGCAGGGAGATAGGAAGTAAAAAAAAATACAAAATGGTGGCCACAACCATATGATCAAAACCCTATACAGGGGTGGGCAAACGATGGTTCTTTGAGGACCTGTGGACTTCAACTCCCAGAATTCCTGAGGCAGCCATGCGGATGTACATAAAATTAATTGCACAATTGTGACCACCATCCTGACTTTTTTTTTAATCTTTAGCAGACACTCCTGTCTGGTTCCTTTATTTCACTGAACTGCAATTTACGTGATTTATCACCACTTTCTGGAACAGTTACATCATTTGCATTCATGACAAAAGCATTGGCAAATTGAACAACTTAGCACAGCTGATAAGTACCACATCCAGAAGCATGTACAAATAATATATCATCTAATCAATAATTTGTGTTTTTGGGGGAACTCTGATGTGTATTTAATAAAAAGTATGGGTAGTCCTCAACTTACGACCATAATTGAACCCAGAATTTATGTTGTTAAGTGAGACATTTTTAAAGTGAATTTTGCCCCATTTTACCACTTTTCTTGCCATGTTTGTTAAGTGAATCCCTGTGGTTGTTAAATTAGTAACACGGTTGTTAAATGAATCTGGCTTCTCCATTGACTTTGCTTGTCAGAAGGTTGCAAAAGGGGATCAAATGATCCTAGGACACTGCAACCGTCATAAATGTGAGTCAGTTGTCAAGCAACCAAATGTAAATCACATGATCATGGGGATGCTGCAACGAAAGTGTGAAAAATGGTCATAAGTCACTTTTTTTAGTGCCGTTGTAACTGGTCACTAAATGAACTGTTGTAAGTCAAGAACTACCTGTAATGCACCCACTGTTGTTATTGCTAACAAATTATCAGTTCGTTTCAATGGTTAATCTCTGATATGGGTTTACATTAGAGTACAGATAAATATATTATCTGGAGTTTTAGAGTGTAAGGGCCAGAAATCCAAGGCACTGTTATTGTTTCAAAGGTCAAAAAATCTCCCACTCATGCTAAAATAGCCAGCTGTTTAGCACTTCTGAGAGGGCAAAATTGCACTATTTCTCTGAGGGCCATGAGAAATGTATGACTTTTCAAAATGTGTGACCTTGGCGATTTTTCTCAGAGGTATCCTACAGTCACCACATTTGAAAACCCAATGATCTGACTTTCGGGATCCTTGCAAGAAAGGAGGCTATTTCCCATTCTCCCCATCCAAGATTCTATACTTCCCAATAGCAAAAATATTGAGTTGCTAAGTGTTTGTGTAGCTTTCCATACTCATAGTCCTCAGCCAGGTGGATATGCGGAGGTTCAGAGGGGGTGAAAGGGACCGGCAGAAGAGACACGAATTCAACCAGGCAAACATATAATCTCTGGAATTAATTCCCAGAAGACAAAGGAAATGCCTGGCTAAATTAAACATATTGTTCCTAATTAAAACGGTTTTTGCTTTGTTCCATCTGGCTTAGGGCATGTTACTATGATTTTTCCAACAACTAGAGAAGGAAATTATAAACCTAAATAAATAAATGTTCCTGTTTTCATTTTATATCAGATTTCTGTCTGGTTTTGGAAATGAATTCTACTTATGACAGAAGGAAAGAAGAAATAAATCTATACATTCTAAATATTTCCTCCTTTTATATTAGCTCACATAAATCTTTTTCAACATTTCTCACAAGGCAAGTTTAAATACAGACAACCAAGGACATTTCCTTCTCATTAGTGCTTCAAGTCAAAAAGTCATATGGAACCAATTTGCTGACTCAAAATGCAGAGACTACAAAGAAGACAGCACAAAAAAGATCACCCAGCCTTCAGAGCAACTGAGAGTTGTGGAGTGACAAAATCCCCTTACCCCAACTCCATATATAAAAGAAATAAAATATATTACTATATACTATTTGCATCATGTATTTGTGTACATTTGTATGGTGCTTTGCCAAGTGCAAGTAAAAGCACTGAAATATTCAGGGAGAAAACAAGGAATAACATATGAAGCTCTTTGGAAACAGGCAAGAGCTCTTTGGAGAAACAGATGTTCTCAAGTTCTGCAGAATCAGAACCAGGGATGTGTTCTAACTTACCTCACCACCGGTTTGCTTTCTCCCGTGCCGCGTGGGCACGCGCACATTGCACACTGCGCGGCCATGCCGCGTGAGCGTGCATGCATGTGCAGTGCCAAAAATCAAGCTTCTCCGCATGTGCAGAAGCAAAAAAACAAGATGGTGGCACCTATGGCGCCGCTGAGAGAGTCGGTTTGGGGGCGTGGCCAACCAGCGATTGCTCCCGGTTTGGCAAGCGGGGGGGGGATTACCGCTACCGGTTCTATAGAACCGGTCCGAACCGGGAGCAACCCACCTCTGATCAGAACAATTCAAAAGAAAGAGCAGCATTTACCACTGTTTCAAATAATCTGAAGTATAACCTGAACTAAATCAAATCTAATCATAAAAACAGTTGTCATGAGATCAGTCAAGGGCCAACCAATCCCCAAATGGGTTGAAGCATTGGGGTGCAATAGCTTGAACCAAATCTAGACTTGTAGTCGTTTTAATAAAATTCAAGCATTTTTCTCTAAAGGTCTGACCCCAGGCTCTTTTGAAGAACCCAAGGGGAAAATAGTCATGCAGGTAGTCCTTGACTTACAACCACAATGGAGCCCAAAATTTCTGTCGCTAAGCAAGACAGTGTCAGGTGAGTTTTGCACCATTTTATGACCTTCCTTGTCACAGATGTTAAGTGAATCACTGCAGTTACGTTAGTAGCACAATTGTTAAGTGAATCTGGATTCCCCATTGACTTTGCTTGTCAGAAGTTGCAAAATGTGATCACATGACAGTGCAACAATCATAAATATATACCAGTTGCCAAGTGTCCAAATTTTGATCACATGACCATGGGGATGCTGCAATGGTCAAGAGTGTGAAAAATGGTCATAAGTCACTTTTTTCAGTGCCTTGTAGCTCCAAATGGTCACTACTTATAAGGAATGGTTTTAAGTCAAGGACTATCTATGTTTCCTTTACATAACATCCTATAATAAGACATTTCTTTATATTTTTTCATTGAACTCCCAATACACAGAATTGTGCAGGAATTGCTATTGCGTTTTGTTAAATTTTACTGTCTTGAATAAAAAATATTCATCCATCTGTCAAATTATAAAGTTAGGTCCCTTTAAGGCCTGGGCCCTTAATGACATCAACCAATATCATATGATAACTTTCTCCAATTAGCTGAAGGAAAACTGTCATATGTTTGCCATGTCTTTCTTTTTTAAGAATATCTTAAAATAGCTGAATCACATTGTAAATTTCAACTTCTCCCCTCAGGACACCGCTACAGAGCACTGCATGCCAAAACAACTAGATACAAAGATAGTCCCAGCCCCTGTGCGATCACTCTGCTGAACATTTAATTCCACAACACTGTCTTATTCTCATCTTCCAATTTTTCCTACTATCTTCTTCTATTGGTTTTTTAGGATTTATCAATTGTTTGTAACTTATCATTAATGATTGTAACTATGATTTATTATCTATAACTTATCACTTCCCATTTATATGTACCCTTGTGAGCTTATGCACTGGAAACAAATTCCTTATGTGTCCAGTCATACTTGGCCAATAAAGAATTCTATTGCATTGCATTGCATTGCATTGCATTGCATTGCATTGCATTGCATTGCATTGCATTGCATTGCATTGCATTCTATTCCATTCCATTCCATTCCATTCCATTCCATTATGTACACTGAGAGCATATGCACCAAAGACAAATTCCTTGTGTGTCCAATCACACTCGGCCAATAAAGAATTCTATCTATCTATCTATCTATCTATCTATCTATCTATCTATCTATCTATCTATCTATCTATCTATCTATCTATCTATCTATCTATCTATCTATCTATCTATCATCTATCTATCTATTTATCATTCCATTCCATTCCATTCCATTCCATTCCATTCCATTCCATTCCATTCCATTATGTACACTGAGAGCATATGCACCAAAGACAAATTCCTTGTGTGTCCAATCACACTTGGCCAATAAAGAATTCTATCTATCTATCTATCTATCTATCTATCTATCTATCTATCTATCTATCTATCTATCTATCTATCTATCTATCTATCTATCTATCTATCTATCTATCTATCTATCATCTATCTATCTATTTATCATTCCATTCCATTCCATTCCATTCCATTCCATTCCATTCCATTATGTACACTGAGAGCATATGCACCAAAGACAAATTCCTTGTGTGTCCAATCACACTTGGCCAATAAAGAATTCTATCATCTATCTATCTATCTATCTATCTATCTATCTATCTATCTATCTATCTATCTATCTATCTATCTATCTATCTATCTATCTATCTATCTATCTATCTATCTATTTATCTATCTATTTATCATTCCATTCCATTCCACTCCACTCCACTCCACTCCACTCCACTCTAAACAAAACTAGATCTCATCATGATGCAATTTAGATTAAAATTTTTATTTATGAAACTTTAGACTGTAACTCAGGCGAGATTATTTTGTCTGCTTACCAATATTTGAAAGAAATTAAGAAACTGCTTTTTTTATCGTTCCTCTCATGTTCTATAGATCTTTGGGAAGAAAAGCCTTTTTTTTGTTTTGTAATATGACAGAGTATAAATGCACTGTTATTGGTTCAAATTGGTTATTTTATAAACTGGGTTAATTTGGAGTTTAGCTTGATTTTCAAACAATTCTAAGTTTATTATCTTATTGTTTTTCATTCAAAGCACTCCTGGGAGGAAAAATAAGATGTAGATTTAATTAATAAGTGTAATATGCAAGTAAACAGTAATCAGGAACAGCAAAATGTATTACAAAGTTTGAATTGGAAATCTGCATAAAAGAACTTTAGAAATAGACATCTAATAATGAATAAAATTAATGCTAGCCAAGTTGACTGTATTTAGAATCAAATACGATTTTTCTTTAAAATTGAAATTCATATTGCAGTGATGGCAAACCTTTTTGGCACAGAGTGCTGAAAAAGGAGCATGCGTGCACGTGCGCAGCACCGAGTGCCAAAAAGAAAGCACTTCAGGTGCGCGTTCTAGGCACGCTCCGGGTGCATGCATGCACACTCATCTGGGCCGCAACCGGGAAGAGGGGTTGCCCAGGGGGCATGCGCACGCTGGAAAATGTACTTCCAGCAAGTTTTCTGGTTACTGCCGTGCATGCGCATGCACTGATCAGCTGGCTGGTGCGCATGCTCACGCCGGAAAACAGAAAACCAGCTCTTCCGGTTTCCGACACTGCACATAGGCCAGCTGATTGTTGCGTGCACATGCGCACAAGAAACCTGGAAGAGAAACGAGTGACGTGCGTGCCAGGTGACATGGTTCCGTGTGCCACTTTGGGCACCCATGCCATAGGTTCGCCATCACGGTCATATTGGAATCACTTATAACTTTTCATATATGTGAAATATTATATTTAATATTTGCCTTTGTTGTTAATGTAGATCTTATGAGTGCTCCTCTACTATTAAATCTAAAATGAAGAGCAAAGTATGTTCCAAGTAATGTCTATCACTACAAACTGGGATTGATTCCTTACAGAATTCATGTATGCAACTCAGAAGGGAATAAAACATTTTGTAAGATATGGTCCTGGCAAAGTAAGACAGCTAACATAGCTGATCTTGATATTTAATTTGACACATCATAAAGATTATGAGTACCATCATAGCTGGAAAATAAAGAGTGAGTGGAACAGATAATCTTTGTTGCTCATGAACTTTTGTTTTATTCTAGTTAATTTCACCTATCTCTTGTCCTCTGTAGATGTTGGACCCTAATGAAAGTGATAATCTCTCGTATACCTTTGTAAATATGTTCTTATATTTTTTATGAATAGATTGGCTTACTTTTCCTGCTCTCTCACAGCTTTAAACCTCTTCAGTAATATCTAGAAAATTTTTCCACTGAATCACAACCAGGTGTTTACAGGTTTATAGTAGCTCCTCAGAATGAACAACAACATTTCTGTTTTTTTCGGGGGGTTTGGGCTGTTCAAATAACTTAAAAGATGACAGAGAGAATTTTAAGACATCCATTTCACTCCTTAAAATCCTTCAAGCAGTCTAAAATGAGTAGTTTCCAAATCCTGCAATGTATTGGCCAAAAATATCAACATAATACTTTCTGGTGATACCATGACGTTGTCAGCCACACCATCTAGCCACACCTCTTAGGCTAAAACGGATTGTTTTTCTGCTTTAAACTTTTCCCCTGATGTCATTTTCTCTGGAAGCTGGTTGATATCAAGAACACAATGAAATGCAAATAATCTCTTCTGGAGAAAAAAAGAATAGAAAAGAGAACTAATCCCAGATTTAGATTCATCTAATGTGTCCTTCAGCATTTTTTTAAAAAAATAGGAACTAACAATTACCTCAATATAGTTCCGAGAGCAGTTGGGATGTCTTTCCAGCTCTAGGTGTGTGAAATTCAAGTAGATTTTTTCATTGGGTGGCTGTCGAATGATATAAACACATTGTCTGTTGTTCAGATAAGAATTGGGCCAGTAGGGAGACTTGATGACCCCACTGCTATCGGTATAGTTTCCTCCACAGTTGGGATCCACTACATGAAGAATAACAATTTAAAAAGATTACTCACAATGGCACTGAAAAAGGACACTTATAACCAGTCTTCAAACTTATGACCATCTCAGCAATTCCACAATCATGTGTTCACATTTGGCAACTAGCATGCATTTACAAAGCTCACAGCGCAGTCACATGCTCGTCATTTATGACTTTCATAGCCAGCTTCTGATAGGCAAAGTCAATGGGGAAGCCAGCAAGAAGTCACAAGTTGCAATTAAATAATGTCATCCTTAATAACAGCAGCCAGAACTGCAATGTTTCACTTAACAATCACGTTGCATAGCAGTGGATTTGCTGATCCCAATTACAGTAGGTGAATAAGAAGTCTCTGAATATGCTTTGCTCCAGTACAGGATATAGTCTTGCTTCAGCCTGCTGCAGTCTAGTTATGCAGGATGAGAATTTTAAATTTAGGGTTTCCATTGCTAACATATCTGAAAGGCACCAGAAGATGGCTGATAGGGACAAATACACTTACCAGGTGATGTTATGTATGTGATAAGGAATCCTCTATCGTTATCAAAACCATCGGAATGGAAATGTACACAAGCATATGGACCAGTGGTTTGAAGAGGAGGTGGTAACCATGTACTGCAATATTTCCCAAGGAGGGGATCTTGTGAGAGAAGGCCATCTCGAATCTAAACAAAAACATGCCATCATGTATTTGTTATACTTTGTCAAATGTAGATGTACCATCTGTATCTAACATCAAAAGCATATCTATTTTCTCTATTATTATTTCTGTTTTCTCTATTGTTATTTTTTCTACAATGTTTCATATTGCCTATAATAAATTAATTTCAACAACCCAGATACTTCTTGTTCTATTTGATGCTATTCAACTGATCTATTGTTTATATCACTGACTGCAAGCAAAATAAGCAGAGCCAGTTGGTCTAGTGGTTAAGGCACCAGACTAGAAAGCAGAGTGTCAAAGGCCCGGGAAATCAGGAGATTTGGGCAGTTCAAATAAGTATAAATATTTATTGCAAGCATTAGTTCCCTACAAGAATCTTGCCAAGTGAAAATGCACGGGAAAATGGAAAATGCACTGGAGCTAAGAACAGAAAGGAATTCAAGGTGGCTGGACTTAGACTTTGGGTTCAGCCCCACACGTTGTGGGGGAAAACAGGAGAAAGTTGAATTGGTTATATTTGCCATCTTGATTTTTTTTGAAAGAGCAGAATATACTTGTAGCTCTACCTTTATTCACATACTTCTGCCTCCCCAAAAAATAACTGAGTAGGTATTGTGCACATAAATCCATCCTAAGTTCCCCATGAATTATGACTCCAACCCTTGTTCTGGGTGTGTTCATGAGCTAAGGGTATTTCTTTCTATTCTTTCCCATCATATTCAGACAGAAGACCACATCCATCACCTTCAAACTCTAGAGCTGCGGATTTGGACTTCAGATTTCTCTGGCTTCCACTGACAATAACCCTAGCTAAAAAGCTAGTGATATTTATTAAACTGAGCAATCCTTAGAGTTGCATGATACCAACATTAAAAATAACAGTGGAAGTTTGGCTGTTTAAAAAGAAGTTTACATTATTAACCCTTCCGAAGATGCACCTGGTTAAATATAACAGGTTTGTTTTCTTATGTGGTCAATGCTGCATATGATTCAAGAAGTGCTTAAGAAATAATTATTTTCTTGGAAATGGAGATAAGCACTTAACATTTTAAATGTTTTCTAAAATGTTCTTGTCCTTCACATGATTCTTTTGATTCATGCCTGGGGTTAGAAATGATTCAAGATTAGAATGAATATAGCACTTTATATAGCACTTTTCTTATATACCGCTTCATAGTGCTTTACAGCCCTCTCTAAGCGGTTTACAGAGTTCAGCATATTGCCCCCAACAATCTGGGTCCTCATTTTACCCACCTCGGAAGGATGGAAGGCTGAGTCAACCTTGAGCCTAGTGAGATTTGAACAGCTGAACTGTTGAACTAGCAGTCAGCCTGCAATGGCTGCATTTAACCACTGCACCACTTCAGCTCCTATGAACTGTTGTGCATGTTCTATAAAACAGGTTTCATTTGACATATTTTTGATGATGTACTTGGAACAACTTCAGTGTGTTCTCATTGTTTGCAATATGGATAGATATCTAATCTTAACCAAGAATAATTCTAAGTAATATATTTGTGGTTTTGTTTTGGTAGCTTAATGGAAAAATGGGATAATGACATATTACATTTCTTATGCAATGTAACAAGATCTAAATGCCCATTTTTGTGCAGTTTTTCAGACATGAAACTACACCTCTGAAAATATTTTAATATAAATATCATGAAAAAATACAGATTTAGATTTAAGTCTATTGATATATTACTTTCTAAAATTATAGAATCTATTTGTGCAAACTCTGTGCAATACAATAATCTGGAAAATCAATGATATAGTGTTCAAGAAATGTATATGGCTAGGTTCATATATGACACAAGGGTTTCAATGTTGAAGCTGATAATATAATTTGTAACTTTTGTTTAATATTTTCTTAGCATGTTACTGGATGACTTACTGGCTAGAACATGGCAACTAATATTAAATGCTATGTGTGACCCCTTCCTACAATGTACAAAATTTTCTGTTTAGCTTATTTAAGTGATGGAAATTTTAAAAAAAATGTGCTGTTGCTATCCATTTATTTTTCAAATTATTTTTACCTCAAGATAATCTTGGTTACAGTTATCATGATGTTCAAGACTCAATAACCCAAAAGCAAATGTAATAATAAGATCAGGATTAGTTGAAATGTTCCAATAACAATCCCTATTGGGAGGGTAGTTGCCAGGATAGCCGGGTGAATAAATTGTCCCATATGTACTGGTCAGTTCTCCACCGCATTCTAAGGAGAAAGAAGGAGGTAGAGGAGGGAAAGGAGAAAATTTAACTAAGTTAACTACTTCCCTTTTTAATATTTTCATCACAGGTCATCAGTTCTGGAAGCTGTTTCAAACTTTCCATTCATTAAGGCTTTGATTATCATCGCTGTTAGTCATATTATATTTAATACGGGGCATAGATCATCTTATTTTGCTAGCTGCTTGAAGTACAAACTATTCTTTCTGAATTTTATTTCAAATGCAAGAAAAAAAATGCCTTGAAGAGTATTTCTATTTTGTCTTCATCAGACTTGGATGAAGGGAAGGGAAGATGACAGAATTTCTAGGTGACCAAAACCAGGAAGTTATAATCCAACATATCTGGAGAGGCCATCATGTTGGAGAACAATCACCTCCACTGTGATGCTGCCCTATTGGAACACCAAGCTATCCAGCAGAGCTAGGTTTTTAGGCTCTTCTGGAAGGTCAGGAGGGATGGAGCTGACCTCACTTGAGGAGGGGGCAAGATGTTCCAGAGGACAGGTGCAACAGCAGAGAAGATCCTTTTCCTGAAACCCACCCCCCACCCCCAGCCATAACAGTTGAGCTGACGGAGCGCACAGCAAGCGTGGGGCAAGGCAATCCCAGTGGGATGACGTTGTCCCTCAAATAGCCTGGATCCAAATAGTATAAACATTTTTCTCGAAATCCTTCCTGAATAGGAACTAGGAATGTGTGATTCAAACTATATTTTGTGCTTGGAATTCTGAGTAAACCATATTTCAATCAAGCTACCATATACAAATAGCTCCCATTCCACCTATGTTACTGAGGATGTTATCTGGTCTGATATTGCAATATCTGCAAGAAGAAAGACAAACTCAGAGTTATAAAGAACCCAACAACAGAGAAATCATTACATTAAGAGCCTAGCTTACATTTCAAAATGTTTTTCTATAAAATTATATTAGGATTCCATAATTACTCAAACCTTGTGTACTTCACATTTTAATTCTATTCTACTAGAAGTGTACTGAATGGATTTATTATTTTTGCCAGACTGTAATGGTTCATTTCTTTGTGATTTAGCATGCTGTATAAAACTACTGAGGCTCTAAAACCACGGCTTAAGGTTGGAGTATATAACTTGTTGTCTAGGATGGCATTCCTTCTCCCCTCACCAGGAGTGTGAATTCAGGGGCCATAATAGGTTTTAATCCTATTAAAACTCACAAGTAGAGTTTTCCCCAACTACCATTAGTTGGGGGTTAGCTTCTAGCATGCCTCATAAAATGTCATACCTCAATCAACAGAAATTGCAGTTTCCTGGCTTAGGGTACAACCTGAATATGGGTCCAGCAAGAGCTTAAATCCTTTTAAGAAACAAAATATTGCTCCTTACAAAAATATGATCTTACCAGGCTGTTGAGACTCCCAGTGAACTGTAAATCCCGTCCCACTAATCATGCGATCAGAATGAAATGAAAAATACAAAGAATTGTGACTGCTAAAAAGCTGCCCTGGTTGATGTGGTCCACAGTATTTCCCCAGCATATTTGCAGATGTTGAATCCCCATCATGAATTTGGAGATAATCAAATATACAGCCGCTACTCCAATCCAGGTGGAAGAATGAGAAAGTGATATGTAGAATCTAGGAGGAAGGAGTAGAGAATGGTTTCATTGTTTTTTCTTTTCTTTTCCCAAGAGAGAGTCAATTCTGCAGGATGATTAGATACCATTTGTACAATTAAACTGTACAGATTAGATAGTACACCTGTCTGCTATCTATAACTCATGCTGTACAATTTCTTGATATAGCCCAGAAGGATTGAAGGTTACCGGTCAAGGGAAGATATTATAGAGAATTACCAGAGACCTAAAAACAGAACAATTTAATCCCAGACACTGCTAATTATTTCAGTCACCTGATAACATTTTATTATTGTGTGGTTTAATTGTTGCACTATTAGCCTTGGGAGATCTGCATTCATATTCCTTATCCCCTATCTGTTCATAATAATTCTTTATAGCCAATTCAGAAATTATATATGCAAGCAACATTAGTATAACAAATTAATGTCCACATGAATATTATCTTATTTCAATTCATATAGAAGTTATTTCTAATTCGGTGTCCTTTAGATGTATTTGACTTCAACTGCCAGACTTCTCAGCCATCACAAAATCTAAAATCCATGTTGGAAGAACACAAGGTGAGGAAAGGCAGTCTTACAACAATTTAGAAAGTAGTTTCATGAATATTGCAAGTCATGATATGTTTGTTGATTTTGGTATAACATAGTGCTTGAACTCAGTGTATATATATTAGGAAGCCATGTTATGATTTGTAAATCATTAAGATAAAACAAACTCAATTTACTGTAGTTTTAACTTGCTTCTATACCATTGCAGTTAATTAATTTGCATAACAGTTTCAAAACGTCATGCAAGTAGTATAAATCATTGCAAACAAGAAACTGAATATTATTATCATTGCCTTCTCTGGTCCACTGTACTGCTGATAAAACAAAAGTCTTGAGAGATATCTTGACAGAAATTTGGTTTATTGCATTACAAAATCTTTGGGGTTGGAGGTTAAATTGAGATTTTAGTGTATCATTATTACTGAGCAGTTATTGTATGAGCAGGAATTAGTATGATTTTTCATGGCAAGAATCAGATTTTTCATTAAGGCAAGCTTGCAATGTTGATGCTCCACTCAGTACATGATGTCTGTTTGGTAGGTAAGCTTTATTATACGATTTGCCAAAGCAGTATGTTCCGTCCCATAATTGGGTAGACCAGGTTGCCCTGATAGACCGGTCCCACCAAAGAAAAAACAATCTCTCCCCTGGCATAGCCAACAAAACAAGGAAAGGCCATGGCTTAGAGGTTAATACATCTGGCTGATGAGACCTAAACAGCTAGAAATAGATCTATACTAGTTTCCCTTTATTTCTTTGTTGGTAAAATATAAATTCAACATGTGGAGGAAATGTTTACATCACTCAAGACCATTTATTTGGATTTATCTCTTTCCCCAACTATCCTGGAAATTATCCATTGTTTGCTGATTGCATCTGAACCATAACTGTGCCTTATGGGATGGCTGTAGACTAGAGCTACAGTTTGAATATATTTTTGATATTCTGCCTTCACCCTTTATTTACACTCCCTTTATTTCTTTGTTGGTAAAACATAAATTTAACACAAAAATAGTTTGTCACAAAAGCGACTGCCTGCGAAGGCCCCTGGATTGGGGCTGAAAGGCGAAAATTGAAGCAGTATGCTCCATCCCATAATTGGGTAGACCAGGTTGCCCTGATAGACTGGTCCCACTGGAGAAAAAACATTTATAGATGTGAACCTACATTCAGCCAAAAAAAAATTAATAGAAAATTTGTGACTCTATAACAAAAGTATAATAATTGTACATAATAATTATATATAAAATCTTTCCCCCAATTTTGTTATTGTCCTATTGTTTCCAGGTTTAACACTATTTACCTTATTATAATCGGTCGTGACAATCCAATTACAATTGACCTGTTGATCATATTGCACATATCCTGAATTGTTAGGATAACTGAATGATCCTGAGGAGCCAGTAAGGGATCCTCCACAATCTGCAAGTGAGGAAAAAATGAAGAGTTAGCCTATGCAAACCAATTCACAACTTTTTTGGAAATACAAATCTTAAGATTCCTTGTCCATTATGGCTTGGGATACATGAGTTATAGCTCTCACAGAATGGGTTAAGCAGGGTTAGTTGCTGCAATTCCTCTCATGAAAACCTTTCTGCCATTCTCAGTTACTATAGCTATTCGATTTATATACCGAGCCTTGTTGTTCAGATTATCTTTCTTCCTAAATCTTTCTGTGATAAATCACATTAACAAGAGATCAATTATCTAAAGCAGTGTTTCTCAACCTTGGCAAAAAGGTGTGAGGATTTGAACTCCCCGAATTCCCCACACAGTTCAATTGAAGTCCACACATCTTAAAGATGCCAAGATTAAGAAACACTTATGTAGGGAATACCAGCCTTGGAATGGTTAATTGAACCAACAATTCTCTCGTCAACAAACTGGACTTCTACATCCCACTATTGCCATTATATTGCATTACAATGAGTTATTCATTTACTTTGCTGGATATTTGACACTGCAGTCCAGTCTATCTTACATTCACAAGAGTAGCCATTCACACCAGTAATGCAGTTTCCTCCACAGTAACATGGATTTCTGGAACACTCACCAATGTTTTCTGAACAGTTGATACCAATCCAACCAGGATCACACTCACAGTTATAGCCAGAGACTGTATCCTGTAAATATTAAACCCCCCCCCCAAAAAAATGTAGTGCTGTAAGCATGCATCATTTCCCAGCAGAATCCAATTTCATACAATAATTCTATCCATGTTGAGTATTGTGAACTAAATTCAGTCTATACTTAGGTTCTTTTTCATGACATGCTCAGTCATGAATCTTCAGACAGCTTAAGAACCAGCCAATCTTGCATATCATCGTAACTAATAAGGTATTTTGCACATTTTGAAGGGATTATGTTTGTACATTTGGTGGCAGAGGAAAGAAGGCTAGCAAAACATTAGAGTTTGGACCTTTGTTTGTTTCTTACTCTGTTTATATGTGTGTGTTTATGTATCGTGAGTTATTTTAACCATGGTTTGTGTTTAAATCCAGAATCCTGGCTTTTTCCTGGATTCAGCCGTGTGGGTATGCTCTGTCATTGCTTTAGGTTTGTTGGCAGATACCAAGCCTTAATAATTTTGCTTGTCTAAACAACTTAGTTTGGCTTACTCCTGTCTTAATGCAATATCAGAATCCAGACAACATATAATTGGGAAAGTACTAATGAAAATACTATAGAATAGCATAGTTAATATAATAATGCATTGTAATCAGAGGTGGGTTCCTCCTGGTTCGGACCGGTTTGCCCGAACTGGTAGCAACCCGCTGGTGATGTCACAATGATGTCACGGAACCAGATCAGTCAGTGCCAGTCTGTGGAGGCCGACATCCTTTTTAAATTTTTTACATTTATTTTTATTTTTTTATTTTTAAAAAAATCTGGTTTTTTTCTTCTGCGCATGCGCAGTAACTGAGTTTCTGCGCATGTCTCGCCATCTTGTTTTTGGCTTTTGGGGGGGTGGGTCTGATTTTTTGTTACAAGACGTGGCCACGCGGCGCGGGAGGAACCGAACCGGCAGCGAAGTAAGTTAGAACCCACCCCTGATTGTAATATATCATTAGCCTAATAATAATGTAATATAATTCATATAACAATAATACATTGATCAATAACATTTTGGATATCTATTGATAAGATAGATGTGGTCTGAGAAAGTACAAGTCTATATAATCAAAGTTTAACAACAGCACTGAAGATTTAACACTTCATGTTCATAAATTTTAAAAACACATACAAGACATTGTCCATTTACACAAGGATTGTGTGTTTGGCATATGATGCTCAGGGCAAAACATCCATTTGAACCATAACCATTTCCAGTGTATCCATCTGGGCAAACACAATTAGGTATAGGGCCTATAAATTAAAAAAAAGAGGAAGTCAAAACAATAATCTGAATTTGCTTTGGGCATCCTTATTTTCTGCTACTTTAATAACACTGCATTTCATTATCTGAGAATACCCAAATGTTATAGTAGCATCCATGCCAGAAAATGAAGAGACCAGAGCTGTGAACAGAGAAAAAAGTAATAGGAAATGCCAAAGGGGAAGATGTCTGACCAGCCAGAGTCAGTAGCCACATTAGCTAATGTGAAGCATTATGAAAACAATAGCAATAGCATTTAGACTTATATGCCACTTCATAGTGCTTTACAGCACCCTCTAAGCAATTTACAGAGTCAGCATATTGTCCCCAACAATCTGGGTCCTAATTTTACCAACCTTGGAAAGATGGAAGTCTGGGTTAATCTTCAGTCAGTCAGGATCAAACTCCTGATTGTGGGCAGAATTAGTTGCAATACTGCATTCTAACTATTGTGCCAGCACGCTACATGTCAGATACAGAACAATATTGTTACTGTATTTTTTATAAAGACGAATGGAGGTATTATTGAAATTTGGGAGTCTCTCCAAAAGAAATCTGAGTTGTGTTCCATAAACTTTGAGTGGGTGTTAGGAGACACCAACACGTTGTACCTCTTCATATAGCACAATGTTTGCGGCTAGCCCTGAGTACAAAGCTTCTTTGTCGTATAAATCAGATGAAGAGCGTAGAGTTCCATTGGAATCTCTGTATGTTTTGAAAGACAATCCCCTTCCTTCTGCATTGAAGCTAAAATGAAACTCTAGAGAAAGTGCAGAAGAGAGCAACCAGGATGATAAAGGGTCTAGAAAATAAAACATACAAAGAGCGGTTGCAGGAACTGAGCTTGGCCAGTCTGGCAAAGAGAAGGACCAGGGGTGACAAAGCGTTCTGTGCATGCGCCGAGGGTAAAAGAACTCAAATGGCGGTGTCCTGGCGGGTGGGCGGAGCGTTGCGCTGCCTTCGTGATTGGTTCTCCGACGACCGACAGGCAAGAACGAACCGGGAGCATTTCACCCCTGCCTCCCAGGCTCCATTTTCGCTGGCAGAGGGTTGTAGGAGGCCATCGCAGCTGAAAACAGAGCTCGGGAGCCTGTTTTCGCTGGCAGAGCGCTCAGGCCACCATAGCCCAGACACGTGACATCATGCTAGCCACACATACCCTGGCCACGTCACTACCCGAGATCAAGCACAACTATGACGTGGCCCTCAATGAAATCGAGTTTGATGACCCTGAACTACTAGAATTCAAAGTCCACACATTTTAAAATTGACAAGATTGAGAAACACCGCAGTAAGAGATTAAAATTAAATTAAAAGTTAAAGCAAGGCATATACATACATACATACATACATATATATAACCCTTTCCTGGTGAAAGAGCTGATTGGGAATAGAGCCTATGGCCTAATGGATAAGTTGCTGCACTGCAAGGCAGCCGGCCCGGGTTCAAATCCCAGTAAGGGGTATGGCTATCTGACGAGAGCAAAATAAGCTCGAAATAGATCTATAATAGTCTCCCTTTATTTTCATTTATCAGCAAAAAAAAATCATATATATATATATATATATACACACAGACACACACACACACACACACACACACACACACATATACAGGCATATACATATATACATACACATGCACATACACATACACACACACACACACACACACACACACACACACACACACACACACACACACACACACACACACACACACACACACACATATATATATATATATATATATATATATATATATATATATATATATATATATATATATATATATACATACATATATATATATACACATACATATATATACATGTATAGATGTATATATATATGTTTATATATATATAAAGCCGAGATGGCGCAGTGGTTAAATGCAGCACTGCAGGCTACTGCTAGTTCAGCAGTTCAGCTGTTCAAATCTCACCGGCACATATATATATATATATATATATATATATATATATATATATATATATATATATATATATATATATATATATATATATATATATATATATATATATATATATATATATATATATATATATATATATATATATATATATATATATATATATATCCTGCTTCTAGGAGCAATGTGAGATTGCAGCTGTTTCTTATACACACACACACACACACACACACACACACACACACACACACACACACACACACACTCCCAGCATTTTTCACTTGTATGTTTTGAGCAATGTCTTTTTTGATTTGCATTTTATTTGCCACATTTAAGTCCTTTCTACTGCCCAAGGAGCTTAAGGATAAGCATGGTTTTCTTTCTTCCTGTTTTACCTTCCCAAGCCTTCATAGCAACTTAGACAGAAGGTAACAAATCACCTAATATGTCTTTTTGGCTGAATGGAGTTTTGAAACAGGATTCTAATTCAATTTCATAATCTTCCCTTTTCATTGAGCACTCCTCCAAGATCAGCCCTGAGGATTGGCTCTCATTTCATTTGCCTCAGGGCCCACCTGAAGGATACAGTTGTGCCAATTATGTGGCTGTCCTGTGCACTTTAAATACCTTTGTCTCTGGAAGTTAAGATTTAACTGCCAGCTTCGGTATACAGAATGGAAATTGGGTACCATCTTGTCTTGAAGATCAGTTTTTCTCAACCTCAACCATCTTTAGGATATGTGAATTCCACTCCCAAATTTTCCAGCCAAAATATTGGGGCAAATTTGGGGAATTGGAAGTCTACACATCTTCAAATTCCTTAAGTTGAGAAACACTATTTTAGATAAGGAAAGAGAAAATTTTGCTGGCTAGATATAGCCTTCATACAAACCTAGTGTCGTTGTTTTCAATATTACCTGATATGCTGTTACATACAGCAAGTGGATGGCAGCCCCCATTGTCGACTGAGCATATGTTAACCAGTGTGCATACTTTCCCATCACCTTCATAACCTGATTTAAAGAAAACAGTAAACTTATTGAGCAGTGATGGCATGTGATGGTGAAGTAAAAATAAATACTTCTCTTAGACAACAGTGTTGAGGGAATTCTTTGCCAAAGGCAAACTGTTTCACAGACTTCTACATCCTAGGAAGAGGCTCAGATCCCCCTGACATCAGTACAAGCCATTTAAATTAATTTGCAACAGTATATAAATCAGGAGGAAATGTGGTCAGCAGAATCAAATCTTATGACTTTGACTATATTAAATACTGCACTTCACTTCATTGATTCAAGACATCCTTGTGTCTGTGCCAAAATACCAGTTACTATTCTAACACAAAATGCATTAAAAAGGAACAGTATGGTGATATCCATGATAAACATGGCTTGATGAACTGTTCCATAAACAGAACATGCAAATAATTTGGTAACGTTCAACTATGGATTAAAATATAGTAATATGTACCCAGGGGTGAAATGCTCCAGGTTTGGGTGGGCCAGTCAGTCGTCGTAGATCCGATAGCGATCGCAGCACAAGGCTTCCCCCATCCGCCTGGACGCCGCCATTTGGGTTCTTTTATCCTCTGCATATGCGCAAAGCATTCTGCGCATACGCAGAGGGTAAAAGAACCCAAATGGCGGCATCCAGGCGGGTGGGGGAAACCTTGTGCTGCGATCGCTATCGGCTCTATGATGACCGACCAGCCCGCCCAAACCGGGAGCATTTCACCCAATGTACCCCTTCAGCTGTTATGGAAGGAAATTCTTTAAAAAGGAATGTAATTTGCACCTCCATACAAAATGATGTCAATTTACTCATTTATTTATTATTTAAAAAGTCAGTCAAGATCTACTTTCTTTTAACCTGTAAAATCCATTATTTTCTGCCTTGGATAATGCAAATGATCAAATGATGCAAAACTAAGCTTTGGATTTCTTCTCTGTGACTTCCTCCAAGGTATTTGAAGAGCCCTAACTCTCCTTCAGCTTTCTCTTCTCAAAGCTAAGCATTCTTGGTTTTTCATTCTTTTTATAAGATATATGAAATATATGGTTATTTTCTCCTGGACATTTGCCCTTTCTCTGAACTGATTTGTCTGTATTATTCTTACACCATTGTGATTGTTAAGTATAGAAGGCAGAGAGTTGGCCAAGATCTGTTGAACAAAATGTCCTCAACAACCCTTTTTCCTTTCTTCAATGGTTGACCTTTTCCCCATTTAGGTCTTTTCCTAAGAAAAAATAGGC
Organism: Diadophis punctatus similis; assembly: GCA_023053685.1. Classification (NCBI taxonomy): domain Eukaryota; kingdom Metazoa; phylum Chordata; class Lepidosauria; order Squamata; family Dipsadidae; genus Diadophis; species Diadophis punctatus. Next base: position 27,815,385 of record JALIGW010000007.1, on the reverse strand, counting down.
AATGCCAGCTACTTCCCTTGTTTCATACATACTATTGATTGACAGTCTTCTTCTAGCTAAAATGATTGAGTGAATGTTCAATTGGTGATGGATAGAAGAACAGTAACAAGCTAGTGAGCCCTGATAGTCAATCATTCTCTCTGTTATTGAAATCTGGACCTCCACAAATGCCTGGTAATTCCAACTTCTAATACTGACCACGCTTGTGAAAAGTTACTTTATCTTATGACCTAATCTTTCTGTTCAAGGCTTTTGTTACATGTACCAACTGGAACAATAGCTTATATAAGACAACCAATTCAAAAAGTATTGTGCCTTTCAATTTATTAGATATATTTTTTGTATTTAACAATTCACTACATGGATGAAAAAATTTCATGTTCATGAGGGAATACAATCTATTCAGATAATTAAGGAGGCCAAACTTATACAAGAGGTATAACACCATGTTTTCAGAGCTAGATTCAGAAATGAAAAAAATATTATTCCTCTAATAATCAGTATGGAAACGCAGTGGACTGTTTACTTTTGCATCATATAAATACAGTCATGTGTGGGTGATTATATATATGGAGACACAAACAAGGAAATTAAAAAGAATACATTTGTTCCAGATTTGTAAAGGAAGGATGGATATATATATATATAAACACACACACATACAAACACACACACACACACTAATATAAGGCGAAACTAATTAACTAATATAGACTTGTTTATCTGGTGGACAGTGACTACAATAAAAAATATTCCAATGTGTTAAGACAACAATTGAGAAAGATGAACAACTTTCATTACCTGTTTCAAATTCATTAGTACCTTGGCAGCTATATTCTATGTCCCTCCCAGCTATCAAATCACATTTTAAAAAATGCTAGGTTAGTCTTACATTTGAATATGGCCAAACAGGAGTTATTCCTCCTCAAGAAGACCACTCCGATTCTCATATAGAGAGCTACTATTTTTAATAGTAAAATACCCCAAACAAAGCAATATAAAGTTTGAAAACAGCATCTCAGAAAGAAGCGGGGGGGGGGGGGGGAGAGATAATGGCACCATGAAACTCCTTGTAATGCCAATGCTAATCCCCATGAGAAACAAATGAGAGGACATTTATGAAATACTGCTCACCTGCTGGACAAGGATCACAGAAATAAAAGCCTGGCATGTTGATACACCGTACGGGAGGATTCACTGAACAAGGTGGTTTCAGGAGGCTGCATTCATCAATGTCAGCATTGCAAGCAAGGCTCCCTGGAGACGACATCCAGCCATCATCACAGATGCAAGTATAATTTGGCTGCCAGGTTAAAATAAGGTAAACATGAAAATAACTGTGATTGTTCCTACAAGAGTTACTTCTATTTGCACTGTTACTATTACCAAGCCATTCTTCTGGAATCTGACATGTCAAAATTCTTGATGTAATTTCAGTTTATCTTATTTCCTCAGGTTTTCTGTTCCTTCCTCTAACAATTAAAGCTTAATGCATACTCGCAGTGAAAGATATTGTTATCTTGTCAAAAAAAGAAAACCCATAATTGTCTCTGAAAAAGGTAGAAAATGATGGGTAATCACGAAATGAACCTAAATAGAGGTAGAACAACAAATAAACCTGGAGAAAGAAACACACCAATCTGAACATTAGCTGAACATTAGCTGATTTATTTTTTTTGGCAAACTATGTAATTATAATCTGAAGAAGCAGGTAAATAAAAGTTGCTCATTCACAGACTTGCAGGCTATCAAATGGGTTCCTGATTTAAACATAAGTACAATCATGAAGACAAAGTCTAGATTCTAATACACAGCAAATAGTACGGTGATACTCTTTGAAATCACCTCTGTTGCAAAATGGCAACTATAGTTATTACAGGGACAAGTAATATTGCTAATAAAGAGGTCAAAGCATTTTGTAGACATACCTTTTAAACAAAGTATGAATGCTGTTCATTTTGTAGCAATTAAAAACATGGGAAATGTTGAATTAATAAGAAAATATGCATATAAAACATTGCTAAAATATAATGAGAACTGGGGAATCCTTTACACAGCAAGATAGTAGCCTATAGAAGACAATTTATGAAAGCAAAATTTCCTGTCCCCTCTTTCCTCCAGCAGTCTGCATAACTTTCCCCAAATGCTACTAAGAAAATCAGGGGAATTTTGGAATAAGGCGGAGTGTCCATCCTCATGCTGAGGGAAGACAGAGACCCTCCACAATCAGGCAGAGATACCTTCTGCCAATGGAGACCTTCTTCACTGAAGATTCCTTCTTCCACTTCGTTTTTCTTAGGTTGATGAAGGATGCTGACCACGGTATTCTAAGAAAATGTTGCTGCTAAATGTTTAACCAAATAAATATAAATCAAATTTTATTATTCCCAGGCTAGCTATGGTTAATTTTGATTAAGTTCCACAGATAATGGAATCTTCAGTAGAATTCAAAGGACAATTGAAAAAAAATGAGACTTACATACAGGAAATTGGATGTACAGCAACTGCACTGCTGTATATCTCAAAGTTTTGGAAAAAGCTATTTGGATAATTGAGTACAACTCCTCGCATACTGCACAAATCCCTAATAAAGTATTCCTGGCAGGTATCTACTCTTGATACAAGGCTTCTCTTGCTTACCTGATGGAGCTGTTCTCTGTTTCCATCCACACAAACCCCATGCCCACAAAGAAGAGAGGATCTTCCTTGACAATCATCAAATTTTGAAGTGCAGTACTGTCCGTATGTTTCTGGTGTACAAATGCAACTTTTGAAAGAAAAATAATGAAATAAGGAATGTAAATATTCCTTTTATTAGTCCAATGTAAGATTTTGATTCAGGCACATTCATCATTTTTATATTGTGTTTACATTACAAGTAGTCCTCACTTATCGCTCACAGTTGGGGCCAGTAACTCTATCACTAAATGATGCAATTGCATAGTGAAACATCACATGACCACTCCTGACTTAACTACGCCAGTTGATCAGTTTTTGATTGTGGCCATTAAGCAAATCATCACATTATTAAGCATGATGACTTGATATTTTTTCTGTTCCTCATTTTTACACCTTGAAATGAAACATTATATTCTTAGAGAAAATTCCTATTTGATAGAAACAATAATGTTTTCCCAGCTAGAATGTGGTCTCTTTCATATGACTGGGGGAAAAAACAGATATAGTGGAGTATCTTGGCTTTTATCACTTTTAAATAATCAAAAGACAGTCACCTTCAGTTTTCATGTTTCCAAATACTGTAACATAGTTCTAGCTTAAAAACAAAATTTTACATATTTTATCTAAAAAAAATCAGAAGAATAAATACAGAAGAATGAATTTAAAATGCAGGTTGATATAGTAACAGAATTGAATGGACTTATGAGGTAATGTATGTGAAACTGAATGGAAATAATTTGATCAGTTCCCTTGTACAAAACAGCTTGCAATTTATCTCATTGATTTTCCAATGATGAATTGATTTATTAAATTGGCTGATAATGACAAATTCACATGAATTTATAATACAAATATTCAAATGAATGTTTATATGAAAACAAAATATGATTTGTTAAATTTATTAATATTTGGATATTTGCCAACTATCTCGCCATTGGGCTACTCTAAGAAGCTTATAGTAATTAAAAGAAAGAAAAATGAAAGAAGCATAAACAGAACAGAAGTATAATAATAGAACAGTAAAATAAACAATGACAAAATAACACAACAAGAATAATATATCAATATGATCACCAAAAAGATGGATGGAGAGCAAATGGGGGAAGGTGGAGTCTGCCATCAATCTAGAAATTATATATTCAAATATGTTCAAGTAAAACTAAAACTATCAATATTCAGATATGTTCAAGTAAAACTAAAACTAAAAATATCATCACATCATCTATTCTGCATGTTCTAAAGAGTCTTTTCAGAAGCCTTCATCTGTGATAAATTTTTAAGCAGAGGCTAAATATTTTTTGTCTGAGATGCTATAGCAACATTCTGCATTTGATATTTTGCACTGAGCATAAAGCTGAGCAAGACAGCTTTAAGTCCTTTCCAATTTTGTAAACCTGTAATTTTATGGTCCTGTATGTATAAAGCTCAGGGATTCATGAAGCCAACACCGATTGCATGAACTTTAGGGAAGATATGACTCAGTGAAAGTTGTGTTGCAATAGATTTATTCTGTAATGAGTCTTTCAGTTTTTTTCTGCATTACTTCTATTCTACTACTACTAAATATGTGGTAGCATGTGTTTTACTTTTAGAGCTGTCTTCATTCTGTTGCTTTGAAGAATTCCCAGTTCAAATTTTACAATTCTTTTGCCACCTAAAATAATTAAGATCAAATGTCCATCCAATTTCTAGCCCAAATTATGCCTCAAACAGCAATCCTTCAGACAATAATATCCATGCTTATTCTATGTACAACATCTGGAAATAAGCCACATGAGATCCCCTGAATACAGGTAGTACTTGAGATAAAACAAGCTATTTAATGAATGCTCCAGATTACATACAACAGACCGTCCAAAAGCTACATAGGACCTGATTTCAAAGTTATGACAGCTGCAGTGGTTCTGCGATCATTTGTTCTTACAATCTAGCACAGGATTGCTGCAGTACCCATTGCCTCTTTCTACCCATTCCACCCATACTTACTCCATACTTACTTTTTGAAGCTCTTTGGACCTCATGTTGTAGAAGGAGGGCAGGCCACATGGCCTCAGGATGCACAAGGGTGATCTAAATGTGCTTCATTTTGCTGCCTTAGAGAGGTCTGCACAGTGCTGCAGGAAGCTTCTGAATGTAGAAACTTTCTGCAGCATTGTGCAGACCAATGATGGGTTCTAAACCCCATTGCTACCAGTTTGTGCGCACATGCACAGAAGCGTCTGGGGCAAGTGGGTGGAGCATCCCAGGGCTGCCACTACCGGTTCATAGAACTGTACCGTACCTGTAGCAACCCACTGCTGGTGCAGACTTTGATAAGCCAACAGAATGGGCTGCATGGCAGTGACCCAAATGTGGCTGCATGGCAGTGACCCAAATGTGTGGAACAATATGGCCGCACAAAGAAGGAAGTTATTCCAGTGCCCTGGAAAGCCTTAGAGTTCTTCAAAAGGTAATTGAGGAGAAAAGTGTTTGGTCTGGTGGGGTGTGAATCAGGCCTAAGGCCTGGGAGGACCCAGTGGGAGTGGGAAAAGACCTTTGCAACCCAAGGTGCGGGAAGTGGAACAAAGGGCATCTCGGAAATGGAAAGGTCATAGGTGGGCCAGGGCCTGTATTAGGCCTCCAATGGTCTGCCCTACCCAGGAGGAACCCCATGTTCTGCTTAACAACCTGCATTTCCCAACATTTCATTGGAAAGAGCAGGGATGGAGGGGGCATTATGTGGCATGTATTACCTAACAACTGACATGATAGGCAACCATAATGGGCAAGGATCCATTATGGTCATATCTCAAGGACTACCTGTATAGAATCCTCATACATAATAGCTACTACTGTTAGACCATTTTATTTCATGAAAGGTAACTAATTTGGAGTACTGCATCATGTTTAGGATTTTTAAAAAGATGATAAACTAGAACAGGTTCAGAAAAGAATAACAAAGCTGGTTTTTCAAATTATTGTGTATTAGACACAATAATAAATTAATATTACTATTAGTCAGGGGTGAGTTCTAACTTACCTTGCTGCCAGTTCTCTCCCTCCCGCGCATGCACAGTAATGGTAAAAAAAAAACAAAGCTGAAAAAAGATGGTGACTGCATGCACAGTGCCGGAACTCGGCTTCTGCACATGCTCAGAAGGAAATTTTTAAAAAAAAAAAATTCAAAAAAAAAACACCAGATGGTGGTGCCCACAGACCGGCACCGACCGATCCGTTTCAGTGATATCATCATGATGTCACCAGCAGGCCACTACCGGCTTGGGCGAACCAGTCCGAACCGGGAGGAACCCACCCCTGCTATTAGAGGTGAGAAGGCTGAGATTCAGCAGTCTCTTCATCAATGAGGAATAATCTCACAGAAAAGAGTAAGAAAGGACGTTTTGCTACCACAGGAGACAGAGGCTAGATCTAATTTGATTAAAATTATAAGACGTTGGTTGTAGATGAACATTAATAAACTGACTTTGATAGTAAAATAGTTTGAATCCCTGATTCAATTTATAAGAAATTGTGGGGAGGCTATGAAACAAATGGAAGAGAGCAGGAATAATCAAGGGACAGTGAGTAAGTCAGCTGGTATTTATGAGATACCAGCTGGTATCTCATAAACAGCAACACAACCTATAGGAAGGCTGGAAAGAAGTGTTTTATATCATCCAAAGAATCTTCACCTTACTATGAATGAAGATGGAGAAATCCTAGAACAGTTTCCAAGATTCAATATTTACCCTAATGTATGATTAAAGATAACTCAGTGAAGTCTTGCTTCCTTGATCTTGCGCAGCTGCTTGGGGTTTGACACAATTATCTAAACAGAAAGAGGAACTTGAGAACCTTGGCCAACTTTCATGCTATTCTTCACCCAGTTTCAAAAGCCTCTGGAAAAAGTCAGTTTAGGCCTCTAATAATTATTGATTTAGCAAACAAGCTCTTCCTGGATTGTGGGGAGGTGACAAGGGAAAAATAAGGGATAGAAGAAAAAGAATGAGGAAAAAAGTGGGGCCAATTTTAATTTATTGCTTGCTCCAGCTTCTCCCAGTCTCTCTCTCTCTCTCTCTCTCTCTCAGAATACAGAGCAAGTATATTATCCTACCAGTTCATTGGTATCATCATCTTTTATTGCTCTAGAGTACAGCAATAAAAGATATTGATGTTGATCAACTGATAGGATCAGTTACTTGCTTTGTATTCTCTCTCTCTCTCTCTCTCTCTCTCTCTCTCTCTCTCTCTCTCTCTCTCTCTCTCTCTCTCTCTCTCTCTCTCTCTCTGAAAGACAGAGTGAAAGAAAGAGAAAGAGACAGAGAAACACACAGAGAGAAACAAAGACTTACACTGACACTCACACGGTTTTATTATTCATATATTATTTTATTCAATAAGTAATCCCTCACTAGAGGACTTCAAACCGAGACTGATGGATCAAACAGTTTAGTGGGTATGATCTATTGTTCTATAGTTTTCTTATTGTAAGTATCTTAATTTTAAAACTGAAAGCATTGAAAACCTCTGAATAACATCCCCCCCCTTAAAAAAAGAATCTCTAAGTATATGTTGATCTAAATTTGCCTTCATTTAAAAACTTTTAAGCTATGACAAGATTTTCTAAAACAAAACGAATGTCAGTTTGGTATTTGTAAAGATAAATTATTTTAAAAGCTATTTAGTACAATTTTCCAATGTCAAGAAATTAAATGGTTTTCATTGAAAAGGTTTTGTTAGGAAGTTTTATAAGCCAGTCTCTTTTTAAATCAAAACTCAAATCAAATGAATCATGACTAATGAACAAGATCTCGACCAGATTTTGGTGAACTGCCTGAGAAAAAAGGATAACTCAAACGTTTTTCTGGAAAATAATGGGCAGGGCTGAGAAGATAAAGAGAGAACATTTATTTATTGTTGAAGAGTTGAAATTTTTCTCTGTTTTTCAATATATGTAGGTAGTTCTTGACATACAGCCACAACTGAGCCCTAAATGTCTGTTGCTAAGTGAGACGTGTGTTAAGTGAGTTTTGCTCCATTTTACAACTTTTCTTGCTAGAGTTGTTAAGTGAATCATTGCGGTTGTTAAGTTAGTAACACAGTAGTTAAGTGAATCCGGCTTCTCCATTGACTTTGCTTGTCAGAAGTTTACAAAAGGTGATCACATGACCCCAGGACATGCAACCTTCATAAATATGACTCAATGGCCAAATGTCTCAATTTTGATCACATGATCATGGGGATGCTGCAATGGTCATAAGTGTAAAAAACAGTCATAAATCACTTTTTACAGTGCTGTTGTGACTTTAAATGGTCACTAAATGAGCTAAGTCGAAGGCTATCCATAGAATGCACAACAAATATATGACATTTGTTATAACATACAGTGTTTTTTTACCCCATGTACTCAGTTCTATTCCCCCCATGAAAGGGAAGTTGTGTCTATCCAGATAGAAGAGACCCTTCTGTCACTGAGTCATGGCATAGATAACTTGAAGGAAATGACAGCATTCCCAGAAGGGCTAAGCTGCTGAACCTTGCTGTACTTTTTGTTTTTCACAATAGATCAAGCACACCAAAATCTAGTCTCCAGATAGTGTTTAGGGGATCCACTTCAAAGTTATTCTGGGAAATGTAAGAAAATAGTTGTTCCAGCTTTCTGGTGTGTTTCATGGTATTGATTCTGCAATATGGTAGGAAAGTATAAGAATGGTGAACATTGCCTCTTGATGCTGCTTACAGATTTGTTATGGGCACTGGAGAAAATAAGAACAGGACTAAGTCTCTGGAATCTGATCTTAAAACATCCTTAAAGGGAATACAGAGCAGAGGTGGGTTCCTACCGGTTCTAACTGGTTCTATAGAACCTTTAGTAAAACGGTGATGACATCACGGAGCCGGTTCTGTCAGTGCCGGTCCGTGGCCGCCACCATCTTGTTTTTGGCTTCTACACATGCGCAGAAGCAGTTTTGTGCTTCTGCGCATGCATAGAAGCTGAGTTTTTGGCACTGTACATGCGCACGTGCGCATGCGAAGCATGCGTGCACCTGCATGGCATGCGGCCACACGGCACGGGAGGAAGTGAATCGGCGGCGAGGTAAGTTAGAACCCACTCCTGGTATAGAGGTAGTGGTCAATGATGAATTGTCCCAGCACTTTGAAATGAGAAAATGTCATACGCTGATACCAACTCTGAGTATGTTGTACAGTATTTGTCTAGGCCTCTGTTTTAATGTTATGTGTCAGGGTTGTGATACATACTTAGACTTCTTGAAAAGTCTAGTGAGTTTATAAATCAAGCCAAAAATGTACAGCTCTATGATCATGATTTACAGCAATTTTTTAAAAAACCAATGTTAATTTCTGGTTTCCGACAAAAAAAATCCCATGGTAAACAATGGGTTTGCTTAATGACTATGGTGTTTGCTTAACGACCATCGCATTCACTTAATGACTCCTGCAAACAAAAAGATTTTAAAATCACATGTGACAGTTATGACTGTCATAACCTGCTTCCAAAATTGCCATCTCAATTACTGTCATAAATCAAGAACTACCTATATGGTGAAAAGGTAAAATTATATAGTTTGGGATTTGCAACATGAACCTGTCCTACTATGAAGGGCCTGGAAAAGCATTTATCTTTTTATATCTTCCTATCCATCTGTTCTCTTGACTAGGACAGATGTTCTCTCAAACAAAAGTGACACTCAAAAGTGCTATAAAAAAGACTGCCCATAAGATCATTAGAATTACCTGTAATTCCCTGGGTTATTTACACACGTTGCTCCATTCTGGCAACCTAAGGATGTTCCTTCATAAATCTGGCATTCATTAACATCAACAGAACAATCTGGTCCCTGAAAAGAGAAGCAGTTTATTTTCCAAGTAAATCGGTGATTAAAACATGTGCATCAAGCCAATATATGATATAAAATTTCAAAAGGTACAAAGTAATGTTTCTCAATCTTGGCAAATTTGATGTGTGAATTTCATCTCCAAGAATTTTCCAGCCAGCAGAATTCTGGCAGTCAAAATCCACATATTTTAAAGCTGTCAAGGTAAAAAAAGACTGGTATAGAGTACCCAACTTTCCCACTGTAATGCTTCCTTTATAAACAGTAAAACAAAACTTGGTTTGTGGCTGCACCTTCCCTGTTTATTTATTCATTTTATTTATTTATTATTTGTTCTTCTATGCCGCCCTACTCCCGTTCATTTAAATACAGTGCATTTTCATTTAATTCAAAGCATAGGAATACTACAAAAAAGCATAAAACTCTTTTGAAAATCAGGTCAGATACAGTTAGCCCTGAAAAATTGATACTAGATGTACAAAGAAATGTACATTATACTGAAAAACATACTATTATATAGGGCAATTTGTGTGGTAATTAAGCTGCTGCTGCAATATTAGATGACCAGTATATATTCCTATTTTTTTTTTAAAAAAAAGGTTTGTCTGCATGAATTAAACTGTAATTTTGTAGCTGGGGAGAACGATAATTTCTACTCCCATTTTTCCCCCTAAACCACCCTCTTTTGTATATTTTTCAACTAAGAATCATCACAACACAAACAAATGTAAGCAACTGAAAATTCTTGGGCTGGCTAGCATATGCCTTTTCAATACCTACGGATTCCATTAGTAAGTAGTTCCCTTCTAACCATCCTTTGGTATACAGCACTTTTCAAAATAATCAGATTTTCAGCTGTCAGGTATTAAATGCAAGGGAAGTTTAGGGAACTCAATAGCAGAATACAAATTCGCATGCCAAAAATTCCACTTCAACTCCTGGCATCTCCAAGAGAAAGATTTCAAATGCCAGGAAGACCTTAGTCTAAAAATCTGGAGAAAAATTATGCAGTCTAAGTTACAGTATATGGCGACTGGTCTAGACCAAGACAAATTATGCCTGAGATCAAGGACAGAATGCACAAGCTGGCTAGAAGAGCAATGGAATTTCACAACCTGGATAATAGATGTTCTACCTCCACTGCCTAAGGTGGATGAACAGATTATGTGGTATACAATACCTCCAATTTGTAGTTCTCTTAATATCTATGGCAACTTATAATTTCTGCCTAGTCTGCCCTATTGGCAAATATCTCCTGCACCATGTTATTCTGTTGCATGGGCATACAAGCTCTCCTTTGACTAGTTTCTGATTTCCTTTTATAAATTAGACTGATTGCACTGGATTGACTCTTGTGTTGTGCAAACTGCTGGTGCAAAGTGCATTTTATACATTGCAATACTACGAACCTTACCTGCCAATTGTTGGGACAAAGACAAAAGAAAGCATCTATTAGGTTTATGCAGGTTCCAGAATTCTGGCAAGGGTTGCTATTACAGGCTTTTTTTAAGAAGGTCTGGAACAAAACCTAAAGCAAAAATAAAGTCATTATTTTAGCATTAGTACTTCTGGCAATTAATTAACCCTAAAGTACATAAAAGGTGTACATCATGTTACTCACCATCTCAAGACTATGAAGTTGTTCTTCAATATTCACAATCTGCAGCAGAAAAAGAATGGCATGTAGATTAGCATAAATCTATTTGTTGCCACCATCATATCTTACTCTGTTCTGTCCAATTTCATAATTTTAATAAAACACTTATAATGTCCCAATGCAAATTTTCTATGTTAGATTTATGCAATTTTTATGAATATTTGCAGATTTCAGGTAAATTGAATTCTAACTGACTTAGGATACTATTTCAGCAGAATCTACTTTGAGAATTTTAGTATTTCCAGCATTTTAAAATACAGTATATATATATATATATATATATATATATATATATATATATATATATATATATATATATATATATATATATATATATATATATATATATATATATATATATATATATATATATATATATATATATATATATATATATATATATATATATATATATATATATATATATATTCAAGAAAGATTTCTTTTACTGCATTAATTGAAGGTGTTGATATTTCAAAATAATTAAATGGACTATTCTCCTTTACTAAAGATGAAGGTTTTCCAGGATAGGCTATGCCAGTGATGGCGAACCTTTTTTTCCTCGAGTGCCCAAATAGTGCGTGCGTACGCTATTGCACGTGCGTGCGTGCCCACACCCATAATTCAAAGCCCCCCACTCACCCTACCCCCCCTGCACATGCGTGCACAACCCCCTCACTCACCCATTTCCCGACTTCCAGTGGGCCCTGTAGGCCCATGTTTTGCCCTCCGCAGGCTCCAGAGGCTTTCTTGGAGCTTGGGGAGGGCAAAAAACGCTCCCCCGGCCACCCTGGAGGCCCTCTGGAGGCCAAAATCGCCCTCCCAGAGCCTCCGCGCAAGCCAAAAATCAACTGGCGGGCACACACATATGTGCTGCAGCTGAGCTAGGGCAACAGCTCGCGTGCCGGCAGATATGGCTCCGCGTGCCACCTGTGGCACCCGTGCCATAGGTTCGCCATCACTGGGCTATGCAATCCTTTTAACACTTCATTGCCCTTCAGATTCTACTTCCTCATCTACATGAGGTGTCCTTCTTATTCTTAAAGTAGTACTGGTTCCAACCATCATACAATTGTTCAATGGTTAAGACATCAACCCATTAACAAGCAATGAATTATTGTTTTTTCAAAATTTACAGTTAATTCAAACAATACATCTTTGGCAGTAATTAAAAATGGATTTTATTCTTTATAGATTAACTATGGCGAATAATATATTCATATATATATATATATATATATATATATATATATATATATATATATATATATATATATATATATATATATATATATATATATATATATATATATATATATATATATATATATATATATATGTGTGTGTGTGTGTATGTGTATGTGTATATGTATGTATGTATATATATATATACATATACATATACATACATACATACATATATGAATATATATGATACATAAGAGATATTAAAAAATACCTGGGATTGAAGCTGGATGATCTCACTGGAAACATTGAGAGGTGTGCTGGTAAGTCTTTTTAGTTCTAAAATTTCATCTTTATTCCTTTGGATCTATATTTAGAAAGAGAAGGAATAAATAATTCTCAAATGCTTAAAAATTGCAGCAAACATAATTCTCAGTGAATGAAGAGAACTCTGTCCAGGAAGAGGAAGAAACTTTGTTTCTTACTCTTTACAGACCCTGTTGTTTTTAGGGATTGCTTCTGCTAGCTGTCCTCTTTCGAATGATGAATTTGCAAACAATGCTCCAATACCATTAACTTCCAGTCCAGGCAGAAAGACCCAAATGATCAGTTCATGTGTTAAAAATGGATGAGGCATCAAGCTGCCAGAAGGCAAGATCCTGAAGATGAAACTCAAATACTTTGGCCACCAAATGAGAAGGAAGGACTCGCTGGAGAAGAGCCTAATGCTGGGAACTATTGAGGGCAAAAGAAGAAGGGGACAACAGAGTATGAGGTGGTTGGATGGAGTCACTGAAGCAGTTGGTGTGAGCTTAAATGGACTCCAGAGGATGGTAGAGAACAGGAAGTCCTGGAGGAACGTTGTCCACAGGGTCACAATGGGTCGGACACGACTTCTCAACTAACAATAACACACATATAAAGGCTCGCTGGCCAAATGCATGAAAGGTGGAATACTTCCATGGAAGTAGATCAGTAGTAGGAGGGATAGCTCTAACCCACTCCCTAAGGTGTTTGTTCAAATGAAAAGAATACTGCAAAATTCTCCTATGTTACAGCATTTGGGTATGACTCAGAGAGAGAAAGAGAGAGTTGTAACACTAATGTTGGCTAAGACAGAGATTATATACCCTGAGAAACTCTTGAGTAACTTGACCCTCGGGGCAGAGTCCCTGAAGATTCTACAGCTTCCTGGATTCTAACAAAAGACAGAGACCCAATTGGTGTAATGCTTAAGTCACTTGGCTAGAATCCAGGAGACTGGATTTTTAATTACACCTTAGACACAAAGCCAGCTGGTCAACTCTCTCTTGAGCAAACCACTTCTGAAAAACCTTGCCAAGAAAACTGCAGGGACTTATCCAAACAGTTGGGCGGGGGGGGGGGGGGGGGAGGGGGAAAGTTTGGATTTTCCTGTGCAGTTTTACCAACTGTAGGGACTTTTCTAATGTAGCTGGCATCTCTTCTAAACTAGGATATGTATTTACTATATTTCTATATAAAGCCATTTCTGAGTTGCCACGCAAGTCAGGAAACTTTATATGGTTTTTAGTATTAAACACCATTAGTTAAAAAACATAAAACTCCAGATAGTTGATTCAAAACCCAACATAATTAGGCTATTATGAAGACTTTGTTTTCAACTCTACCATGCCATTTGTGTCTACTCTTTCTTATCCTTCTAGTGACTGCTATCAGGCATCCCAGCTGGGCATGCTTTTGAAGTCTGACAAGTCTGAAGTTTGGGTGGGAATGTGGTAATGTTTTCCAATGGGAGTTGAACTACCACAGCAAAAACATGAACTCTTGGCCAGCCACTACTGGCATTAGGTCATCATATACTTAGGCATTGCATTTTTGAGCATGGCAAATATTGGATGACATAGCAGAGGCCTATAATTAAACTAACAATGCCTGGAAGAATAAATAAACTATAGAACCTTATTTCATCTTTCTATGACAATTTTCAATCACTAGCCTATGCTGAAAAAATTGTGAGAGAGGAGCTCCTTTCCTCAAACTGTAGAATTTTCATGAGCCTCGGATTGGTCTTGCAATCTATGCAAAATTATTGTAGCTGCTTGCCAAAATAACAACAATCAAGGCTAATAAATGCATAAAGACTGCATCTCATGAGAGACCAAATCTATGGTCTGGATACTTATTGGCTGCCCCATATCAAAGGACTTCAACAATCTGGAGAGAGAGGGGGGGGAGGGAGGGAGGGGGGGAGGGAGGGGGAGAGAGAGAGAGAGAGAGAGAGATATGATAGATAGATAGATAGATGATAGATAGATAGATAGATAGATAGATAGATAGATAGATAGATAGATAGATAGATAGATAGATAGATAGATAGAGACAGAGACAGAGAGTATAAGCAAAGGAGAAAAGTGATAGTTTAGTCAAAGTAAAATAAAACCACATTGAAGGATATCATTTCAAATAATTGGGACCCTTGATGATAAAGCCTTGTGCAATCAATTTATTGGTGTAGGCCAGTGATGGCGAACCTTTTTTGGTTCGCGTGCCAAAAGGGGGGGGGGGGAATGTGGGGGATCACGTGTGTGCGTGCCCACACTCAAAATTCCATGCACCCCCGCACATGCACACATGACCCCCCTGCTCCCAGTATGCAATGGCACGCCCATTTTTCGCCCTCCCCAGGCTCCAGAGCCTTTCTAGGAGCCTGGGGAGGGTGAAAACGGCCTTCCCCACCCCCTCTGGAAGCTGGAAACAGCCTGTTTCCCGACTCCCAGTGGGCCCAGAAGGCCCGAAAATCAGCCGGCGGGTGCACACATGCACGCCGGACCTGAGCTCACGTGCCCACCGATATGGCTCCGGGTGCCACTTGTGGCCCCCGTGCCATAGGTTCGCCATCACGGGTGTAGGCAATATATTTTACTACCAATGGAAATGTTACTATCCCTGCATGTTTGGTATCTATATGTGGTTTGGAGATATTGTAGCTATTACCTTTAGTTATCAATATTATATATTCTGAGACTTTTGATATACAGCAGGTTATAATTATTTTAAATACATAAATGTGATGTTCTGAAATAATTGTCCTGGTTATACACTGGATTCCTTTCAGTAACTCTATTCTCTGATCTATGTGTTACAAAAATATAATATATAGAAGTAATCTAGGAATTATAAAAATAAATAAAATCTATGGATTATCCTATGTTTGAACCAGATTATTTAATCTGGGACCAGATTAAAAATTTCTTTCGATAATATCTTTATTTTAGAAAACAGTATATAATTGATCGGAATGTATATGAATCAGCACGTGTCAACATATTTAAATCTGAGTTTCTGAATCCCCTTTGAGCATTATTGAAGAATTGTATTTAGATAGTAATAAATAACATTGTGAACAACAGATCCAAATCATTACCTGACTAAAAACATCAGCAAGGTCTTCTTCATTAAGTTTTATTCTGCCCTGTGATCCAGTTCTGAACTCAATATTCTTGGCAGAGCCAGTGTGGAAGATTAAATTGCCTCCTTCAGACGACATACGAGGCCTGATATGTCAAAGGGAAGAACACATTGCAAAGATCTTTAATGAAGCTACATAATTTGTTTTATTCCTGTGACAACTTTTTTCTGTATCTATATGAATTCAAGAAAGCTGTAATTAAAATGTCAAGAATGATACTCACTGTGCCTGATTAATGTTCCTTCTGGGTCTATTTTTTTCATCAGAATCAGATCCATAGTTTTTTCCAAAAATTATCAATAATGTCACCAGGGTCCAAGGAAGAAAGCTTAGACACTTCATCCCTCACTTCCAGCCTTCCTGGATTTGTGCAGTCAGTTAAAGTGAAATCTGTATTATATTCAAGGATTAATCCTATGTCAGGTGTACTTTGCTCTTGAAAATGTCTTTGCATATTCATAAAGATGCTTATTCAGCACTCTTTCTTAGGAATGCTAGAGGTGATTTATTTGCTATAAAGGAATTTGCTATAAAGTCTATTCTATAGTTCATATTTGCAATTAACCTTTAAAAGTAAATTAACAGTTTTCCAATACTTCTCTTGAGCAGATACTGAAATATTGGTTCTTATTTTCTAATGGTGTGATGCACAGGCACATTATTATATTGTCTCTTGAGAATTACAGCTTAGTTTTATCTAATTTGTACTTGCCTCATCTTTATGGTATTCACTGGAAAGTCACTTCGGTTCATCAACATGAGGAAAAATTCTTGATTAAAAAGAGGAGGTTTTATATATGAATATAATGGGACAATAATCATAATACTTATAATAAGAAACAAAATGATAGACAGAATACTTACAATTTATTAATCATTTTCAATCAATATCAATGAAAGATTTTCTTTGGCAAACACAGCTCAGGAGGCAGGAATTTGAATGAAACTGAGCTATTATTAGAATTCATATTAACCCTTTGAGGTAGTTTAGACAAGCACATCCAGGTACTCACTCTACCTTTATTGATAGGTTACATTAATAGAATTTTACAAGATTGAAAGTATTTCTCCCTTTCTTTTGCTCTGTGGAAATGTTTCTCACATCCCCTCTCCTTCTATGGGCTGATAAATCTTTTGCATGGTTTTCCTCATGTAGCTCTCCCTCATGTCTCCCAAATACATTTTCACTATTATAAAACTGTACAAATATTGTAAGAGACAGCAAACATGTTTCCTGATCACCACTTAAATTGATGACAGGAAGAATTTACCCTTATTCTGATTTAGCTTTGTAACATTGATTTCTAATCAGACCCAGTGGTTATAAGGTATCATGAAGTCATAATATCCAATATGTATTTCCAAACTAGATCATATAGCATGAAACAAAATCCTAAGGGCTTAAATGGAAAAATAAATTATATCATAGAAACAGAGACTGCAAGTGGCTTTGGAAAAGCACAAATATGAGTTGAAACAGATGGAGGCTTCCCCTCTTACTTGTGCCAAAATATTTGGTTTGCAAACACTGGTACAACTCTAAATTTGCAGAGAGAAAGACCCAAGGACAAAGGAGGGAGGCTACCACGTTTAGGGAAGCCTAATTATATGATGGACAATGAGATCTTAGTGGGAAGAAAATTGAAAAAGAAGGGGATCTTTGGAGTGAAAAACTGTGTGTCGATATGCATGTAGATCAAACACATCTAAGAAGGGTTTCCAAGTTTTGTTTTGTTTTTTTAAAAAACACTATTGTTCAACTTTTAATCATTCTAATTCTTTTTAATCTTTGCAGAAGCAAATTATTATACTATGCCAACGAATAAACATGATTCAACAATAGATTGTGCTGCACTAAACTTTAGCCTTTTTTCACAATTCCAGAAACAATTTCTGATATCTGTAGAAGATGGCCTAGGAACAAGTAAGAGAGGCTTGACGGCTGTGTTATCATTGGCAGAATATCAGAAGAAGAGTGAGGGTTAGTCTACACCAGAGGTCCCCAAACTTGGCAACTTTAAGACTTGTGGACTTCAACTCCCAGAAGTCCACAGGTCATAAAGTTGCCAAGTTTGGGGACCCCTGGTCTACACCAATGTTTCTCA
This sequence comes from Diadophis punctatus similis, assembly GCA_023053685.1. NCBI lineage: Eukaryota > Metazoa > Chordata > Lepidosauria > Squamata > Dipsadidae > Diadophis > Diadophis punctatus. Next base: position 27,797,472 of record JALIGW010000007.1, on the reverse strand, counting down.
ATCCTGACAACTTGAAAATGGATGGACTGGTAACTGGGAAATTCTGGAGGGGAACTCCACCATCTTCATGTTGCCACGGTTGAGAATACAATAGAATAGAATTCTTTATTGGCCAAGTGTGATTGGACACAGAAGGAATTTGTCTTTGGTGCATATGCTCTCAGAAACACCCTTAATCAATAACGTTGCAACTAAAAATATGGAATCAAATAAAAAATTAACATATCCACATTGCACATATTGCCATTAAATAATGGTTTTGTGGTATAATAAAACAGGAACTTATGTTCTTAAGGTCAGGTCATTGATCATCTGGTTTTGTACAGTGAAACTGTCAGCAATTTTCCAGGCTTCATTTATATCAGAGATTTCTTCAATCTTATCTAGACATACCCAAGATAAAGCATAAGATATTATGTGTGGAAATCAGATGTTATATTATCTAGCTACTGCCCTTCCACTAATTTCACAATAGTTTGTAGTTCATATTAACAAGATTTTTTTAATGGTACTTGTATAATACATTAATGTACAGTATTATAGCTCAGTGGTGAAATACCAACTTTCCTCTAAAAAACTAAATTGATGGCACTTCCAACTAAAAGGTACATGTAGCAGGTTATGCAGGGTTATTACTAGTCAGGAAATACTGACATTATTTTTTTAATCTAACGTATTTATAAGTTAGACAAATAGTCTGATGAAACAGAACAGGTAAATGTTCATATTGTGAACATATTTTCTGGGAAAGATGGGAAATGTAACACAACAGATATAGAGATTGGAGAAAGCTGAAGTAGACTATCAGACAAGGTTAAGCTTGATTTCAAATCTGCTCTTTGGAATGCAGGTTCTAGGTTAACATATCTCATTGTCGTGTACATATGTAAGGAAATAAGAAGAAGAAATAGATAGAACATGTAAGTAAGAACTGAGTCAGAGTATATAATAGGGTGAGGATGCTTTGCAGAGGTGCGTTCCTGCCGGTTCAGACCGGTTCTATAGAACTGGTAGTGGGAATCTCCCCACCCACCCCCCCCGCTCGCCGAATCGGAGCAATGGCCAGCTGGACACGCCCCCGAACTGGCTCTCGGTGGGGCCATAGGCGGGGCCATCTTGGTTTTTGCTTTTGCGCACGCGCAGAAGCTGGGTTTTTAGCACAGCACATGTGCACGTCATGTTGGGAAACAAACCGGCAGCAAGGTAAGACAGAATCCACCCCTGATGCTTTGAATCCAATGTTGATAGTTTGTTTGTTTTAATCTGGTTTGTCTGTAGCTTTTAAAAGTTCAGCTAAACTCCTAAAAAAGAAAACATCATCTTTCTTCCCCACCTCTTTTCCTCACTAACAAAACAAATCAGTTTTTGTATATACTCCTACAAGATTTGTAACTTTTATTTATAACAATATTTTAGGAATTTGAGCAACTGAGTCAAAATAAAAAGGAACATATCATTTGATTTTCTTGATAATATCTTGAATCTCAATATTCTATGAGATGCATAGACAAAAAATGCTAAGCCTGTAAAAATTAAAAGAAGGCAGATGTATAAGCAATAAAACTTCATTGGGACCATTTCCTTTTGTATTCTTCCTCATTCTAGGTTCTAACAATAGTTTTTGAAAATATTTTAAAATGTTCATCATATTGGAGATATATTAAATGCTATCATACTGAAGATATACTTTTAAAAGGAATAAACATTATCATGCCTTATCAGCTATTTTAATATTCTATTGAGTATTATGTCTAAATAAGAGTTTAAAATGAAATCGAGAGAAAATGAGTTAACTCAGTCTGGATTCATGGTCTGGATTTTTCTCTGAGACTTCACCTCATGAATTCTCTGAATTCCTCACAGTTTCTGGAGGAAGTTCAGCCACAATACTGTAATTTATTAAGTGATTCATATATGAGTATGGCTAAGACAAATTAATTTCCAGCTTACTCAATAAATTCTTAGTATTTTTAAGCTAGCATTAATTTAGTCTGAATTAAATCCACTTTAAAACACATAATTATAGGAATCTTTTTTTAGTATGCAAATGGAAGTTTATGACAATTTTCAAGCATATTTACTGAATACCTCTGTGTATTGTACTTACCTTCAGCAGTAATATGTTCAATATAGATAGTTATAGTTGGGATTATTAAAGAAGATGGGCTAAAAATGTTAACCTGGGAGCCTTTTGTGTCTATTACAGATAAAATCCATTTTCAAATCTTCTCATTCTTCTCTTCAGGTAGGGGAACATCTTACTTCTGTTTCTTCACCAGAGTATTTCCCAAGCCAGATATTGAGGGTGTATGTGTATATCCAGATCTTCAGAGGGAGGGTGAATTATTACTTCCCAAGGATAGAAGCTATCACATTGACAAGAGTTTAATTAAATACACTTCTATAACTCTATAGCAGATGTTTTGAAGAGTATGTCTTCAAACTTGCATACCGTATGCTGACAGCCCTATCAACAGAATTCCAGGTGCTATATTATAGCATAGTCCTCTATGAACCTTAAATTTTCTCTTTTGTCTGAAAAGCGATTACAGTATAATTATTCAGAAACCAGACCTCTTGAATACTCATATAGTACCAAATAAGGGTTATAAGAATATAGAAAGCCGGATTCAATTTCTTTGATAACTTTGCACCCTAAGCAAATGGTTGTTTTCTAATATCTAGTCATAGGCCCATTAACCTGATTGACATTGCAGCAAAAATATATGCCAAGTATCTTTTGAACAGAATTGGAATCTGGGTAGAGGAAAACAATATTTTCACAGAAGAACAAGCAGGTTTTAGACAAGGCCGATCTACTATTGATAACTGCTTTGTCTTGAACCATCTAATTGCCAAATATGCATATAAGAGGAGACCCCTGTTTGCTGCTTTTATAGACCTTACAGCAACATTTGATATGGTAAACAGAGAAGTACTATGGAGTAAACTAACATCTCTTAAAATGGAACCTAGACTCCTGGCTTTGATTAAAGTCCTTTACACAAGTACCTGTGTGAGGGTGCAGTATGGGGTTAATGGGGCTCTGACTAACAGCATTCACACAAATAAAGGGGTAATGCAAGGGTGTATACTGGCCCCATTATTATTTAGTTTATATATCAATGACCTGCCAGGGTTAATGAAGGATCCCATAGTACACATGCCGATGATCCTAAATACTTACTGTAACAGCTTGCTTTATGCTGATGATATGATTTTATTATCATATTCACAAGTAGGATTACTTGTGAGGCTATTAAGAAGATTCAGCTCTTATTGTCAGGATAACTCCCTAATCATTAGTAAATCTGAATAAAAAATAATGGTGTTTGTATATTTAGGCGTAACTTTTTCCAAGACTGGATCTTGGGCTTGCCATCATCAATGGAGTACCTTTAGAGCAAAAGCCCATTTGAATTTACTGCTTAAACTAAAGAATCATAGTTACCCAGGGTCCCTAGCACTGTTCCCTCTAAGGTGCGCGGTCGCGCAGCCACGCACGTGATGAGATAATGCCGCGCGGAAGTTTCTAACTTCCGCCTGGCATTTTCTAATGGGAGAGGCTGCGCGCCTGCGCGGCCACACAGATGAAAAGAGAACGCCGCGCGCCGTTTTCTGCTATTACAGGGAACATTGGTCCCTAGCCCCATTAATTAAAGTTTATAAAGCTAAGGTTATCCCTATGCTCTTGTATGGAGCAGAGGTTTGGGGTCAATACTCAACCACAGTCCCAGAACAAATACAGTCCCAGCATTTGAGATGTATTTTGGGTTAGATACAAGAACATCTGTTGCAGCAGTTAGAGCTGAATTGGGAATTTATACAATTCATGCACTATCCAAAATTAGAGCATATAACTACTGGTGCAAAGTCAATGAAATGGAGACTGATAAGACTCCCCAAGTTATGTCTACTAGAGCAAATAAAATTACAATCACAAATCTCCTGGATCACCAAACTAACAAATTTTGTAAGAAGCTGTGGCCTTCCTGTTTCTTGCGTAACAGGAAAACAACTCAAAAAAAGAGCTGCCCGAAGAATTAAGGATATAGAAGCACAAAATGATATAGCTATCCTTAGTAAGGTGGGTAACTTGAAATGGCTGAGCAAATACAAACGTACTTTTCAAGTAGACAGCTATTTGAAGTTACAACTACCAAAACATCTTAGGGAGATATTTACGCGAGCGAGATTCGAACAGCTTGACACAATGGTCAGATATGGGAGCTTCCATTCTATACCCCACAATGAGCGTCTCTGCATTTGCAGAGGTAGAAGACCTGGCTCACATCCTATTTGATTGTTGCTTGTATAAGGGGGTGAGAGACAGGTAAATTGGTCTATATACCAAATGAATGATCCATTGGGATCCCCATATCAAAACAACTTATCTTATGTGCAGCCAAAACCTGAAAGTAACATTTAATAGCACAGTATTTAAACAAAATGGTTTGGTTGAAATCTGCATACATGGGACTGATTGGGATAGATTGCAGGGGTTACACCGAAATATAATTTTATCATATTTTATCTATATCTTAAATTATTGTATTTTATTCCAATTTCATTTTAAATTGTATTTTATTCCAATTTTATTTTAAATTGTATTTTATCAAATTCTATTTTAAATTGTTTTTATCAAATTTTAGTAATAATTTGTTTCTGGAACTTTGCACTTCGATATGGCCCAAGGGCTAATCAATAAAGACTGTTGTTATTGTTAATATCTACTCATGATTTATAATTATAAATTATTTTTAAATTTCCATCATAATATGCTCTGTTTTTTCTCTAGCAACTATGGCAATTCAGTGTTTTTTTTACTGAAAGGTTGTTTTCGTAGTTGTCATTATTCTGAGTTTCATATTCTAAGAAGCACATACATTGATAATAATGAAACACTGGATCTACTAGTAAATCTGTGTTGAGTCCAGAAGGTTTTTGTCCTTTACTTTAAATATAAATACTAAGATTGAAAAGCCTGCTTTTTATTTTTATAATTACAGATGCTATTAATTGAACTTAGGGAATTTGACATGCAGAGATTTTATGATACATAGATTTACTCCACAAAAAGTAAGTTGAGTTGCATCTTTATCAATGACTTTTTCCCCAGAGGAAACTTGAAAATTGCAGTTTGGATTCAACATAAGGTAGAAGTTTCTAACAAGAAATTATCATCAAATTACAATTCTAGAATTTCTTTGGGAGAAACAGTGATAAAATGATATTAAAAATAAAAGAGCTGTTTTCAAGATATTAAAAGGAATTTAACATTTGCTTTAATTTTTTTTATTTAAAAACATTTATATTCCACCACTGAGCTGGGTTTAAGATTTAAAATGACTTATATAAATTCCTATTTTTTCATAAATTCAGGACCCAGTATTCATAAATTAAAATACTAACACAGGACTTTCAGTAAGATCCTCAATTTTATTTATTTTATTTATTTTATTTATTCGAAGTTCTTCTATGCCGCCCTACTCCCTCAGGATTCAGGGCGGCGTACAACATTTTAGGGAACATTAAATAAATGTTAAAAACAATTTAAAACAATTTTAAAACAACAAACATATCATATATACATGGGGGAGACGTCAGATGGAAGGTCGTCTCAACATCACCCCGCCTGCAGGAAGAGCCATGTCTTGATGGCTTTTCGGAAGGCCAGCAGGGTGGGGATGATTCAGATCTCCGGGGGGGAGTTGGTTCCAGAGAGCAGGGGCCCCTACAGAGAAGGCCCTCCCCCTAGGCCCCGCCAGTTGACACTGTTTGGCTGACGGGACCTGGAGGAGACCCACTCTGTGGGACCTGACCGGTCGAAGGGAAGTATGAGGTAGAATGCGGTCCCGGAGATAGCCTGGTCCTAAGCCATGTAGGGCTTTTCACAATTTTCACAAATGGTCAAACAGATACACATTTGACAATTATTTATTTTATAAACAAAGATGAGCATCCACAAAAATATACCATAGCAATCAGATTCAATCCTCTTCCAAGAAAGAAATCCATATTCTGATGTAGTATAATGGCCCCAGAAAGTGCACTTGAGCAATTCATCACTTATTGATAGGGTCAACGAGAAATGAAATTAATTTAGCAACCACAAACACGCTGAGGCTGTTTCCAAGTAGACGGTAACACTGTTTTATGGCAGTGTTTTCAGGAAAATCTAAAACAAAAATTATTATTATTTTTTAAAAAAGAGAAAACATTATTTTTTCAGCAAATATGAAATATCTTAATTCCAAAGACAATTAATGGTTATTGCTATTATTTTGACACTGAAATCCTACAAAGCTTTAGTCATAAATAGACAGTTAACTTCAACAACTTATATTCTAAGACCAGTGAGTACAGAACTGCAGTCCTCTTTGACTTGAGAGCAAGATCACTGAACTCAACATAAATTGCCTCTGAGTGGACATATGTCATCTCAGCAGAAAGCAGCAAAACCTTGGCTTGGAAATTAAGAAGAACTAGCCTGCTTAGTGTTTTGATGGGAGACCACCAGGATTATAGACTAGACTGGGAAACCAACCAACCAACCAACCAACCAATCCAAATACATATTACAGAAGAAAGCAAAGACAAACTCTTGTACTGTTGCCAAGAAAACTACATTGTTGATTTTATATAGGCATTGAGCTTCAGTTGGAAATATCTTGAGCTTTTCAGATAGATACAGAACTGCATTGCAAGCATTCTATTTTCTTGGTATTTTCTCTAACTTACAACATTATCAGAAATGTGGAAGAACCCTTCAACTGAAAGAACTGCCTGGGGTATGTTTGTTTTTTAAAATAATTCCTGCTTTTTAACTGCCAACACAAATAGCATCCGAACCATAAAATATGGATTACTCCGATCAAGCATGATTATTTCATGATATTTAATCTATTAAACATTCAGCATTATTCTTTGGCATGGTAAAGTGCGGTTCTTTTAAGAACTTTGCTATTTTAGGGAACATCTTGTCTTTCTTGCCTTTTCACTACCATTTAGCAATGATTCCCCCCCCCCCCCCATTTAAAGTGTTTTTCCTCCTGGTTACATTCATGTCCACTGAACTGTGGAGAAATTGGATTCCAGCATGACCTCAGTACTAAATGGTATGCTCTACAAAATCCGTCACTTGGAAAAGAGAAAAATCTGTCTCAAGCTTGTATGTCAACATCTCTCTTCATTTCTATTCTCACCCAGCCATTATCCAATTTAATGCCTTCCTGATGTATCTGACCATTATCTGTATAATGCTCTGCTTGCATGCAACCATGCATATTTTAAGCGCACCAGGTTGAAGAAGGCTAAGCTAGCCTTGGGGGAAAAACATTAGCAGTAGAAGCATTTTCTGAATAATCTGATGTCATCTTTCTGAAAGCTAGCCACAGATGCATGGACATCGTAATTGAGCATAACGATGTTATTTCAGCAGCCTTAGGAGACAGATTTTATTAATGAAAATAAAACAACTAGAAGAGTATATGACTGCCTCTTCTACGTGCTTCTTTCACATATAAAAACAACCAAAACACAGAGCATTTTATAATGTACTACAAATGCAGAATCTAAAATCTGTGGTCACATTAGAAGAAATGTATTATATTCAAAGTTCATAAGGAGAAACAACTTAGAATAAGTTCAAGAAGTGTTTTGCTGCTGAAGAATTTATAGCACACCATACAGGGTGAAATCCAGCAGGTTCTGACAGGTTCTGGAGAACCGGTAGCGGAAATTTTGAGTAGTTCGGAGAACCGGTAGCGGAAATTTTGAGTAGTTTGGAGAACCGGCAAATACCACTTCTGGCTGGCCTCAGAGTGGGGTGGGAATGGAGATTTTGTAATATCCTTTCCCTGCCACGCCCACCAAGCCATGCCCACCAAGCCACGCCCACCAAGCCACACCACACCACACCCACCAAGCCATGCCCACAGAACCAGTAGTAAAAAAAAATTGGATTTCACCACTGCCATATACAATATACTTGCCTATAAGCCAAAAAAATTTTATTCCAAAATATCCCCATACTTGGGTTCAGCTTTCAGCTTTCCAAGAACAGAACTTGGATTTATTTTAAAAAAACCTAGTTTTTAATGATGACATAAAAATTTGCAGTTTCTCACATTTCCAGTAGGTAGGAAATTGCAATGCCTAGAAATTGCCAATGATTGTCATATATTGCAACTTTCAAGCTAAAAATTGTTAGTAGCATGGAAAAAACAAACAATTCTGCTACTGCAAGAGAATGTGAGGTATGTGAAAAACAATGGAAAGCAAATTTTTGGAAGCAAAGGAAAATTATTCTCTCCTTGGTTGCAATTTTGCAGGTCTGCTTATTTATAGTAGTCCATTTTTCCTGGAATTCTGGTTGCAATTTCACAGGTACGTTTATATGCAGATTAACTTATACATGAGTATATATGGTAAGCATCATCTTTTTTATTTGAATCATTTTTTTTTATTTTTTCTCCACAGTGTCTCATATATACAACACAATGCATATACCATAATAATACATCCAATATTTAATATATAAATATTAATTGGTTTATCTTCAAAATCTTACTCTTTAATATTTAATAGTCTGTTCTTGACTTATCTCTTCACTCCCCTCCTTCTCAACCCCTCTCCCATCTACGTTCTTACACCTTCTCTCTCTCTTTCTTTCTCCTCCTCTCCACCATCTCTCTCCCTCTTTTCTTTCTACTTCCTCTTTCTCCTTCTTATTTCTTCCCTGAGTGAAATAACTCTGTTCTACTAATTAATTACCATAACAGACTATCAGTTCATTTCTATACTTCTATGGTAAGCATCTTCACTGAGCTTCTGGGGTGTACACATTTCAAATATTACTTATAGTTGTATTTAAGAAATACCAAACACATACCAAATTCAGGGGGAAATCCATGCAGATTTGCTATTTCTCTTGGAGTAAAATACCGCAGTTGGAGCATTGATAGATTCTTAAGCTTTTCATCTTCAGACAAATCATCGAAGGATTTAAATACGGATTCAAGCTGCAGAAAAGGGTTTGGCAAATTGTTCATGATGTATGACTAGAATATAACATTCTTATTTTCTTCCACTATTTCATCATCCATCATCATGATTTGCAAGGCTCCACAATCCTAGCAGAGCTGAGCTGGAGAACACTGTCTAGGTCAGGGATATCTGCAGGACTTGATGCTTTTGACAGATGGAAACAGCTTCAAGCCACAAACACTGCCCATAACATCAGGATACATGCACACAAGAGACACTGCTTGAGGAACTGTGGCCTGGTAGTCCTTTGCCCATTTTACTTCTCTGTGGTCTCCTCTGATCTGGTTCCCTATGACTTTGGGGCAGAGGTGGGTTCCACCCGGTTCGCAGGAGTTCTATAGAACCGGTAGTAAACCGGTGGTGACATCACGGAGCCGGTTCTGTCAGTGCCGGTCTGTAGACGCCGCCATCTTTAAAAAAAATTGAGGGGGGGGATTTTTTGCTGGTTTTTGCTTCTGCACGAGTTTTCAGCACTGCGCATGCGCTGCCATCTTATTTTCAGCTTTTTTTGCTGTTTTTTGCTTGTTTTTGCTTCTGTGCATGTGCAGAAGCAGAGTTTTCGGCACTGCGCATGCACCTGTGCTCCCGGGCCACGCGGCACGCAATGCATGCGCAGCCACGCGGCACGGGAGGAAGCGAACTGGCAGCGAGGTAAGTTAGAACCCATCCCTGCTTTGGGGTATGACAAAAGCAAAGACAAATGACATGAGAGCCAGCTCAACATTTGCATATTTTTTAATATGGGTAGAATAAAGCAAAAAAATTAATTTAATTTAATTTAATTTAATGGATTTGTATGCCGCCCAACTCCCTAGGGACTCTGGGCGGCTCACAACGTATTCAGATCCATTACAGCAATATAAAATACAATAAAATACAATAATTAAAAACATACAAAAGTTAAAAGAGTATCGTCTCTCTTTCACCCCGCCTGCCAGAAGAGCCAGGTTTTTATTGCTTTCCGGAAGGCCAGCAGGGTGGGGATAGTCCTGATCTCTGGGGGAAGCTGGTTCCACAGGGAGGGAGCTCCCACAGAGAAGGCCCTCCCCCTCGGCACCGCCAACCGACATTGTTTGGTCGATGGGACCTTGAGGAGGCCGACTCTGTGGGCCCTGACCGGTCGTAGAGAGGTATGGGGCAGGACGCATACAAGAAAGCACCTTTCTTCTAATGCTAAGTTACTGATAAATGATACTGGAAAATGTAATCACATAATATTTGGAGAGGGGAACCTTCTCCTCTCCAAATGATTGCAGTTCATTCATTGCAGATTTGGTTTTCACTGCAATCTGTTTAACTTATGCCTCTATTTGATTCTATTAATAAATGTAATTTTATTCCTTAAATGCATAGTTGGCTTTTATTTATCATCTTAGTGATTCATGCACATTAATATGCAAGTGCAGTTTTTTTTATCAGTTCTGTTTTCATACTCTTGATTTTGAATATATTTTTCTTTAAAAGAAGAACGAAAAATAGCTTTGTAGATAGTTTCATATTTAATCTGTACTATTAACTTTAATGTATTGCAATATATGGCTGTGAAAGTTGGACCATAAGTAAAGCTGAGCGCCAAAGAATTGAGGCCTTTGAACTATGATGCTGGAGAAGACTCCTGCGAGTCCCTTGGACTGCAAGGCGATCAAACCGGTCAGTCCTAGAGGAGATCAACCCTCACTGCTCTTTAGAAGGCCAGATCCTGAAGATGAAACTCAAATACTTTGGCCACCTAATGAGAAGGAAGGACTCACTGGAGAAGAGCCTAATGCTGGGAAAGACTGAGGGCAAAAGAAGGGGACGGCAGAGAATGTTGTGGCTGGATGGAGTCACTGAAGCAGTCGGCGTCAGCTTAAATGGACTCCGGGGGATGGCAGACGACAGAAAGGCCTGGAGGAACATTGTCCATGGGGTCGCGATGGGTCGGACACGATTTCGCAACTAACAACAACATTAACTTTAAAAAATATAATTTACATTGATAATATCATAGGAATAGAAACTTCCAGAAAAGTCCGGTGAGTAGTATAGAAAAAAAGTGGATAAAATATATATTTCAAAATCATTGCCCATGCAAATCTGAAAAACTAAAAAAAGCCTTTGCAAATACATATTTCTTTGTACAATCTATTTTTATTAACCAATTTTTCCTTCTCATTCAAATTCAGTACTAGTTTTACAGGTATTCCTCAGGTTACAATATCAATTGGGACCAGAATTGCTGTTTCTAAACAACAGATATAAAGCACAATATCACATGACTACATTGCTAACTGACAGCAATTCCAGCAGGCCCAGCAGCCATCATTAAGCAAGGACTGTGCGGATAGTTACGAGGACCTCATTGTAATGCTCAAAGGGATGATACTATGCTCCTGCTGCAATTAACCTTTTTCAAACCAAGTTGCTAGCACAGCTTCTTTAAAGGGGAATTAGTATTCTGCTCCGATGTCACTTCAATGTCACAATCAAGAATACATAGATCATGTGATCATGACGAGAATGTGACAGCCAGAACTCTGAAGTCGAGTCATTAAAAAAACCCTTGTCCAGTGCCATCACAAGTTTGAACAGTTGCTAAATGAGTGTTTATGTTCTGACGACTATCTACATATATTTTTCAGAAATCTGAATGGTTTTGAAATATTTGAACCACCTATAATTATTCCATAGAATATTAATATATATCGTATTTTTCAGATCATAAGACGCACCGGACTATAAGATGCAGGTTTAGAGAAGGAAAACAAGAAAAAAAGTTTTTGGCCTCCCTTTTTTGCCCCCCCCCCGGGCTGTCCAGAAGCACCACCGTTTTTGGCCTCCCAAACCCTCCACACCCTCCACACGTCCTGTTTTCAGCCTCCCCGATGCCGGGGAGGACAAAAACAGGACCCGCAGACGCCTCCGGAGAGTGCTTCTGGATGCCAGGGAGGGCAAAAAGAGGACCTGCGGATGATTTGGGAGGCCAAAAACAGGCCCGTATTCGCTCTATAAGACGCAGACATTTCCACCCATTTTTTGGGGGTGGGGGGAAGTGCATCTTATAGTCCAAAAAATATGGTAATTAAATATATTAATAAAAAGAACAAATAACATATCTAATCTTGAGTCCTGGTCATCAGGCAACCTGTATGATTTTCTTGCTTCTATCTTTTTTTATCTTCTATCTTTTGCTTCTATCTTTTTTTAATTAACTAAAGCCAAGACTCTGCACCATAAAATTAAACCATGAATATATAAAGGGTTCCACTGTACCTGAATATCCTCTGCCATCTGTAACACGGAACCAGTTCCTTCTACATAGTGTCCATACCTTCAAATCAATTAAGAGTCATACATTACAATCCTTGTGAGATTTGCACTATTGATGAGTAGAGAGATTCTGTTTGCAAATGGCTTATAAAAGCATCTAATTGAACACCAATTTAATAAAAGTAGTCCAGGGAATGCAAGTTCAACCAGTTTGCTCATAAATAAAATCAAATCCATACACATGGCTACTACAGAGGGCTCAAATCCCTTGTCAATATTATTTTCTGCATCAACTATGGTTCAATATTGATGAACTGCAAATGAGATGTGTGTGCATTATATGCATAGTGGATTCATTGTTTTCAATTGCATCCATACAAATTACTCAGCATATAAACCTTCCCATAGCTTTTCCAATTATGGTTTCCCATGGTTATGCCTGCTTTGAAAATAATGTGGAAGAAGTTATTTGAACCTTTCAGAACCACAAACGTATTGAACATTAAAACAGTCATGCTTTCTTTGAAGGAGTGGCTCAAAGGTTATTGTGACTCTTCAAAAAGTGGTACATTTTTGTAAGCTGTCGAAGCATGAAAACAATAAAGACTGCTTTAATGGACAGCAGAATCATGATGTCCTCTTACAAAGCCAAAACACTTCTTGCAAATCATTTTCCAGCTGTACCCAGCACTAATGTATACAATGCTGGGCTCACTGATATTTGAGACAGAAGCACTAAAAATAATGGCATCTTTTTTCTGGAGCCACTGGTGGGTTTTTGCATAAACACATTTATGCAGCAGTTTCTTGCAGACTGTTATTTATTGTTAATTACAGGACAAGCAGAACCTGAGAAACAGTTATCAAGCAAACAGAACCAAACATACCCCCACATGGGAGAGAGAGAGATGAACCGTAGCTAGAGACAAACACTGATTCCAGTAAAGTAGACAAAGAAAGCTGGGCAAGTTTAAATTACTGTTCTATACAGTCACAGGGTAAACAGAAGAAAGAGAGAAAAGGAGTTGGACCTCTAAATAATAGAGGCTGCATCTCTTTGCTGCATTACACACTTTCTGAGGACAGAAACTACATGTAAAATGCACTATATATTACAAGATTGACTTGTATACAGAAGTAATACTACTTAAAAGAAAAAAGAAAAAAAAGGAACCAATGTCATCCTGTGTATTTGGCATAGTAATGAAAAGTTGCTTGATGGTCAACACTGTAATGAAGCATGTCTCTTTTGCTCAATTGTTTATTAGTTGCAATCCCCTGCAAACCATTTCACAAAATTCATTGGTAAATCTCCAAGGCTGAACAACCTTTAAACTACATACAATAGTTCAGACCACTAGAAGATAGCTCCCTCCTGGCTCCCTGTGTAGAAATGGATGCCAAAGAGAGTAGCAAGGAAAGAGTCTTTCCTTGCTGAAAGAGTCTTTCAGAGAGGGATTCCTCTACCATGATGCTATCTGGTCTTCTTCTGGGCATCTGCGGAATGTGAGTGGACAGAATCCAATTCGCGTTTCCCACCCTTTCCTGATTCGGTTCTCCACCCTTACTTCATTGTCCTGGAACACTATAATGAAATGAAACAACAGATATCTTTGCCAATAGCTACTAACAGGGCTTTCCTTTCATGAGATATAGATGATTCTTTGGAAAGATCATTAAATATGTCAATCTCCTCTGCGAATCTTCTTCTTCTCGGCATGTCTTTTAAATGATTGGGATAAATGAATTTAAGAGAACTATGCTTTGGCTTATTGATTAAGTTTTTTAAAAAGACGATGCAAAGAAACCATTTTTATTATGAAAACTACACCAAATGAATTAACAGGTTCATTCAGAGGATCTTACCCTTTTGTGAAACATGTAGATCTTCTGCAAGTGGGTCTGACAATATCTAAAAGGAGAGCATAACGTAGCAAGGACTTCAATGGTAAGAAGTACTGACTCAGCTCTTCTCTATCATCTTGGAGAAAACTTCTGAGCATCTGTAAAGACAGATTGTTGTCCCACTGCTGTTTTTTCCCCAATTCTGACTCTGTTTCAAGTTTATACAGAAACTCCCCCTTCTCTAGGCACTGCTTTCCATTAGCATCATGACAAGAACTGGGATCTTTCGTAAGTCCTTGAGAACCACCTTCTGCCACAGTTGCAGCAACTTTACATGTCTTTGAATTCTCTGCTTCCTGGCTTGGGAAATCAGTCAAAATCTGTTTGAAGAAAAATGTGCAGCAAATTATAAAGTATTATGTTCACAAACATTCAAAGGAAATTTCCAATTGTATTTTAGCAAGGATGACAACAGCAGATCAGGTTCATGCACTGCACTAAACTATCATGTGATTTGTTTGGTTTGGTTTGGTTTACTGCATTTTATGCACTAAGCACTATGGTTGGAAGTCGTAATAGACCGTTTAGAGCAATGTGTGAACTTAGCAAACTGTACTTTATTCAAAAAGACAAATGAAATGCATTTCAGTGCCATATATTAAATCAGTCACCATGTATAAGGTTATTGAATAAGATCCTTTTCTAAGATTATCAACTATCAAATATTTTCAAGATAATTCAATTTTATTTTATAAATCAACTTTTCTCATCCAGTGCCTTCCAGGTATATTAGCAAACATCTTTTTGGGCAAGCAGTATATGGAATCTAACAGTGAAGCTGATTATCAGGTAAAGCAGGGGTGTCAAACTCTATTTCATTGAGGGCCGCATCAGGGTTGTGTTTGACCTCTAGGGGCCGGGGTGGGCATGGCCAGCTCAATGTCATTCATGTCAGGGGCGCCTGTGGCGGCCCAAGCACTCTGCCAGCAAAAATGGGCTCCCGAGCTCCATTTTCAGCTGCCACGGCCTCCTGCAACCCTCTGCAAGCGAAAACAGAGCTTGGGAGGGCTGCATGCGGCCTATTCTTCGCTGTTTCCAAGGTGGCCCCGTGGTCAGATCTAAGTACCCTGTGGGCCGGATCTAGAGCCCGGGCTTGAGTTTGACATCCCTGAGGTAAAGGATGCCTAATCTGATATTGGTTGATCGCCTGAATTGGTAAATTGTTTACAAATCTTAAATTGCCCTTGTTCCCTGACAACATGAATCAGCCATGAAATTGTCTTAGCTTCCCATTTGTGTTTTAGGTATTTAATTCAAATAGTGTTCATATGCACACATGATGTGCAAATTTCATTCAAAATATTTATATATGATATTCACCAAGTAGTGCAGACGTCTTAATATTTACAGCCTAATAATAAAATCCAGTAATTATAGAGAAACTCTTTGTCCTCAAGTACCCATTTCTCAATGTACTGAATGGGTATTCTTCCAGCTAGTCATTCATGTGTTAAAGATTCCAAAATTGGGTTTGTGGATCACTTTGCACAATGTTTCAATATGCCCTTAACAACTAAGTTTGGTTGCTCCATTAGAGCAGTTTCAAGTTCTTTTCTGAAAAAAAAATCCTTCCAAATGCCTTTTAACAGGAGATGCCTACAGAAAGAACAATCCATGCATTCATATCAAATTAAATAGCAATTTAATACAACACAAATGAACAGGAAAAAACCATTGTGAACCTCAAACTTGCATGCTGTTCTCTTTAATCATTTCTTCTAGCAGAGACTTCTGGAAATTGCAGTTCCAACATAACTGAAAAGCACCATGCTTGACTATAATCCCTTTTTGATAGGTACCATATTAAAGTAGGCTGCACGATATTATTTGCCTTCAAGATGCAATGTTCTCTTATTTCTTTAAACAGCTTAGCACATTTCAATAAAATATATCTGGAACATTTTAAAAATTTCATTCACAGATGACTGTAAATTTGAGATTACTGCAACCAGTAGCTTTTGCGATTAATGATGAAAATATAGTCTCACCTTCCCAGGTGCTAGAAAAGAAAAGGGCTCTGAATGGAGTCTTGCAATCAGGAAGTACCTCAATCTTGAGTTTGGAATCCCAATCTGTAAGTAAATAACAATCTCAATGGTTTAGATCAGGGGTGTCAAACTCGCGGTTCGCGGGCCAGATGTGTCATGTGCTGGCCACGCCCACCCCAGTTTTAGTGAAGGGGGTAAAGTCATGATACGTCACATGATGACAACCAGTGGTGGATTGCTCCCGGCTCAGCCCTGTTCGGTGAACTGGTAGCGGCGGCAGGCTCTGCCCGCCCGCCCGGGATGCTTCTGTGTATGTGCAAAAGCACCATGTGTGCGCACAAGCGCGCACGTGAACCGGTAGCGATGGGATTTAGAACCCACTACTGATGACGTGATAACGCATTTGACACCCCTGGCTTAGTTGATCAGAACAATGGTTGAGTTATCAAAATTTCAGGCCGTACAATACAATGGTAGAACTGGCATAATATTCCACTATGGAAGTTCATCACACCAATCACTATGTCCACAGTTGTGAAATATATTTCAGATTAAATTCAAAAGAAAAACAGCAGAGGCAATCCTGTGGCCTTAATGCCCTCTTTTTCTGCTTGAAAATCCCTGGTTCATTTCTCCCCTTGACTGTTAGCAGTGAAGGAAAACATCATTCAGGAACAAGGTGGCCGGAAGGGAAGAAGTAAAGGCTTCCCTCTCTTTCCAGGGACTCTGAATAAGACTGCATTTTCTCCAATCACAACAGAGAAGCAATAATTTGCATCACAATAAGGAAGGAGAAAGCAAAACTTTCCTGCTTTGCTTGAGAATATGTACTGAATACGTGCCTGCATCTGAAAGGACAGGTTCATGTATATGCATGAAGTTCAAATCTCTTTACAAGACTGCTATTTTCAAGGGTTTTTTTATTTTCCTTAACTCAATCATCCCTTTTTTTTCTCACCACAAATTGGAGGAATCCTTTTCTCCTGGTCCATCCTGCCTCCCCTCCTCCTTCCCATTTCTCTTTCTCTCATACACAAATCTTCCTCTCAAAATGGCGAAGTATTTTAGTCTGAGATGCAAGTGCCATTTCATTATATAAACACAACTGGATTATGTTATCTTAATCTGTTGACAACAAACTGCCTCTCTAATTGAATCCTTCCATCATTATATCAAATCCTTCCATCATTATATTTCCTGATTCCCAACATCCTCATCTCAAATACGAAAACCAAGTATGTATAATTTGGTGGTGTTATGTTTTAGATTTCAACTCTTGACCAGCATGGTCAATGAGAAAGAATTCAGACATTTGTCTCTGTTGCTCTTCCACTCCAAGAAATGTTTCTGCATCAACATCTCTATGAGAAAAGAGGCAGAATTGAATTTTGATGGAATAATAATAAAGTGAATCCAGGAACAAACTGGTAGGAATAATTTTGGTCTGAGGAACAGTATGTAACGATCAGCACCTCTCAAAAGTAAGTGAATCTACAGGAAAATTTTGAACTGAACTAATTTTAACAAATTACTCACACAGGTTGGAGACAACAGAAATTCTTGATATGTAAATCCACATTTTTTTAGTGTTCGTATAAGTTCTTCCCTGGCAGTATGAAAATAAAACAAAACCATGAATTCCACTGTTAGGAATGAATATCCAAAGTTGTCCAAATATTTTTTTTCACTACTGTCATAATGATTGGATTCAGATACTATAAATAATACCTTTACAATAAGATACAGTTATCTTATCTAAAACAGTTATGAACTACAATGACTGAGATCCTAACAGCACTAAGCTAAAGAAAAATGTGAATTCAGCTTAGTTTTTTGGGCTGGGAAATTTGTCATAAAAATTAGTTGCTAATTCTATTTATCCTGAAATAAAGAAGTACCTCAATATTTTGATACTAAAGAAGTACCTTCTACAATACTTGTATTAAAAGAGAGCAAGGAACAGATGGAATCCCTGCAGTTTTTCCTCACACTGCTAAGCAGAAGTTTACGTTTTAGTTTAAACACAAGATCTCTTGCCTAGTCTTAAAATAAAAAGCTAGGATGCTCTCAAATTTTCCAATAGAAATATTAATTCTAAATATATAATATATAAATATAGCAATACTATCACTACATCTGAACTAAAAACAGTTTAATCTTGCAACTTCAGTTATATGAATTAGGAATTTTTATTATTTTTTAAATACAATAAGGTATTATGTGTTAATTTCCATGTTCCAAGTATTGGCAATGTTACATTTTTTCCAATCTGAAAATACCCATTGTATAATTTTATTAGTTCCTTACTCTTTTGCCAACAAAATAAAAATTGGCATTAATGTTTAATTCCAATATACCTGGCAGAAGATGTTTCAAAACCTTTGACATTTTCTAAAAGTAAATATTTTGGCAGCCTTGTAAGCCTGAAAAACAATTTGTTTAAACTTTAGTTGTAAGTATGAACAATTGGATCAAAATAAACATTAAGCTTAGTTACTTTTCACTCTACACACACACACACCCAGATCAGGGGTGGGTTCCTACTTACCTCGCTGCCGGTTCGCTTCCTCCCATGCCGCGTGGGCACGCGTGCGCTTCGAACGCATACACAGTGCCAAAAAATCCGGGGGGGAAAAAGCTGAAAACAAGATGGCGACCGCATGCACAGTGCCGGAAACTCAGCTTCTGCGCATGCTCAAAAGAAAAAAAAAATTCGGGGGGAAAAATTCAAAAAAAAAAAAGAGAGATGGCGGCGCCCACGGACCGGCACCGACCGAACCAGGTCGGTGATGTCATTATGATGTCACCAGCAGGTCGCTACCGGTTCACCCGAACCAGTCCAACACATCCCTGCCCCAGAGGAATACATTCCTGCCCCAGATTGCATCTTATTATTTCAATTAAAAAACAGAAATTACTGGCAACAGGTTAAATAAATAAATTAGAAATGCATTAACTTTTATCTCAGTAGGAGACAAGAATTGGGAAAGATCAAGTATCAGAATTAGCAGCTTAAGACTGAAACTGCTGTTTCACTGAGAAATATGGTCAGGAAAGATTAAATGTATTTTTTAAAATTCCAGATAACGGAATGCATTCAAGCTAGACTGTTCCAAGCATAGAAAAACAAAAACAAAAAAGTTTTTTGTTACTTCCTTAATCATACATTTGAGTTTGTGAAAAAGGAACATATAATTAAATAGTCAGCATGTGAAGTGTTTTAACATAGACATTTCATTTGTAGAATTGAGATATGACCATGTTAGATATTTTTTAAATAAAAAAAAAACACTTTCAATGAAATGATTTTCTTGAAAGCATGGAAATATAGTTGGGATTAATAAAACATTCTAAGAGATAGGTTAGAGTGGGCAAAAGCGACTGGCTATAAATCACCCATGAGTCTCTGTGATCTTGAATCAAACTAGATTCTCAGTGATGGCAAAGTTTTTGGGGTCAGTGTTTCAAAAATTCAGAAAAACATTAACTTGACTCAGCTAGTGTGTCATACACACAAAAAGAGGGGGGAGAGAGAAACAATTTATAACAAAGTCACTTTGACTAGTGAAATGGGTGACACATTAAACAAACAAACAAACAAACAAATGTAAATATTTTTCAATTTATCTTTGTCTCTCAGGGGAAAAAATCCCTATCCTAGCAGTTTTGGATTGCACAAGGCCTAGAAACTTTGGAAAATGCTCTTGCATATCCTTGCAACCTCCAAGGGTGGAAAAGCATGACCTGTACTCATGTGCATTTTAGATGCTCTTGTCTAGAGGACATGTGAGGGCAGAATCCTCTCACATGATTTCCAGAGAATTGAGAGATCACACACACATTCTTAAGTCTTAAGATTTATGGAGTCTCCAAAAATCATACAAGAATCTTTGGAGTCCCCCAATCCCACAAGACCTTCTCCCACTTTTTGGAGGCTGCCGAAGCCACATGAGAATGTGGTGTGGTCTCTGGACTTTCTGGAAATTGCGCTAGAGGGTCATGCTTTCACACAGCCTTTGAAGGCTCTGAAAAACATGCAAGAATATTATTTCATAATTTTCAGAGGCTCCTTAGGCCACACAAGAACAAGATCATCTTGCACAACTTCCAGAGGGTCCAAAGATTGCGCATCAATACATCACATTCTAATCCGGCTTCTAGGCATGTCACAAATTACATGGCAACACACACGTATGTGTCATAAATTTTCCATCACTGGATAGAACCTAGGACAATCCAACATTATGTAATATCATGCTGGCTAACAAGCATATTATATATGAGATGTTATCAAGATCTAGCTTACCAATATGCTATATTTGATAATTTACTGTAACAATATATTGAATCTGTATAATAGAAATACAGTAGACTATGATAGAAAACAACTCTTTTCAATCTGTACCAATCTTGTTCGTAGGTACTAAAAAAGACCAGATAAATGGAATCAAATGCTGTATTGGCAAATCAACTCAAATTCATATGCCATATGCTACTTTCAAAGAAGAAGAGAGGAAGAGACAAAGGCTGCACCTATACAGGGTCAGCACAAAACTGTAGTTCCTAAAACATTATAATTTTATGTGTCCATTTCTCATGTTCAATATTTCATCAGAATATACAAATTTCATATTCTTTTTAACATGTTTTCTTAGGCAATTCTGCAACAATATAAATCTATGATCCATAAAACTGTACAAAACTACAACTCATGGAAAGTAATATAGACTTTAAAATCTAGACATAATGGCATTAGGAATCTTAACCAGTAATATTAGAGGAGAGCAGTTACTCTGAATACTTACTTTGGAAGAATATCTAAAATATAGAGAAAACTTTTGCTCCTAGGGTCAGAAATATCACCTTGTCGACCAATTCTGTGGGGAAGAAGTAAAGATGTAAAATTTTAAAAGCCAGTATGTTTAACTTATGTGCACAAAATGGGAAGAACTCATACTTCTGCCTCTAAAAATAGTATTTTATTAACATCAACTATTTGAGCTGAATCAGAATTTGGATGTCCAATTGCATATATGCTGAGAATCTTTAGCTCGAACTCTGATGATTGTTAGACGATAATTAGTTCAGTAGCCTTAGAGCTGAAACAAATGCTCTTTCATAGATCAATACAAAAGGCTCTAGTGAGTGGAAATGAAGATCCATGCAGCATGGAAATCGCAATAGCATTTAGACTTATATACCGCTTTATGGTGCTTTATAGCCCTCTCTAAGCAGTTCACAGAGTTAGCCTATTGTCCCCAACAATCTGGGTCCTCATTTTACCCACCTCGGAATCAACCTTGAGCCTGGTGAAATTTGAACTATCAAATTGCAGGCAGCCGGCAGGCAGCAGAAGTAGCCTGCAGTACTGCAGTCTAACCACTGCGCCACCACAGCTCATATGAAATGAAGGATATCATGATGTTACATTAAATGGAAATATGTTGCCTAAAAACAATTTTACTGTAAAATAGTTATTTTGCTTTGGCCTTTTACCTGGCAGATTTTTTTCATTAACCAGAATACCAATATGTGAGTTTAACATAACTAGAATAAGAAAGCCAAATTTAGAATAGTAGTTAAGGTGCTACACTAGGAGACCAGAGACCAGAGGACAGGCACTGAAACCAGCTTTGGTCCAGCATTTGGCCTAGGACTCAGCTCGGTCTACATTGAAAAGTTGAGGAAACCCCCCCCCCAAAAAAATAATGGCAAATACCTCGTAAAGGGCTGACAAGGAGGACTCATCAAAATCATATCAAAAGATAAGCTGTTGAGTTCTTTCAGTGTTATTCCCTAAAGAAATAAGAGATTAATTAAACATTTCACATTATATGCAGGATACTCTTAGGCTTGCAGAGAGAGAAGGAAATGGAACTATTTCAATGTCTTCTTTACTTGCTTCTTATAACAAGCTTCAAGGTAAACTTTAAGAACTTATACTTGAGTCACCATCTTTCCCCTTGTTCCTTGGCCTTTTGTACTTACACAAAGTGCTTTAGGGACTTTTCTTGCTCATTGTTCTTATTTTACCTACCAGGTTGCCTATTCTTTTATTATATTTTAAGGTGTTATATTTTCAGTATATTGGTATAAAACATGAACAATTGATTAAAAGAAGAGCCAAGGCAAAGAGTGAGAAAAGAAACACATGAGCCTGAACTTTGTTCAGATAGGCTTGTTCCTGAATCACTGTAATTGCCAAAATGCATTGACATTGCCCTTTTCAATAAAACCTTATCTGTAATTTTGGAATGTCTTAACAGCTTGCCTAAATGAATCATTCCTGCCTGTGGAGTGACCTTTTAGGGGTGCTGCATTGTCAATCCCTACAATATGCTTTTGGGTTGCTTAATCAGGCTTTCTGGAGTGAATCCAAACTGGCTAGGGTCATGTGATGTGCTAGGCTACAGTTCATAATTAGCTTTATTCAGTACATTGAACCAAACTTGGAGGTTCCCCTAAATAATAACTGAATTTGTCCCCATGAATAAAACAAAAGATAGATTACTTATTTTTAGTTATAAATCTTTAAACTGCAGGCATTCTCAAATGTTGTAGTTTCAAAATTGCAAAATCCAGAGTAAACTTGTTGCCTCTGGAAATCTGATCAGGTTTAAAGAAAAACTGTGACCCTCCCACCCCTACTAAATTGCTTCTGATGCCCAGGGGGGTTGCAACCCAGAGTGCAAAAACCTGTGCTAAGTCATCAACAAGCAAATTACATTTTAGCACAGCCTGCTGTTTGAAACCAGCCATTTGCTTTAATTGGGACAGCAGTGTGAATCTTCTTCACCCTCATTTACAAAGCAAGAGAAATAAAGTACGAAATTGGAAGGGGGGGACCAAATTAGTTTCTTATTTAGCATAGTACCAGACAGTATGGCTTCACCAACATGTAAACAGATAAATGTATAAGGATTTTAAATGATTATTTCACTTACCTCAATTGTTTTTGGCCACAGTGGTGTGGTAGAAAAATTGTGTGCGTAAACCTCATTGGCCACCGTATTCACATCAATAGCTGCCACAACTTCTGCAGGTATTCCACTTGCTAAAATTCCAGGGGAGGACAAACAGAATAAGAGGCATCAGTTGCGGAGCAGTGATTTAAATAAATAAATATGTTTGTTTCTCTAAGTGCAACTGGGTAATTTATATCTCAGTAAAGCTATTCTAGAAAAGGAAACAGCCACACCTTATTTATTTTGCAACTACTGAAAACTTTGTCTTTTCATACTCTTCAATCAACTGCCCAAGCACAAGGTTTTCAAGGTCATGGAAGCAATTACAGATTGAAGCCCTTATTCTTTTGAAGCCAGTAGCACTGCCAGAGGGTTGCAGGAGGCCGTCGCAGCTGAAACGGAGCTCAGGAGCCTGTTTTCGCTGGCAGAGTGCTCAGGCCACCACGGGCATCTCTGACATGAGTGACATCAAGCTGGCCACACCCTCTGCTCCCCCAAGGTCAAACACAACCCTGATGTGGCCCTCAAATGAAATCAAGTTTGACACCCCTGATATAGATGAAGGTCTACCAGCCCTTCAGCATGGTGGATGATACCGTATTTCAGTCTATCTTCTTCCTGGTGGTGTTACCTGCATCATCTTCAGCAGTTACCATCAAGAGAGGAAGCATAGCAAGCAGCACCCCCAAAGTAAACATCAATGCTCCTTTAGATATGTGATCCAGTGTATGTATACATGTTTGTTTAATGCTTCCTCCAAAGCAAGATCAGACCCAGGTCCCCAAATAAACTAATATTTTTGATTTGGAAATAAGTAATGGTTATTTGGCCTGTGCTTATAGAATCATAAAATCTATTCATAATTAAGATAAAAAAATTGGAGGAACAACATTAAACATATGAAGTTATGCCTATTCAAGAAATTTTGTAGTTTCTCTTTGCTGTATATACTTTACCAGAAATAAAACAGTTTTACTTTGTAGACAGATGACAGTAATCATACTTCCTACTTGTATTAAGGTAAAATTTCTTTTGCGCCAAGCTTGACTTTTGGTGACTTTACCAACATATCCATGAAGTTTTTGTGGCAACATTATAGACAAGATTTGGCACCTTTTCCAGGATATCTTTGCAGTTTTCTACTCTAATTCCCAGCTTTGAGCTCTCCTAGTGGTCTCCCATCCAACTCCTTGTAAGGTCTAACCTTGTTTAAATTTGAGGTTTTCCGAATTCAACTAGGTATTCTTGACTGCAGACTGCTTTGTTTAAGGGATAACCAATTCCACAGTGTGCCAACCAGTTAACACTGACATCTAGTGTGGGTAAATAAGCAGCTTCAGCTGATCAAACAAATTAAGCCTACAACACAGCACGATTCAAGCATCATGCTCAATCATTTGGTTAACTATGGTTTATTAAATAAGCCATAATTTAATAGATTCATACCATATAAATTATAGTTTACACACTACAACGATTACATTCACTCAACAAAACACATTATGACTTACTTTGAATTCATGCAGTACACTAAAATGCATGCACTAGTATCTTCTGGTTGGTATAGACTACAATTCCTATAGACTACTATGGTCAAAAAAATATCTATAGAGTACATCAAGTTGACTATTCTTGACTAAATGACAATGCACAATCTTTCTTTAGTTTATTGGTCCATCCAGATAGTTAAATGCAATGAATTTGCCAATAGTCCCTCAATATGTATATGTGGATATATTGTCACCAACTTTTGGTATATGTATTTTGAAGGTTAAGAGAAAAAACAACAATTAACAGATCAGTTAACAGCACTATGAAACCAGAGCAGAGAGAATGGACAGAGAAGATGAGAGTGTGATATTAAAAAAGTTGATCTACAGATTTTATAATCCAGTTAATTATTTTGACATAATACCCTGGTTTTTGCAACTTATAACCTTTTGATGAACTGAGCTAAAGTCCAATGTGTGTGTATGTACAGTGTGTGTGTGTGTGTGTGTGTGTGTGTGTGTGTGTGTGTGTGAGGGGTTGGTTCCAACTTACCTCGCTGTCGGTTCACTCCCTCCCATGCCGCGTGTAATGAAAAATCCGGAAAAAAAAGCCAAAATAAAAAAAGATGGCAACTGCATGCACAGTGCTGGAACTCGGCTTCTGCGCATGCTCAGAAGGAAAAATAAATAAATAAATAAATTAAAAAGATGGCGGCGTCCATGGACCGGCACTGACCAATCCGGTTCGGTGACGTCAGTGTGTGTGTGTGTGTGTGTGTGTGTGTGTGTGTGTGTGTGTGTGTATGTATATATATATATATATATATATATATATATATATATATATATATATATATATATATATATATATATATATATATATATATATATATATATGAATGAGAGAGAGAGAGGAGCTAATATATATTAAAGGTATAGATCTGCTCAGATTCAATTAATTTGTTATTGTAATAATATATCTGCATATTTCTTTAGTACAGCTTGTATTCTATTAAATATGTGGAAAGTGGTTTAAAGTAATTAGTTTAAAATCTTTCTTATCAACCATACTATTTAACAGACTTTTTTTGCACCGTAAAAGTATAAATATTTGAGTTCTTTTTTATTTTTTGTATAAATATACAACCACACCAAGCACAAGAGATCCAGACAAACATTTGATGATTACAGAGATTACATAATTTCTCAACATGCAAACAAATTAATTCACCTAGTTTAATCTGTAAACTTTATCAAAATAAGTATAAAGAGAATTCCAGTACACTTTTGGTGTATTAAATATTGTAGCAATCACTTAATGTGTAATAAATAGGGCTACATTATCAACACTTAATAGCAAAAGGGCATTCAGACTCAATCATGCATCTTTTTAAAGTAGGTGAAAAATTTAAAAGAATTGCAAGCATGACAGTTTGGAGAGCCACCAGGCTAGGGAAGTCTGTGCTAGAATAAGAACTGAGATCCAGATAGATAGATGTGATTTATCATACTTTGCATGAAGAATCACTTAAATTTCCCCAAGTGATGTTCTGTAACAGGACAAGAAGCAGATGGTCACCTCTCTCAGAAACTCAATGACTGCTTCAAGCTGCCAAAGTAGACAATAGGCTGACCAATTAAGTGGTCAGTTAAGTCAATTAAGTGCCCTTGAAAGGCAGTTTCCTGCATTCCTAAAATGAGCCCAGAAAGCAAAGCATAAATTTTTTTAAAAATCAAGGTTCCTGAGAGTTTTGCAGACTAAACTCTCAGGAAAGAGAGCCTGCCAACCCACTTGGCTATAGGTTTTCCTCCCACTGTAAAGCTGCCACCCCAACAGAAGTCACACACATTGAAACAAAGCTATGAAAGTAATTGTCCTTACACAGGACTGGAATTTCTAATTGCTGTTCTTGTTACTTCCATGGGATAAGGAAGGGAATTTTTCTTCTTCTATGCTGTCTCAACAATTCCTGGGCAGATGCCTTATTGCCTCCCACCATGAGGATCTTTGGCCTACCTTCATTCTTGTTGCTCTCTCCACCCTCACTGCAAACATACCTTCTTTATCATTCCTCATAAGGTGGATTCCTGCCCTTATTTCTAAGCTTCCTAAAAAGCACTTGGTTCCAGGTCAGCTGAGGATGGCAGCAGACTGTTCAAGAGATAAAATAGAGATCCCACCGAAAAGTGATGGTGATTGTTGATTTATTCCCCCCCCCCATTATTGGGCATACTATTAGCATTCCATAAGATCATTCTTCGCATTCCTATTTGAAGCCTAAAAGAAAATTTTAGCTGTCAAGTGACTCTTTCTAGGAGTCAAAACAAGGGATGGCCAGGGAGACCCAGAATATTTTTTTCTTAGTCTCAGCAATTTTAAGAGGAGTGGATTTCAACGTCCAGAATTCCCCAGAGAGCATGCTGTAGCCAGATGAGAGGAGTGGCCACTTTGGAGTCCTTCAGGATGCTGAGCTACCTGAAACTGTTTCTCCATGTGAATCAGAGGACAATGGCAACCCACTTCTAAATTCTATCAAGAAAACTGCAAGGATCTGTCCCAGGCAGTTGCCAGAAATCAACACTTGATTTGAAGAGACTGGAACTCAAAAAGTCAGAAATTTGCAGAAAAAGCAACAGCTGGCATTACCTTTTCGGAGATTAAAATCAATTAGAAGTGAATGGCTACTCATTTAAACATCCATGACCCTGCATTAAGCATAAGATTCATTTTCTGCAATGCACTGGTTCCTATAGTTTAGATTGCAACTGCAGGTGTCCTTCCCCACCAGGAAGCCAAGCCATGAAATGCATTCCTAGGAGGCGGGACCCGAATACCTGTGCGGATCGGAGGATAAACCTACCCTTCAAGGCATAGTGCATCCCTCCGACCCCACTGTATAATTCCAACACTCGCAGCCGCGGCTCCATAATCCTCACTTTCAGCAGAAGCAACCCCGAACTGCATCCGGTCGGCCGCGCGTGGCAAACTACCTTTTGTTCCGCTGCTTTTTCGTTCCTATTCGGTCTCTCCGAGAGAGCTTGATCTCAACGGGCAAGAACATTGGCGATTTGAGAGTCCCCACAGGCGGTTGAAAGGTTGGCCGACGCTTCTGTTTGCATTTTTTAGGATTCGCTGTCTTCCCAATTCCGTTCCTGCATTTGTATAATAAAACACAACCAGTCGGGAAAGCTCTTTTTTCGGACCACTTAGGATCCAACTTCTTGAGCAATGGACCAGGACAACTGAAAAGGGGATAAAGAGCTGTCTGCCCCAACCATTAACTGGAGTGCATGTAGATTGGCTACAGCCTCTTTCTGAAAGAAAGCAGAAAAGAAATGTGCCCTGTTTTCAGTGTCATTCTTAACAATTAAAGTCCCCCCCCCCAAAAAAAACAAATTTAGCAGGATTGCTATTGAAGCAATATAATCACATTATGTTACACTTTATGACTGCATCATTTAGCAATGGAAATTCTGGTCCCAATTGTGGCCATAACTGAAGAACTATCTGTGGAACAGAACATAACTTACTGGTATCAGATATGAATTAAATTAAGAACAAAAGAAGAGAAAAATAGTGAATAGATATCGTGCTTATCTCTGTTCAATTTATACAGTAAATATCAGAACAGCAGGATGGAGTGGGATGATAGCTAAGGTTGACATACTAACAAATTGAAATGTGTGAATGACACCTCTTTATTAGTCAAAATTAAAGAATACTTAGAAGGGTTCAAACACTGTTAAAGAAGGATTATAGGATGGAGATGTAAATATTAGATTAAATGTATCTATGAAGACAATAGCAAACCTCAACAAAATCATGAAGGATAAGACATTTCAATAATAACAAAGATTAAAACAGTAAGTCAAAGGATTTTCAAATACTCATATATCATTATAAAAGCTAGAAATTGAGAATGAGCAAGAGATACAATTGAAGTATGAATCTGGACATTCGACTATCCAGAAATCAAGCAATCAGTCTGGAACCAAATAAAGACAGTTGCTTTCTTCAGCAAATAATTAGCAAGCAGAAAGTCACATATTTTGGACATGTGATATAAGCATTTGATGGACTGGAAAATTGATTATGATTAGCATGATCGAAGCTAGAAAAAGAAAGGAAAGACAAGGATAAGATGAATAGCAAGATCGTACTTGGCAGCTACAAAATATTAGCAGACACTAATCAAGTTGGTAAGTATATATCCATACTGGGTTCAAGAGCTGAACCCAGCTTGATGGCATTTAATTAATTTCAATGCTGCTTACACAACACAGTCACAGTTCTGTCTGCTATTTTCTTATAGTCCACACAGCTTCTTTTGTCACATAAACCCTGTATCTTTCTTCTGATACCTTGACCTTTATCCAACCTCCACCCTCATGTCACCTATTCCTTTTGTTCCTAACATAAATAAGTATACAATGTTAAATCCTTTGTTCATTTACTGAAACTAAATCCACTGCTTCAATCTCTGGTAACCTCTGGGCATTATTACTTGAAACTTCCCAGCATTTTTAGAGACATAAGAAATCAATATAAGTCATGTCATGGAAGAGCCTCAACATAGTTAACATAGTTGAAGGAATTCAACAAATCAGCTCCCTCCAGTTTGCATCACTTCCCCCACACACTACAGCTGGGCCCCCAAAGTCCCCTCCCACCTTGCCTTAACAGAATCTGACCTTGCTGTGCAGGGATAAAAAACTGCCATAGGCATAATGATGAATTGTCCTCTCTTCCGGGGTTTTTTCTTTGATTCTGTGGCTGCCAAGATTAAAACAAAAACAAAACCCAGTGTAATAAGGCAGCATCAATCAAGATGAGGGCCAGGGCTATGTGGACAGTGGATAAAACCGGAATTGCTAGATCAGTGGTCCGATGTAAAGGCTTCAAACTTGAAAACTATGCAGCTAGGTTACATGAGTTTAGTCCCCAAAAACACTGCCTGGAACTGCAATTAAAACCTCTGCTCTGCAATATTAGATGCTTTCCAAATTGATTGCTTTACTCAGTTATTTAAAAAATAATTTCTTACTAAACCTTTTTATAGCAGTGGCTTTGCTAAGCAAAACTGTTTTTTTTTAAACTTTTTTTTGCAGAACCTATAGGCGTAGCAAGGCGTAGAAGAACAGGAAGTTAGTGGTGAAACTGTTTCATTGCTTGTTATCTTTCTATGTACAAATATATATGATACTGGGAAAAAGAAGGGGAAATAGCTGGAAAGATGTACCACATTGTATAAACCATTATTATTGAAAGCCTTGATGAAATTGTTCAGTCAAGTGGTTTTTATGCTCTGTTTGTTCATTATTGCCACTTTGCTTATTATCAGTTATGTACAATGCTGCATGATGTACCGTGTATTGTATAAGAAAATGCTGTATGATATCTTCTACATAAAGTGTAATGCCTTACCTTTCATCACCCAAACAAATCCTTTATTAGCCTTCTCAATATGTTGTTGAACACTTACTTGGAGAAGAAGTTTTAAATGTTTTAAATTTTAGCTCTGCACAGTTGATTGACCTTTTAAATGGGTTTCCTAATATTTGCTATCCAGTGACAGCTGCCTTTGAAGTCTTCTTCAGCATCTAGTGTCTATTAATCTGTAATATTTTTGTTATTCCAGTTGGCAGTTCTGTTTGCTCATGCTCTTATTCACCTGTCACGCTCATGAGCACCGAATCTTGATAGTGTACAGTCTATATTAATTTGGTAGATTGGACAGAAAAAGCATCTGGAAGTCTGATAGGATTATTAATATGTTGATAGTGATCTTTCCGTTGGTGCACCTTGTATTTAAATTATTATTTTCATTTACCTGGGTCCAGACTAATATTGCAGGGATGAGGCCACGTTTTCAGTAGCAACAAAATTACAATATTTTATTTAAAAACACACACATGTCCAGTAATTATATTTCTAAAATTAGGCTTGACAGTAGATTAGTAATACCTGTTGATATTTCAAAAGACAAAAAAAGTTTTTCTTCTTTAGAACAGCATTGTGCAAAATTTCCATAATGACAAAGAAAAGAGCTTTAGATTTTCAGCACAAACTTTATGCCGTTACTTATGAGTAGAATAAAGTGGCTTGCCATTGCCATTTTTAGATGTCTTTACATCTATTTTGCAACACAGAACAGTGTCTCTACATTAAACCATTCCAATGTTAATTTGTTGAAAAATGTGCTATCAAGTGACTTTGTACAATATAAGTCATAAGTCATGTTTTTATACAATACAGAGATTGAGTTCATACACAGCAAAGCTTAGGATGATCTGTGGTTCAGTCTAGGATAAAATAATATTTTTAAAGTTCCTTTTGATCTATATTTTATAGAAAGCCAGCATACTCCTACCATTCTGTATTGTCTGGATGTACATGATTTATCTTCCTCAGCAAGACGATCAGTGCAGTTTATTGCTATTCTGTCTACTGTGATGCTTTCCTAGAGAAGGATACCTATTTCCTTGAAATGCCTCCTTAGCTGATCATTACAGAAATGTATAAAATTATGGATAAAGCAAAATTCTTATATTTTAAAGAAAAACCTAACACATCAAAAAAAAGTACAGTACAACAAAATTAGCAAATGCTAATTTGGATATTATTAACATGAATTAATTATTCATAAATTAGCCTTCCTCAACTTAGAACTCTTCAAAAGCAGTCATAATTTCCTTTTATGGTATTTAGTATTATGGTATTTCCATAATACCAAATAAGTATTATTGTGCCTTCAAAAGTGTTGACTCCTAGCAACGGCCCAAACAAACCCTTGCAGTTTTCTTGAGAATATTTCACAAGTGGGTTGTCATTGCTTCCTTCCTAAGGCTGAGAAAGAGGGACTGGCCTAAGTCCAACCAGCTGACTTTGTACCTAAGGCAGGACTAGAACTCACAATCTTGTGGCTTTTATCCTGTTGCCTTAATCACTTCACCAAACTGGCTCTCCCAAAAATTAAATCCATGGTAATTTTAAAAAAGGCTTGAGGAAAGATAGCAATTAATCTGAGAAGATGAACTGAGCTGCAAATTTATAGCTTACTAGAAATAATTAGGTACAATTCTCACTGTTAACCAGGCTGAGAATTGGCTAAGTTGAGAATCCAATAACATCAAGGGGAAAATGCATGTCCCACTCAAGGATTATAGCAGGTGCATGCACCTATAATTGCTTGCTGTGTGAGCAATTTATAAAAATGAATAAAAAAATTAAAACTGAAATCTAATGAGATTATTTGATCTAAAGGTTTACTCATCTTAACTTCATTTCCTTATCCCAAAGGTGCTTTTTTTTCCCAAGAGGCAACTGGACTTTCTGGTTTTTCTTTGAAGACGTTTTGCTTCTCATCCAAGAAGCTTCTTCAGCTCTGACTGGATGGTGGGAAGCTGAAGAAGCTTCTTGGATGAGAAGCAAAACGTCTTCAAAGAAAAACAGAAAGTCCAGTTGCCTCTTGGGAAAAAAGCACCCTTGAGACATACATGACCTGGATAACTGAGAATCTCCATAGACATCATTTCCTTATATTACATGAGATCAAGACTGCAATATCTTTGTAATTTTATAAGACGTCAACACTGTTGATGAAAACGTGTAAGATTCTATGTGAATATTTGGAAGTATTGCAAAACATATGGGCATCTGCAGAGATTGTATGGCTGATCCCCAAGCTGGGAAGTTGTTCTAATACATTACTCTTTGCTGAACACTTGGGGCACTTGAATGTTAATTCAAAGGAGTTCCTACCTCAATAGATATTTGGGAGCAACCTGCCTGAAAAGTTTACTGTATGCAGTTGATACCAGAACTGAATGTTTTATGGTGAAATTGTTTCCTGCTATAGAAAAACATAAGTTGAATCTTCTTTAAAACTTTTTTTGTTTTTGAAAGAAGTATGCATATAAGGCATATTTTTAGCTCTACTGCTGCAATTATAGACCTCAGTCTCTAACTGTAGTCCTGGTAGGAAGTTGCAGTTGTCCTTCTATGTACTTCTTAATTTGCAATATTAAACTTGCACAATTGTCACCTTTGTTTTCTGGATGAAGAAGGCAGTCATGTTTTTATGAGGATGTAGGCATTTTCAACCAACAGGCTACTTTTCAATAGTACCGTATTTTTCAGAGTATAAGATGCACCTTTTTACTCCCCAAAAGAGGGTGAAAACTTGGGTGCATCTTATACACCAAATGTAGCCCCACCCACCCAGCCACCCCCACCCTTTGGTCTCTGCCTCCCAGCAATTTACCTCCTTGCAGCAAACAGCGCAGAGCCTGATTAGCACAAGCAATTATCAGCCTCCCGACTCTCAGCTGAGAGGCTACAGCCACATGCTAAAATGAAAGTGAAACTAAAGCTGCAAGGAGGCAAATTTCTGGCAGGAAGAGGCAGAATTTTATTTTCTTGTGCTAATGAGTTGCTGAAATGATGCAAGGAGGTAAGTCAATGACTATAAATGTCTGTAGAATGTTCAAATGATTAGACTTATTTTTTTAAGACTGCTTTATTATTGTTCTAGACAACTTAACAAAATGAAGAAGCTTTTTAAAATAAATGCTTGATCTGAAGAGACCAGTGCTATTGTATCTTCTTTTAAATAGCAGAGAATAACTATACTTCCAGAAAGCCACATCAAATTTAAAGATCTGTAAAAGTATAATCTGAAATGTAACAGTGTTCTGTTTAGTATTAAGGTAAGGCAGCTGAGTTAAACCCTGACTTAGTCATATTTGGAGTAGATCTATTTAAATAATTGGGAGAAGTTAGTGTGATTACATTTAAGAAAACTTTGTGGCATTAATATACTACCATAATGTACAGTTCTCCAATTCTTTGCTATTTCTATGGGTCAGGCACATATGCACAGAAATACACTGCAAACAGTGTGCAAATTGCTAGGAGGCTGAGGCAGAATCCCCCCCCCTTGTTTTCCTCCCCCAAAACTAAGCTGCGTCTTATACTCTAGTGCGTCTTATACTCCGAAAAATACAGTATGTTATTTTTGTAATTTATGAGCTGTGAGTATTTTCAGTGCATACAGCATTTACTTTTCAACAGGCTATGCCCTATGCATTCATGGAAAAAAATAATAAAAAAGGAAGAATGTTTTGGATGCGGTAATCTAACCTTGAAAAGTTATATGAAGAGTTGCTCATTTCACTGAATTTTGTAAAAGGGAATTTCTGTATTTTGCCTCTCATTTAAAATTGGTACTTAAAAGAAATCTCTTAAGGAAAACGAAGGCAATGCTTTAGTGAATAAGTAGGCAGTTGTTTCCGAACATCTCATCCTCCTATATTTACTGATGCCATATCAAGAAGCCAGCCCCCCCCCCAATCTCAGACACTATTATAAGAAATACTGCTAAAAATTGGACAGTCAAAGGGTTTGGATCATCTACTCAAAGGATGTAAACAGTTTTGGTTGAAATATCTTTTTTATTGTGCTGAAATAAATTGTCAAACAGATGGTCGTAATGAATTTGATTGCCCATTGCTGTTTACATTTTTAAAAGCTGAACACAGTCTTATGCAGTTGCCTATAAGAGCAGAAAGATACATTTTTATCACCTGTTTGATACCTCATGTTAGATACTTGTTTTGGTTTGGCTTAGCATGCTGTATAAGCTCAGTCATTGTAATTTGCAAACCATGGTTTATGACAAACCCGGGCAGTTTATGTTCCCTGTCCAGCCCATGTGAGATCAATTGGAAATTAGAAATCAAAAGTAAATAAGGTGCTGAGGGGTCAGAAGAAGCTGAGTCCCACCATGCACTCGTACAGTTGGCTTGTGGTTGTGGGAGTGCAAAGAGAGAAAGTGCTTTTCTGTGCCTGTGCAATGCTTGTTCTTGACCTGGAGCAGCCTGAAGGCGAGGGGGTTATTGTGTGAGGGGACTGGGCTCGGCGGCCACCCGCCGCTACCTCGGTCAAAGTGCAGCCTTGCAGGCAAGCAGGTGGCATGTAGCCTATTGGTTTGGTCCTTCAGGATAGTCCCAGTTTCTTATGTAGCCCCTTGGTTTATGGCTTAGTGCAAAAGCTTGTAAACAAGCAACTCTGAGGAAGGTCTAGGAGGAAGTCGTCTTGATTTCTGACTGCTCTTCCCTAGAGCCTAGTTAAGAATCAAAGAAATGTCCTCTAGTGAAGTGGGGTAGGGGTGGGGAGGAGAGAAAAGCATAGCACTGACCTGAGGCAAGAGCAGAAGATACAAAGCGTACTTTCCTACTTAAATGGCAGCAGCCATAAAATTACTGTTGCCATTGGAAGATGGACTGAGGGCCAACCTGCTCCTGAAATCTGTAGCTCAACTTCAGGGTCACCTGCCTCACTGCCTCACTAGTGAAAGCAAGATTATTCGGGCATTGTAGGAAAAACCTAATCAACAGTCAATGTTAAAGCTGAATGGATGTCATCCTTGGCTTGACAGGTCACAACAAGTATACGTCTGAGGACGGTTCTGAATTACTTTGGGGGTCGGGGACCAGGAGGCCCATACCTTCTATTCTTCTGTATTGGAGCAATGAATGGAGAGGATCCGCCCTGAGTCCTCCGGGAGTTGGGCGGCATATAAGAATACCAAATAAATAAATAAATAAATAAATCTTTTGGGAAACACCGGGCTAAATCCATATAAGTATGTTTATCCTGCTTATAGAGAGATGAGATAAATGTTTTGCTCAATGACTGCTCAGTCTGGAAACTTTTAAGGATAGAAAAACTATTTTACCCTTTTAATTAAAAAAGAGAAAACATAACTTGCTTTTACTGTATCTCATAAAACCATTTCTTATATCTTTCAGAACAATCTGACTTTGAAATCCAAAGAGATTATTTCTGGTTTGGGGTCAAACTGCTGACAACATAATACTAATCAAAACTAAATACATAATGGTAATCATTGGTAATAGTTTTTTTTTACAGAACTACTACTCCCTAATTACAGCTCCGTTATTGAGTTTTCCTTAGGCATCACTCTTTCAAGAGAAGACTCATCATAAACATAATTGATCTGAACAGAATTGATCTGAATGGAGTGGAAAAATAGTATATAATATTTTAATTTGCTTACTTAATATTTTAATTTGCCTGTTCTTAATAGCCAAGAAAAGGAATTATCTTGCTGAAGTTTGAAAAGAATTGCTTAATGGAAGTTACACACAATGCTAAAGATAACCAGTGTGAATTAGAATTTGTAAGGAATATTGATTGGAAAAATGGAAGCTAATGGTAAAGTAAAATAATTGAATTTAAGTTTTAACTACCGGGTATATCTTCTGTAAAAGAAATCAAAACCATTTTTGTTTTTCTATAGTTTTTACTTTTCTGAACATCTATCTTTTTTCCTGTTCTCTTCCTTATCTATTTCTTTATTAGTTTTTATTAGTTTTTATGTTTTATTTTTTTAAAAATGTAATAAAGTGACATTAAGAGAATGTGTTAAGGCTCCTGATTTTATTACTGCAATATAGCTTCGTGAAAATATGCATTTAATTACTGATTTTCATGATAAGCTTAATAGTTGAATTGTATACGGAGGTCTTCTATATTCTTCCTATGTTTTCCTTTCTTCCAAAACATTGGGTTTATAATTTCAATTAATATTCTAATGTTGTAAAATGCTATATGCAGTACGTTAGTACGTTGTTATTTTAAAATTTTGTGCAATTTTTTGCACAATTTTTTGGAATGGCTACTCCAGAATTTCTCAACTTCAGCAACTTTGGGATGTGCAGACTTCAATTCTCAGAATTCCCCGGGGAAGCTTGTTGGCCAGGGAATTTTGGGAACTGAAGTCCATGCTTCTTAAAGCTGCTGAGGTTGAGAAATACTGGGCTATTCAATACTTTACCAGGTGAGTTGTAAAAAGGTGAAGTTATTTTTCTGTTATGGTTGTTATACTACAGGGTCTTTCTGAACATTAGTTCTTAATCAAATGGGTTCATTTATATCCCACCTTTATTATTTTTACCAATAACTGAAGATGATGAACATATCCAATATACTTTCCTCTTCCTATTTTCCCCAAAACAACAATCCTGTGAGGTGGGTTGGGATGAGAGAGAGTGACTGCCTCAAGGACACCCAGGTGGTTTTCATATCTAAGGTGGGGTTTGACCTTTCGATCTTTTGTTTTCTGGCCTTGTGCCTTAAGTACTAGACCAAACTGGCATGAGTTTTCAAGTAAGTAATTTCAATTTTCTTCCCCTTGAAACTATGGCTTTTTTTATAGTAGAGTTGTACCCTATATTTGAAATTAATACA
Organism: Diadophis punctatus similis; assembly: GCA_023053685.1. Taxonomy (NCBI): domain Eukaryota; kingdom Metazoa; phylum Chordata; class Lepidosauria; order Squamata; family Dipsadidae; genus Diadophis; species Diadophis punctatus. The sequence goes on along the minus strand of JALIGW010000007.1, from coordinate 27,760,553 downwards.
TCCTACAAGTTTTCTGCTAGTTTTGAACTGAGGTACCAAGTTCAAAGCAATCATTCTTTCAGCAGACGCAGAAAAAGACTTTCTTTGAGAAATACCTTGAAAGTGAAAATGAAAGTAGAGGGCAGTCCCTCACAAAATGATTGGTTTCCTGTTCTGGCTGCAGGAAATAAATCACACAATGTGGATAAGCCCGTAATGTCCTGAATCTGAATGCTAAGCAGGTAATCTTTTTAAATTCTAGCCCATTGCATTGTAGCTATATTCTCTGTTGGTCCCAAGCTTCTTTGTTTTTTGAATAATTAGTAGCCTCACTCAAACCGAAGATCCTTATTTACTTCTTATTTATTCAATTTATAAAGTAATCTGGCATGGGAATGAAGTGATTATTTCAAACCAGGTTTTTGCCATCACTTTATTTGAAATTGCCATTAAATAAATGTTTTATGTTGGTCTCCGGTTATATATTCATTTAGAAATAAGATAATTTTTTAAAGCAGCACCCACAGGCCATGGTCCACTACCTATGGCCATGGCCTATTCAGAATGGGGGCACACAAGCAGCTGACCTTATACAAGCAGTGGGCACCCACGCACATCAGCCCACCACTCACTCAAGGGCTGTTTTAAGGGAATAGGCCTGTTTAGAATTAATGCAATGTGTGAATCCATCCATTATGGATTATAAGTGCAGTGCTGTGTGCACAGCAAGCTAAGTTAATTATGATTCAGTATGTGCTAATATAGTTTTGTGATTTATTCAGCAAGCCACAGCTAAAACCAACTCTGGTTTAGAATGTGTGAACTTATTTCCTGTTAGGTTCATATTGCACCCTAAGACCAAGTATGCTTAGTGAAATAATCAGCAGGTTTGTATTGCTCAAATCAAACTGTGACTTTCTAAAGCATACCGAGCCTGATATGCTTAAAAAGCTTTCTCTTACTTCCTACAAAAACTGTGCTAGTACTTTGCCACAGCTGTTCTGGTGTGTTGGATTTTTGGCAGTAATTAAGCTAAACAAACCAAATGTAACCATCTGTGTTTATTCATATTTATTTGAGATCTATCTCATTACTCCCCAGAAAGACTCTTGTAAGAATCATTACTTCCATAAAGTAACATCAAAGGATTACAAACTTCAAATTAGGTGTTTGAATTAAGCATCCTTTTCTGTACATCCATCCCCAAATATCTATTTTAGAGATGATTTGTCAAGAAAAAAGTTGTTTGCCTCAAAATTGCCAGATGCAGCCTGTGATTTGAACAGAATTGTTTCCAAGGATTGTAAAGCCTTTAGAAATAACAATGGAGGGAAATCCTCTGTGGAGTTGTTACCATTTGAATGCTACCCTCTGCTTTGGCTGGTTGCCTAGGCTACTGAACAAAGGGAAAGGTTGGTCTCTGTATGATCCACGTACATCAAGATCAACCCTCTCTAATCTGCTGCCCTTTGAATGTGCTAGACTCCTGGCCATCTTGGTTATAGATGATGCTCCTTGTGTGTAATGTAGTAAAAATCCAGACATATTTGATAGTAGCTCGTTCAATCTAATGGGCTATTTATGCCAATATGACATTACCCTGGCTTCAACTCCTCCCCAACTTATATTTTTTTCATAACAAATGGAAGCTGACCTGCTTCAAAATACTGCTCTTTACTAACATTTTTCTTTACAAGAAGAAACCCCTGAGCTTTACATGAGCCCCATAAGGTTTTAAAGAAAATTAAAATACATAATGGGCAGCTGCAATTCAGTGATTTTCAATTCACTTTCCAGAAGCAGGATAAGAGTAAGGAATATCCTGAAGGAGAGGTCTAGATAAAATGGTAGGTTAACATTTTAAAGATATAAAACATGACAACTCTTGAGATCTTGGTGGGCTGAAACCTCCGTTTTGTTAGTGTTGAGGTAGAGCCAGGTTCCTCCCCATCCTGATCATAGACTCTAGTCTGGCCAGAGGAGGAGGAAGAGGACGATGCAGAAGTTATTCTTGGAGGAGGTGGATTGACCATCACCGGGCTCCAACATGGGCTCAGATAGTCTTCACAGATTTCTCTCCCTTTGAGGTTGTGGTGCTGGTTTGGGACAAAACAGCGCCCAGCTCCTGCTGGCAGTTAGGGAGGTGAGGATCTGGTAGGCAGGGGTGGGTTCCTACCGGTGCGGTCCAGTGCGTAGCTCCGGTAGGGACCCGCCGATGACCCAATTTGTGTGCAACTGCTCTGGTACCGTCTCCACGGGGCAGTCGTGCGCGTCACCATCTTTTTTTTTCTGAATTTTTGGACGATTTTGCTTCTGCGCATGCGCAGAAGCAAAATCGCACCAAAATCTCACGAGGGGATGTGCACGTGCGCGAGATTTTAGTGAGATTTTGCTTCTGCGCATGCACGGAAGCAAAATCGTGCCAAAATCTTGCAAGGGGACGCGCACGCGCGCAAGATTTTGGCACGATTTTGCTCCGCGCATGCACAGAAGCAAAATTGCACGAGGGGGTGCATGCACGTAGCGCGCAAGAAGCATGAAGAAACGTGGAGCAGTGCACCGGTCTAGGTAAGTGAGCAACTCACCCCTGCTGGTAGGGGCACCATGTTGTCCCCATGTCCAGTTGTTCCACACACTAATCTGGTTGTGCGCTGACCCGGCCACACCCAGCCATCCGTGCTGACATGGCCACACCCATGTGGCCAGGCTGACCCATCCATGCCCATCCCTCCACGTTAACCTCACCACAGTGAGTTGTCCAAGACCCTCTGTGAAAGGCAAGATCTTCAGACGCCACTATGTATAAGTGCTCACAATAAGTTCAAAAAATTCCAGATTTGTTCACGGAGCAAAAAGACGGTGGACTCCACTTTATTACACATGTTTTCATTGACCTGGATATTCTTCTTGAGGTTTTGTCATATTATCTTGACCAAAAATGATAAAACTGTCTATAATAAACTTATTAGTTTTTGATATGTCAAAGATTTTTGCTTCTTTCCTCAACAAACTAAGCCATTTGAAAATTGTTTGTTATTGTGCCACTTTTGCACTTATTTAAAAGGATACACCTGTTTGCATTTCACTGCATTTTATCAATTATTTTATAGCTTTTTACTTAATTTAGTAAAAACCTTGTTTAGTATTTATTTTATTTAAAGACCATCTGATTCTCAAATGATTGTAAATGGCTTCACTGACCACCAACTTATTAAAAACTTTTACAAAGACCAGTAGAGCAGAATACAAAACTAAAACACATCAACACAAAACCAAAAATGTTTGCTTTTCAAGGCTCCATGTATAGATGATTCCTTATGACTTTACATCTTTATATAGTTGATCTCTTTCTTCAGTTCCCCATTCATGGAATTACATCATTGCCTCATCCTGTTCCAGCTATTACACAATGAGACAACTGGCCCATATTTGCTTTTCTTTAAAAATAGACCTGATAAAATCTGATAGCTGACCCTTTTTATATATCATGATAATTTAAGGACTTAAATTTATAGCAATATCAATGATTTTGTGTAACTTTCCTCTCTCTCTTATTGTTTTTCTCTTTCGTTATGCTTATTTTAAAAATATCTATGATTTTTTTCCCTTCACAATAAAACCTTTTTTTCTTTGTTTTCTGCTGGTGTTATAGTTAGATCTTTAAAAATGTTACTATTTTAAATTATCAAACTTGTTTTTTGGAGATATAATGCTGGCGAGCAAACAGGAAGATTTTAGAAATGTGAGTTGAGCAATACTCCTCTGGTCTGTGTGTCATGACAAATGTGCAGGCAATTTCCTTTTGGAAAAGGTCATATTAATATGTAGCCAATTTGCTGCCCACTTGGTATGGGCAATTTGGCCTCAGTGCATATTGGCATTAGAGACCAGCTAAAAGATGAGCTGGCTACCTTTTGAAAATAGCTTTGGGCATCTCACAAGAAGAAGAAGCAATTGCCAGATTAGTCAATTTCACTGCAGGGCTCAGAAATAGCACCCTTTATCTCCAATACCCTTAGCAAAAATGTTCCAATATAATGTTCAACATAGGTGAGAAGGAATATAAGGAAGAAGAAATCTGGAAAACATCTGCTAGAAAAATCAATGGGCCACCTCCCAAAAGTAACATTTTGTCATGCACCCAATTGGTTGTGCAAATAGTTCTTCCCCTGAGGTCCATAATGCCATGAAAATAAAGTTGCCAAGAAATTCATCATTTATAATTCCAAGTCCTTTTAAGGGGACTTCAGACCCCCCCCATCTAAATCATCATAATGGGAGAGAATAAAAATAAAAGCTACAGAAAAGGTTTGGGGGTGTTGAACAATTTCCATAATTGCAGAGAACATGATTAGGGATGATAGAAGCTAAGACTGAATTCATTTAGAGTACATGCACTTAGACAAGTTTCCTATAGAAAGCACTCTAATTCTTTAAAACAAATTGATCCAAAAAAGAAAGCCATTTCTTGTAGCTCAACCCTCAAGAGATTCTTAGAGATGTTTAAGCAGCTATCAATTAATCCCTAAAGGAATGATTTTTGGATCTGCAGTCAAAAGATACAGCCAAATCCCTGCAACTCACTTGTGGCATGGGAGAAAAACAAAAAGTGAAAACATTGGTTTTGCTTCAGTTGGCTGTGTATTGTAACCATTTGGCAGACATTCAGGTGCATGCTAAATATTATAATGTAGAAACAGCATCCCTTTGATATCTTAAATTAATTGAAAGCAGTTATTGAAAAATGACAGTTTTCAGTTAGGTTTCCTCCTCAACACCTGTTTTCTCTCCCAAGAGGTATATATTTCACCTGCACAAAGCTAGCTCACACACTTTTGTTTTTAGCAGGGAAAAGTGAGGAAAGAGATGAAGATCCTCCTGTTTTGTTTTGTTCTTCCCTCATGATTCAAGCTTCCTGGGCTTATATTTCATGTCATAACACTTCATTTAAACCCAACCACAACCTGATATTGTGTAAATGTTTCATGCATCTAGGTTGGCCTTGAGTAACTCTCAGATACCGACAGTTACATTTTTACGCCTCTAAAGACAATAGGAAAGTGCCATCAGCTATATTTTTCATAAGGAAACCATCTACAACCCTGAAATAATTTATTATGAACCTCTATAGGATGATGCAAGTAATCTGTGTGTTGTCACCATAGAAACCCAAGTACTACAACTCTGGCCTTTAAAACAGCTTGCCCTTACTGAGAGGCACAGTAGTAGTAGTAATGTACAATCTTGCTGAGTTTACACAACTCAGTTGCTTATTTAACCACAGCTTGTTGAGTAAACCATAATGAGCTGGCTAAGTCATAAAGCATGTTATTTAAATAGCAGAAGCTGGATTTATGTAATATATTAAGCCTAAAACAAACTAACCACCTTACAGATTAGACTGAAGTGTAAATCTGCCCATTGTCTTTTTTCAATGTATTCTCTTGATTCATCCTCTCTCTTCATCAAAGTGGTTCCTGAGTAGCCACTGTCACTTTGGGTTTAGCCTTGGAAGGCAGGAGTGGGTAACCTGCCATTCTCCAGATATGTCTGAATCCAGCTGCCAGGAGTTCAGGTTCAACCACATCTCAGGAGTTATATTTGTCATACTGTACAACATTTATATAATTACCATATTTTTCGGAGTATAAGACGCACCTTAGTTTTGGGGGAGGAAAACAAGGAAAAAAGGCCTCTGCCTCCAAGCAATTTGCCAAACAGCAAACAGCACAGATGGTATACACTGTTTGCTGTGTATTTCTGTGCATGTGTGCCTGACCCATAGAAATAGCAAAGAATTGGAGAAATGTACATTATGCCAGAAAGTTTTCTTAAATGTAGTTTCACTAACTCCTCCCAATTATTTAAATAGATCTACTCCAAGGTAACTAAACTCTAATACTAAATAGGACACTGTTACATTTCATACTATACTTGTACAGAGCTGTTAAAATTAATTAAAATTTCTGGAAGTATACATTATTCTCTATTATTTAAAAGAAGATACAATAGCATTGGGCCTCTTCAGAGCAAGCATTTATTTTAAAAAGCTTCTTTATTTTGTTGAGTTGTCTAGATTTACAGAGGTCTGCAAGCTTGGCAACTTTAAGACTTGTGGACTTCAGCTCCCAGAATTCCACAGCCAGCAAAGCTAACAAAGCTGGCTGTTGAATTCTGGGAGTTGAAGTCCACAAGTCTTAAAGTTGCCAAGGTTGGAGACCCCTGGCTCTAGAACAATAACAAAGCAGTCTTTAAAAAATAAGTCTAATAATTTGAACATTCTACAGACATTTATAGTTATTCACTTACCCCTTTGCAGCCAGTTCAGCAAAAATAAAAACCTGCGTGTCTAATCTCTCCCAGCTATTTGCCTCTTTGCAGTTAGTTTCACTTTCATTTTCCCACGTGGCAAACCTAATCAGCTGTATGTCGGGAAACTGCTACTGACTTGCTTGGCTTTACAGGCTCTTCCCTCTTTCCTGCAAGCAGGTAAATTGCTGGAAGACAGAGGCCAAAGGGTGGGGGTGGCTGGGTGGGTGGGTCTACATTCAGTGTATAAGACGCACCCAGGTTTTCACCCTCTTTTGGGGGGTAAAAAGGTGCGTCTTATACTCCAAAAAATACGGTAACCTATTAAACTATCATTAATAGTTCTTTGAGGTAGATCATACTGAAATTATGCTGCTGTTCTGATAAAACATCCTAAGTTAGCCCATAGTTCAGCATTTCATAACATTGATTCAGTGACTATGAACAAATGTCCTCAATGAACCTGATGTGAAGGGGCATGGAGTGTATAAGCAAATGTTGCACTGCAGTCATTGGGAAATTAGCATATTGACAAATAGGTTTATACATGCTAGTTCAGGTTATTCATAAAGCGGATGCTCCAAGATCAGACATGACCCCAATAATGTTTTGGGAAACTCTGGACTCCCCCCCCCCGTTATTATGAAAAATTGGTGACACGTTGGTGACAGCAAGAAACCCATGAAAGTTGTAAAGTAAAGTAGGCTGGAGGCAATTAAAGCAACCTAATATGAGCCAACAGTATGCGGCGGCGGCCAAAAAAGCCAATGTAATCCTAAATTGCATTAACAGAGGGATTCAATCAAGATCAAATGAAGTACTAATGCCAGTCTATAAAGCCTTAGTAAGACCAACCCCAGAATATTGCATCCGGTTTTGGTCACCACATTATTAAAAAGTTGTTGAGACTCTAGAAAGAATGCAGAGAGGAAAATCAAAGACAATTAGGGGACTGAAGGTTAAAATATATGAAGAACAGTTACAGGAACTGGGCATGGCTAGTCTAGGGAAGAAAAGGACCAAGGGAACATGCTAGCAGTGTTCCAATATTGAGGGGCTGTCACAGAGAGGAGAAGTGTTCCAATATTGAGGGGCTGCCACACCTGAAGGCCAGACAAGGAATAATTACCTCCGGGACCGCATCCTACCACATACCTCCCTATGACCAGTTAGATCCCACAGAGTGGGCCTCCTCCAGGTCCCATCAGCCAAACAATGTTGGTTGGTGGGTCCACGGGGGAGAGCCTTCTCTGTGGGAGCCCCATCTCTCTGGAACCAACTCCCACCAGAGACCATCCCCACTCTACTGGCCTTTCGCAAAGCCGTGAAAACATGGCTCTTCCGGCAGGCGGGGTGAAGAAGAAGAACATCAGATTCCCCCATGTATGAATGGTTTTTAACATTATGTCATGTTTTTTTAATGTCATATATTATTGTATTGTTCTTATACCTGTTGTACGCCGCCCTGAGTCCTACGGGATTGAGCGGCCTATAAGGACTTTTAATTTAATTTAATTTAATTTAATTAATAATGGATGGAAATTGATCAAGGAAAGATTCAACCTGGAAATAAGGAGAAATTTTCTGACAGTGAGAACAATCAATCAATGGAACAGCTTGCCTTCAAAAGTTATGGGAGCCTCATCACTGGAAGCTTTCAAGAAGAGACTGGACTGCCATCTATCAGAAATGGTGTAGGCTGTAGACTCTTCTGCTTGGGTGGATGGGGTTGGTCCCTTCCAACTATGTTAATTTGTTAATCAAGGGAACAAAACTACACTTCTATCCCTGCTGGTGGGAATTTCTGGGAGTTGAAATCCATGTATCTTAAAGTTACTAATGTTGAGATATACTAGATCCTTCCCCTTTCCCAAGTATTAGATGTGGGAACCAACCACTGCCCGCCCCCAAAATTCTTATTTCTATTAGATAATAATAATAATAACAATAACAATAACAGTAACAATAACAATAATAATTGCTTATAATAACGCCTTAATGCAAATGACAATTTCAAAAGTGAAAAACCAGAAAAGCAAGCCACAGTTGATTTCTGAAAAGAACTGTGGGAAAATGCAAAGGATTACAATAAGGAAGCAAAGTGGATACAAGACTTTGAGAAAAGTGTTGACAAGAAGCAAATGCAAGTATTAGAAATAATAACTGAGATGGTCAAAAATTGAGTAAAAAAAGTAAAGAACTGGACATCACCTGGAAATGACCAATTACATGGTTTCTGGTTCAAATATCTGACCAGTTTGCATGCAATATTGGCCAGGCAACTGAACGAAATGCTACAAAATGGTCAAATTGATGAATGGTTGACAACTGGAAAAACATACTTGGTTCAGAAAGATGCAACTAAAGGAACAACACCTGGAAACTACAGACCAATAACATGCTTGCCAACAACCTTCAAATTACTAACCGGGATAATTACAGATAACATAATGGATTATTTGGAAACAAATAACATCTTGCCAGTAGAGCAAAAAGGCAACAAAAGAAGGAGCAGGGGCACAAAAGATCAGCTCCTAATTGACAAAATGATACTAGAAAACTGTAAGAACAGAAAAACAAACTTGAATATGGTCTGGATTGATTACAAAAAGGCGTATGACTCACTGTCACACAGCTGGATCATCAAATGCTTAGAAACTACCAACATCAGCAAAAATATTACATCATTCACTGAAAAAGCGATGAAACAATGGAGAACTGAGTTGACAGTAGGGAATGAGAACTATGGAATGGTTAATATCAAGAGAGGAATTTTTCAGGGAGATTCACTTTCACCCCTCCTCTTCATCATCGCAATGATCCCGCTATCAGTAATCTTTAAAAAAATGAAACTTGGATACCAAATAGCCAAAGACGCCGAAAAAATTTCACATTTATTGTATTTGAAACTGTATGGAAAGTCAGAAATAGAAATCCAATCACTGACCAACACAGTCCTAATATTCAGCACAGATATCTCGATGCAGTTTGGCATGGAAAAATGCGCCACTGTATCTATGAAAAGGGGGAAAATCACTACATGTGATGGAATTGAAATGCCCAATGGCCAATTAATTAAATGCAACCAAAATGAAGCCTATAAATATCTGGGCATTCTGCAGTTGGATAACATCAGACATAGAGAAGTGAAAACTATCATCAGAAGAGAGTACACCAACAGAGTTAGGAAAATTTTGAAATCTACATTAAATGGTGGAAACACCATCAAGGCCATGAATACCTGGGCAATACCAGTCATAAGATACATGGCTGGTATAATTAACTGGACACAAGCTGATTTGGACATTTTGGACTGAAACACCAGAAAACTAATGACAATGCACTACAGTTTACATCCACGTAGTGACACTGATAGACTTTACCTGCCCAGAAAATCAGGTGGCAGAGGACTATTACAAGTAAAGCAAACAGTTGAAGAACAAAAGCATGCATTGGCGGATTATTTAAAAGAAAGTCAAGAACATCCATTAATTGAAGTAAAGAACAAAAATCTACTGAAGGTCCAACAGACGAAACAAGAATACAGAAACCGGTGTTAACACCGGTGTTAAAGAAGAAATTCCTGGCATTAACGGTATCTCCATTTATTCCATAGTTCTATCACATTTTTAAAAAAGGGATTTTGAATCCTGTTAGCAATTTTTTAATGTCGTTTTTAAACCAATATGTTTCTATAGGACCATGATGGCGAACCTATGGCACGCACGCCACAGGTGGCACGCGGAGCCATAGCGGAGGGCACGTGAGCGTTGCTCACCGGCAAACCGGAAGTGTGGAAAAACGGTTTGCTGGTGAGCTGTTTTTTGCACTCCGGAGGGTTCAGGGAAGCTTCCTGAAGCCCCGGAATGCAAAAAATGACAAAATGGACAAACGGGAAGTGCGTTTTTCCGAACTTCCGGTTTGCCCGTTTCGTCATTTTTTACCGTCCCAGGTTCCGGTAAGGCCTTTGCGCGGGTGTGTGTACATGCGCAGAGGGCAGCATGGTGTGTGTGTGTTGTGTGCATGCGTGGGGGGAGAAAATGGGTGTGGGAATGCGTGCGCGCGCTGGCGCGCGCACCCCCCCTTTTGGGACATGAACCAAAAAAGGTTCGCCATCACTGCTATAGGATCACCTATTTCCCTTAATTCTTTCACTTCATATCCCTCCATATTAAATCTCTAGTTAACGCTATAATATCTGGGACCACCTTTAATTGATTAGCTACCCAATAATTTCAAACATTTGAAGACCCAGCCCACCCTTTTTTTAATGGTTCATACCATAATGCTTTACTTATTCTTGCTCTTTTACCTTCATTATAATACACCTCCAGCAACCTCTGTATTTGCTTTAATTCTTAATCCGAAAATTTAATTGGGATCATCCAAAACAAAAAATTAATTTTTGGTAAAACTTTCATTTTTATCATTGCAATTCTTCCAAACCATGATTTTACATTCTCATATTTATCTATTTTATCTTTTATATCTTTCTTTAACTTTTCATATATATTTTTAACTCTTGAATATTTTTTGGGATATCAATATCTAAATATTTAATACTATCTACTATTTTTAATTTATATTTTCCTTTCAATATATCCACTCCTTCTTTACTATGGTAAAGAACATAATTTTTGATTTTCCCCAGTTTATTTGTAATCCACTATATTTCCCAAATTCATTCAGGTGTAAATATATCCTCTCTATAATAATTACGGGATTTTGAAATGTTAATAATGTATCATCTGCAAATAAATTTTAGTTTTCTTCTGTACAATTCCTTCAATCAATGAATCTTCCCTAATTTCATTTGTCAAAACCTCCATCAATAATGCAAATAAAACTGGGGATAAAGGGCAACCCTGTCTCGTTCCCCGGTTTAAGATTATTATCTCTGTAACACAATCATTTATAACTATTCTCACTTTATTCTCTGAATATAGTTGATTTATCACTGTTCTAATTTTTTTCCAAAACCTAACTTCTCTATTACTATCTTCAGTGTAGGCCATTCCACACAATCGAAGGCCTTAAATATATCTAATGCTAATACACCTGCCTTTAATTTTTAATTCTTTATATAATAACCTATATTTAATACCCTTCTTACTATGTCTGACATTTTCGGCCTCTTATAAATCCACAGTGGTCATTTTTAATTTGTTGTTGTTAGTTGCGAAGTCGTGTCCGACCCATTGCAACTCCATGGACAAGGTTCCTCCAAGCCTTCCTGTCCTCTACCATCCCCGGAGTCCAATTAAGCTCACGCCGACTGTCGTCCCCTTCTTCTTTTGCCCTCAATCTTTCCCAGCATTAGGCTCTTCTCCAGTGAGTCCTTCCTTCTCATTAGGTGGCCAAAGTATTTGAGTTTCATCTTCAGGATCTGGCCTTCTAAAGAGCAGTCAGGGTTGATCTCATCTAGGACTGACCAGTTTGATCGCCTTGCAGTCCAAGGTACTCACAGGAATCTTCTCCAGCGTTTAATATAATTCTCTATAAATATATTCAATCTATTTGTCAATATTAATGAATTATTATGATCTGGGGGGAAAAAGATTTTAGGATAGGACCTTCTGAACCCATTTGCTCTTTAAAGCCTAAACTGAGGATAATAGCAATGGCTATGATTACATAACACCACACTGTGATTTGCTTAACCGGTTTATTAAATAAACTACAGTTTGTTTGCTCACACAGTATATTGCTCCTTATCTTTGCCTTTTTTTAAATTGGTGAGCTCATTTACATAATTACTAATAGATTAGAGTCATCCACCAATTTTTTTTCTTTCTAATAATGTTTTGGATTCTGTGTGGGGGATAAAGAAATTTTTAGACGAAGAGATTATGTCGGGGGTGGTTCAATGCTTTCCAGTATGCCGTTATTATTTTAAAATTAAAACAGCTTCTGATTTTGTTAGCACATTGTGCTGAACTATGATTTATTTAAAGATGGTTTATTCAACACAGTGCATGATCATTGGCAATGTTTACACAACATTAGGTTCATAAGCCATAATACTTGGATATACAGAACATTTCAGGCCACATCCAAGCAAACATTATGTTTGCATGTTGTGTGCACCTTGCTCTTTAAGGCAGATCAGATAGGGATTAGGGAATCTTGTTAATGCCTGGGGAAATTAGTCTGAACATAATTTATGTCCATGTACAGATCTCACTGATAAACAGAACAATTAAGCTCCCAGTGTAAGCAGAATAAAAGTTCCCTGAGATTGATTGTGAGGTTTCATGAGCTGGTATTCCATATAAATCCAGGTATAACATTTTGGGGGAACAGCCAAAATCATCTAAGTGTCTGTTAGGTTCCAAAATGGCGAATGAAAATAAGTCCAAACAACTAAGCTGGTTAGCGTAGAGAAGCCTTTATCTTACGCTCCGGCACAAACTGACAAACACCCGAGTGAATATGATGAAGTATTGTCAGTGCTACTGCGCAGTGCTCCCCACCACCTTTTAAAGATCCCGCTGACCTCCCGTGACTTCACCCATAATCCACCCTCCACCCCCTCCAACCACATTAACCCTGTGGTCTGCCCAGAGGCTCTCATTCCATGCAAGCCAACGTCCTTGGTAAACCGCCTTAAATCTCTGCTTGTTCGGCAAACTGCCTTAAATATCTGTTTTCTCTGGGTCCGCCTCTCAACCGTGAGGCGGCGATGATGTCATTCAAGATTGCGATGGCCACAGCAGCAGCGGAGTTACTCGGAGCTATCAGGAAGGCGCCGGCATGACCAGGGCTGTAATGGCCCAACAGGCAGGTTGGTCTCCCTAGCCCCTCCGTGATGGCAGCCCAGCGTGCATGGGCTGACATGCGCCCCCCTACCACGAAGGTGGCATCTGAAAGACAAAAGTGCACAGTGAGGTAGGTCATGGCACCTCAATGTTTCCACCCCCCGGTCTGGCTGGGTATCTCTGGTGAAATCGGGTGAGTAGCTATGTGGCATTAACATCCGGACAGGGTACCCAGGATGCTTCCACCAGTGGGTACCCCTTCCACAGGATAAGGTATTGCAAACGTCCTCAATGCCAGCCACTACATAATGTTGGGTTCCTCCCACGTCAATAGGAGGCAGGGATGGAGGGTTGCTGTTCTGCCCCAGCTATGACCCACAAAGAATGCAGCGCACACAAATTCTACCCAAACCTTTGTTTATTAAATTAAGGAATTCTAATGAGCTTTCGTAGTAGTCGTCAAACACAAATACAGTTTAAAGCAGTATTTTCTGAACACCGGCTGTTAATTCAACTTCATTAACAGCCAGCACGAGTCCATGAAATGATAAATCAACTCTGAGCAAACAGTCTTGGAGATAACACTAAGCTTACTGTGGTTGGCAAAATGCCCAGAAGCAATTTGCAGGAAAAATGCCAAGAGAAAGAACAAGAACTGAGCAGACGTTTCTGAATTCAAGACACGAAGGCATATGAACGAACGTTGTTTCCTGGGTCATCGTTTCCTGCTGCCTGTGTCGTCATCCCTTAAATTGGCTAGAGGAGTGGCCAATTAGCCACAAGCCTACTCTCGAGACCTCATCCTGAGGAACCATTCCTGCCTTTTGGCAACTCTGCGTGCCCGTGCATTAAGAATAGGCTCTTCCTCTTCTTCGTCACTGATGGGAGTTTCTGGAGGTTCTGAAGGCCCTGGCTGAATCTCTGTCTCTGGCACTGAGTCCTCTCCAGCCTCCTCACTGTCCAACTCGGGGTGCCAGCTGCACAGGCCACTGGTGCATCACATCAGCCTCTTCTCTGGCAGGATCCGCTACCAGCTGCACGGGCTGCTGGCAGGCCACAACAGGTGCCATGTAATGAAGATGTCCTGAAAGGATGTAGTAGGCTACTGTGGAAGACTGGGTGTGTCTTACCCAGGAAGGATGGGAGCCGTAGCCATACAACAACGTGATTTATGATCTTGATTATAGTGAACTGGCCCATGAATTTGGGTGCGAGTTTTTTACAGGGCACCTTTAGGTTAAGATATTTGGTAGATAGATATACTTTTTGGCCAACATGGAAGGGGGCCTGTGGTCATCTCTTTTTGTCAGCCTGTTCTTTATATTTCCGTGCTGCCCTTTGTAAAGCCTCTTTGATCTCCCTAGCCCCTCCGTGATGGCAGCCCAGCGCGCGTGGGCTGACAGTGTCATTTTTTGCTGAAAAACTGAAGCACTTAGGATGGGAATGCAGAAAAGCATCAGTGGAGGTGAGATTGTGCTTTGTAGATTATGGACAAAATATTATCATCATAGTGGCCTCAATTGCAAATGCAATCTAGATATGATACAGACATGAAAAAGTGAGGATTTTATAAAGGACAAACAGTCTTTGATCAGATATAGAATAGAATAACAGTTGGAAGGGACCTTGGAGGTCTTCTAGTCCAACCCCGATTAGGCAGGAAACCCTACACTACTTCAGACAAATGGTTAGCCAATCTCTTCTTAAAAACTTCCAGTGTTGGAGCATTCACAACTTCTGGAGGCAAGTTGTTCCACTAATTCTTCTAACTCTCAGGAAATGTCTCCTTAATTCTAAGTTGTTTCTCTCGATTAGTTTCCAGCCATTGTTTCTTGTCCTGCCCTCAGGTGCTTTGGAGAATAGTTTGACTCCCTCTTCTTTGTGGCAGCCCCAGAGATATTGGAACACTGCTATCATGTCGCCCCTAGTTCAGACTAGACATACTCAGACTAGACCTCATCAGACTAGACATACCCAGTTGCAGCAACCGTTCTTCATGTTTTAGCATCCAGTCCCCTATGGCAGTTGTAGCAGCACTATCAAAAGTCTGAATCTTTTTATTGTACCACTGTGGCCATAATTTTGATTTTTTTTGCCTAAGTTTTCTAAATTAAAGATGTCTGTAAGTTGTGGTCAGAAAAGTCAAAATAGATCCAAAATGGATCACATAATTTCTGTACATTTTAATGATCATAAAAATGGTAAAATCACAAGATCTGGGGAATTCTTAAAAGCCCTTAAAATGTAGAAACAGATTTACTCATAAGATGAGCAAGGAATGACTTGAATGGTATGAATAATATCTTCCCTTCAACTAAACTTACAACTAAAAGCTAAGCTAAACAGAAAAAGAAAAAAAAAGTTTGGGTCTAAGTCACCTCTAGAGTCACTTCCTTTGATATCTCCAGTGTATTTCTCATTTCTGTCTGCAAGTGTTTGGTGCATTTACATGGTAACAGCCCAAAAAACAGTATGCAAATTCAGTATTATTGACTGTATACATTCCTTGGTTACTAGCTCTAACGACCAAGAAGTGAATGAAATGAGAATAAAGTACAGTTTTCAGATAAGCAAGAGGTTTCTTGAAACTCAGAATGAAACAAATTAGAACCATCAGAGGATTTTTAAGATCAGCAGCATAGAGTATACCACATTGGCTTTGACCTTGAACCTCAGGAATGTTCTTCACTAGGGAGAATGGGAATTATGCAAGTTATTAAGCAGCAATTTGAACTACTGTGGGACCCTGTAACAAAAAATTGTATTTGCATGATTGTGTATATTGCTCTATCTACGTGGTAGACAGAATTCTACTATAGCCTTCCAAAACTTGCTTGGACCTGGGAAAATGGTTTAAGACCTTTATATAAATATTATTTTATCTCCAGCAAGCCCAGATGTACAAAGTGGGAGGGAAGAGAGCTTCTATCCTTCCACTGTAAATCAATTATTATCTTACCAATTTTGATAGTTAATTAGGTAATTAATGCCATGGATTTGGCTGGCTGCCTGCCATCCATTAAACAAACATAATGATGTTGCTGTGATCACACCAGCTAGTCACAGTGGGAAAGCCAAAGGTGTGCAAAGATAGTTTTCCTTCAAAAACTATCCTTCAAAAAGCCAGGACAGAGGCCACAGAGAAAAGATAGGCAAAGACAATGTTGCTCTAGAATGGCTCCAGAACACATAAGGAGCTCTTTAACTGAGGAAAGGTTTTCTGGTCAGGATAGGCAACTGTATAAGCATCTGAAAACTTTTGACTCTATGCTAAACGCTGCACAGCACAGAGAAGCCAAAAAGGATTATGAAGGACCGGTGAGGAAGAAGGATGCCCCTATGCTAGTTGCAAGCATGTCTCTCCCAGTAGCCCAGCACAAAGGAGAGAGAAGCAAGGCAGAGGTAGTTGTGCTGGCAGCTGGGAGCCATGTTTTTCTATAGAATTTGGGTCAGAAATGAAAGACAAAATTAGAGAGCAGAAATAAATTAATAACTATAGCACACAGATGTCAAGCAACCCCAGGTTACTATAGCATTTAAATTATGGAGAAGTATGAAATTACCTTCTCCCTGCCGCACATGCCCTCAGTCTAAATCTTATCAGAGTGTAGCTAATCTATGCAGCTAATGAAATGTGCTGCAGCTCACAAAAGTTTATGCCTTTTAATAAAATACGTTAGTTGGAAAACATATCATGCACCTGATTTTTTTTTTTTACCACTGTAGACTAACACAACTTTCCTCATAATCTCTCACTTCCTGTTTTTCCTCCCACAAAATGTACAAGTTACTTTATTATTGTCTGCAAGTGTTTGGTTGCTGATTAGCATCTTGATCATTAAGTAGTTCAACTTGAAGATTCATAGAGACATAAGAAATTGATTAGCCAAAGCAAAGACTTGATTTATTAGGTAGCAAACACAATTTACTTGGTTGTTTCCTGTTTGACTCTTTGGCTTCCTCTCAGTCTTACAGAGAAGAGTTAATTAATATTCACTGACATTACAGCTCCATGGATTGCCAACCAGGATGGCAGGTGACCACTTTGATTGGGAATTCTGAAAACTGACTGAACTCAGGATATGTAGAGATAGCAAAATGGAAGAGCTGCTCTCTTGGGTAACTTGTTAGCAGTTCCTTAGCTGTATGGGTTAATTTTGTCACACAGCAATGTAAAAATGAAAAAAAAAAACAAACCCAAATGAATTGCATCATAAACTGTTATCATGTAAAATGTCTACAATCCAGAGACCTATTAATGAAGTTTTCCAGCAACTTTCCCTTCCTTTTTGTTTTTAGGAACTTGAACGAAGTGTTTTTGTCAGGTTTTAAGGAAATATCCCAAAGAATCATAGTGCAAACTTAATAGCTTAAATTCCATTGATAAGGAAAACAATTGGACTGTAGCTGGAACATCAGTGGAGCATAAATGAAGACATGTGTATCATGAAAAATTTATTTTTTTCACATCTCTGTGATAATTCCATGATGTCACTGTGGCTTCTGTCATATGCTTATGACTACAGTATAAAGCTAGCATCAGCTAACCATCTAACTGGTCACTTCTGTTGTAATTACACAACACAAACAAATCAAATTATAACTTAAAAATTAATTAGCAATAAGGAGGTAACAATTCTTTTGATGCAGTTAATTATAATTAGTGCATTTTTTTTACTTCAAACTGAAAAAGCTGTGTGTGTGTGTGTGTGTGTGTGTGTGTAGGGCGGGATAGGATTCTTCGCAAAACAGAAACCATGATCTTTGCCTGAGTTCAGAGGAATGAAACTGCAGTTTCCTCTAAATAATATTTTCCTGTTGGAATAGCTAAAACAAACAAAGGCCGTTTCCTCTGTGGTGATTTATAGAAGTCTTTCACAACCTCAGCAAGTTTAAGATGGGTGAACTTCAACTCCCAGAATTCCCCAGCCACCTGTCTGGGGAATTCTGGGAGTTGGAGTCCACCCATCTTAAACTTGCTGAGGTTGAGAAACATTGATTTATAGCTTATTGTAGCATCCCTGAGTTGTTATAGTAACTTAAAAACTTGTTGCAGCAACATAAAAACTAATATACTGCTACAGTGATGGCTAAATCGTGCTATAAAGTAATATAAATCACTAGTGAACACATGGACACAATTTCTTCATGAAGTTAATTTTATTTCAATTAAAAACAATGAGGTTTATGATACAATTGATAGCTTTAGCCCCACTGCAATTAGATCCATTCACCAGGGATTAGAATTCATCAAAAGTGTTATGTAAAACTTGAGAAGAACATGAAACATTAAATAATATTTGACATCATTGTTGCTTCCAGATCAAATTCAACTTCATCCGAAGAATTACTTATCAAGTAATTTTCTTGTCAGTATTTTTAAAAAACATTTTACCTCATATTGGCATTTTAATGTCTTTTTTTCTGTTATATTTCCTTTCATGTCTTTTCAAAAAAAATTCTTCCTCAGTGGTGTAATAAGAATAAATTCAGAATAAATTTGACAAGACAGTTGCAAGTGACCAGATAAGTCATGTGCAGTGTTTAAAAGCACCTAATTTTGAGCTAGATATTGTTTTGCAAGTATTATGAATTCAAAATACAGTAGTTAGATAATTGTTCCTCAACTTTGGCAATTTTAAGATATATGGACTGCAATTATGATAATTGAAGTCCAAATGTTTTAAAATTATTAAGGTTGAAAAACACTTATTTAGATCAACTTTTCCCAAAATAGCATCTTCCAGGATGGGGACTGTAATTCTCATGATTCTCAGCCAATAATCTAAAGTTAATGCAAAGTAATCTTAAAGCACCTTCAAACTACCTATTTTCACTTCCTGATCCTTCAGTATAGTGCAGTGATGGCTAACCTTTTCCGGACCGAGTGCCCAAAGTGCGCGGCTGCGTGTGTGAATGCATGTGTGCATGCCCAAACCCCCAAAATGCAATGTGCAAGCTGCCCCCGCGCATGCGCGGCAGAGACCCAACGACCAGCTGGCCAGCGGGAGGTGCACGTGTGGCGGAGCTAAACTTGGGCGACTGCGTGCCACAGGTTCACCATCACGGGTATAGTGTTTCTCAACCTTGGCAGCTTGAAAATGTGTGGCCTTCAACTCCCAAAATTCTGGGAACTGCAATCCATACATTTTCAGGTTTCCAGGGTTGAGAAACACTACCTTAGTATGAAGATGATTTATGTTCACTTCTAGAAAGGACCCTCAGAGATGAGGAAGGACAGCTGACCAACTTCATAACACTGAGATCATGCATGGAACACTTTATATTCACCATTCAATGGTCCATTTGAACTATCCTATAATATTAGTATCCACTTCCAGCCAACCAAGCCTTGCTTGCATTTCCAAGGTACCATAATAGCACTTTTCTTATATACCGCTTCATAGTGCTTTACAGCACTCTCTAAGCGGTTTACAGAGTTCAGCATATTGCCCCCAACAATCTGGGTCCTCATTTTACCGACCTCGGAAGGATGGAAGGCTGAGTCAACCTTGAGCCTAGTGAGATTTGAACAGCTGAACTGTTGAACTAGCAGTCAGCTTGCAATGGCTGCATTTAACCACTGCACCACTTCAGCTCTTCTTCTACCAGATTCTGGAGCTACAATTATCCTTCACCCTACCCCATCCCCTTCATAAATCCCTCCACATAGGTTAGTGTTACAACCCACAATCCACATTTTTAGTATATGTGATATACTTTCATTTATCCACAACAGATATCAGAACAATTTCTATTGTTCAGGTCTCTGATTGTAAGGCTCTTTTTTCTTGCATTTGAAATTCTTTTCATGCTGTGAAATAACAGCAACATTTGATTTTCCCTCCAACACCTCTAACCATGGTTGCATATTTCTACTGCATCTGAATAGGAAAAGGTCCACCTTAAGCAAAATCTGCAAATTCCAGGGATGAAGGTCAAACCTTGGTGGAATGAGGCAAACATTGCCCCCTATAGGAAATGAATTCCTCATAGGCTCTGCAGAACTGGAGTACAATATTGTAAAAAGATAATGGGACTAGAAACTAGAGAACTATTAGCAATAGCAATAGCACTTAGTCTTATATGCTGCTTCATAGTGCTTTACAGCCCTCTCTAAGCAGTTTAGAGTTCAGCATATTGCCCCCAACAATCTGGGTCCTCATTTTACCGACCTCAGAAGGATGGAAGGCTGAGTCAACCTTGAGCTGGTGAGATTTGAACAGCTGAACTGCAGCTAGCAGTCTGCTGAAGTAGCCTGCAGTGCTGCACTCTAACCACTGCGCCACCTTGGCTCTGTAGAATGGTTCAAATGCAGTTCTAAAGTAGCCCAAGAAGTCTGTGTGAAAGTGATTTGACTCACTTTTATGTTTTCTTGGTGCAATTTAAGTTTACTTTTCCTTCCCTTAAATATTTAGAAAAAAAGTTAATTTATTCCATGGGATAAAATCTTGTGCGTAGATACAACTGCTGCTTCCAGATAAGTTTGCAAACTTGGTACTAATTTTAAGGGTGATCTGCTATATTTTGTTACGATACTACAAACTCGTAAGTGGCTTCACCCACCAGTCTGGCATTCCAGTTTACTTGATTTTGGCAGGCATTGCAGCTTATTTACCGTAATAACTCACCATGATTGGAACAAACCCTGGCTTAGCATATTCTGATCCAAATACCACATCCTTCCCGTTAGGCAATATGTTCGAAAAATTAACACCAGCAGCACTATTAGAGAAGCACCTCGTGAAAAAGATAAGACTTCAAGAGTTGCCACATGGAAGTGACTGATAATGGACACACGTAAGGGCCTTGAAGCGGGCAACAAGGGAGGAATTCCTGCATACGAAGCGAGAGTGCCAACCGCTTCTTCGTCCTTTTTCTAAATGAGGGAGCCCGGATGCGAGTCTCACTTTTTGTCCAGCCGTCGGGAAGCCTAGCATCTTTTGGATCCTTCGCCTTTCCACTCCTACCCCGAACTTCCAATTCACTTCCTCCCATTTTTCCATCTCTTTTCTCTATGCGAGTCCCCCGCCTTAGTTTTCTCTCCCACCCCCCTTTCTTCCGCGATGGCCTCTTTCCGTTTTCGTAGCAACAACTTGGACCGCTCCAAGGGAGCGCTACTTCTCCGTCATCTCTCTCCTACCGCCCTGCTGCCGAGAATTCTCGGTCGGGAAACCGCCCTAAGTTTGTGCAACCACACAAATGAGGGGTTTTTTTTGGGGGGGGGGAGGGGGCTTTCAGGCTTATCAGATCAGCTTCAGAAGGTTCTCCATCCACGTCAGCAGGGAGATAGAGAATCGATCTGAGGTACAAAAAGTTATAAACGCACAAAAGGAAGAAAGATCTAATTAAGAGGAAAGCGCGGAAGTATTTAATGACCCTAAACGCAATTTGTTCGCTCAATAAAATACTTGGGTTACCTTTTTTCGGTTTAAAATGTTTGGTGAACGTAGTTAATTAACTAGTTCATTGAACAGAGCAACAGGAGAGTCTTTACTGTTAAGGTATCAAAAGTGTCGAGTTCTTGCGCACGCTATCCACGATTGGTGGATTTGCCTATTACATTAGACGACGGTCAACTGCTTGCGCTTACGCGGCCTCCGTGCCAGAAAAGCAGTTCTCTGATAATTACGGTAACGCTCCGGAGGGTGGGACCGGGTTTGGTATAAGAGGCGCGCGCGGGAGGAGCAATTTCTTTCCATCACCGCCACTCGCTCCAAGCAAGACTTCGACGACGACGCTACTTCGGCATCGAGAAGCGCCTCTGATTCCAACGATGAGCACCCGGAGCACTTCTTCCTCCTATCGCCGCATGTTCGGCGGCGGCCGGCCCAGCAGCACCCGCTCTATAACTTCCAGCAGCCGCTACTCGTTGGGTAGCGCCATCCGACCGAGCTCCGTCCGCCTGGTCTCCTCTCCCGCCAGCATCTATGCCTCCAAAGCCGTGAGGGTTCGAAGCAGCTTTCCGCCGTTGCGCCTCGGCAGCGATTCCATGGTCGACTTCACCCTCGCCGACGCCATTAACACGGAGTTCAAGGCGAACCGCACCAACGAGAAGGCCGAACTGCAGGAGCTCAACGACCGCTTCGTCAACTACATCGACAAGGTGCGCTTCCTCGAGCAGCAGAACAAGATCCTGGTGGCCGAGCTCGAGCAGCTGAAGGGCAAAGGCACCTCCCGCCTGGGCGACATCTACGAGGAGGAGATGCGCGAGCTGCGCCGGCAAGTGGACCAGCTCACCAACGAGAAGGCGCGCGTGGAAGTGGAGCGCGACAACCTGGGCGACGACATCCAGCGTCTGCGCGAGAAGTAAGTGGCCAGGGAAGCGAGTCGGGTCCTGGAGCAGCGTGCTCGGCAGATCCCGTTCGCCTGAGTCTCGGAATAAGCTAGTTGGTGTGGTTAAAGTGCTGGCCTTAGAAACCAGGAGACTGGAATTCTAATCCCGCCATAGGCGTAAAAGCCGGCTAGGTGATTTGGGCCAGTGAGACTCAGCCTAACCAACCTCACAGGGTTGTGATGGGGAGAAAGGGGGAAGAAAAAAGTAGTGTGCATGTTCCCCACCTTGAATTACTTATAAAATAATAAAAGTGGGATTAAAAATGAACCCCCAAAGAATCATGGTTATGTAGGACAGGGGTCCCCAAACTTGGCAACTTTAAGACTTGTGGACTTCAACTCCCAGAATTCTCCAGCCAGCTATGCTGTTCGGAGAATTCTGGGAGTTGAAGTCCATAAGTCTTAAAGTTGCCAAGTTTGAAGACCTCTGAAGGATATTATAAAGCCCTTTGTGTGAGTCCAGTCTCAAGAGTGGACTAAGTTTTAGGAGAAGGGCTGGATCTTCTGTTCCTAAAAACGAACTATCTGGATACTAGAACTATTGGTTATAGCTGCTTATTTGCCAGAGAAGAGCATGCTCTCCCAAAGTAGATAATGGGTGTGTCCTCTGGTGGTAGTAACAGGAGTGCAAGTAATGGAGAACAAGGGAAATGGAACCAGTGGGCCTTTTCCCGCTGTTTCCTGGGCATTATATATTCCTTTTTAATATATAAACTTGATTGCAGAGGCAAACACCAGTTTTAACAGACATTTCTATCCTGGATTGTGAAGTAAGTATGTATCCTATATGTAGGCTCTTTTTTGATAAAAGTGCAAACATACAGCTATCCCTAGATCTGGGCAAATGAAATAGCAAATGGGTATCTTAGTTTCCAAAAAGTTGCAGCTGTAATTAAGCATGAGATGTTTTCAGTTCTGCCTGAGAAATAAAACTGGTGTGTTAGCTCTGGTTAGATAGTTAATCCAAAGTTTTAGTTTCAAAAGTTTGTGAAAACTTTTTTGTATTCAAATATGAGTGAATACTTAAGAATTCATATTCTCACTAATCTGAAAGAAATAAATATGATAAACTGCATAGAAAGTTGAAAGACATTTCCAGAACGAAGCTTATGGAGTTTAAAAAAAAATTGGAAGCACAATAAAATTCTTTGTCCAGAAGAATGCACTAGGCGGTCATCTTCCCACGGTCTGTAACACAGAAACAAATGATATGGTCTCCCCCCCTTACTTTGATGCTTTGTAGCATGGATAGGCAACATTTTGGTCTCAGCTCATTTATACTGCAGAGATAAAACTAAATGGGTGAGGTTACATCATGTATGTGGCTGGATGTGGGATTTTTTTTTCCTCCAATTTTTTTGAGCAGGAATTGCATTTTTTTACTTTACTAAATTAAGTCTGTTTTAGAATTTACTCTTCGGTTTTAAATTTCCTTCCTCAATTTTTTTCACCAGCCCAGCTTATTGGAGGGTAACATGTTGAGGAAAGCTAGGATATAATTGGACTGAAGTAGATGAAAAAGTTTTTGTAAACAACGTTTTGTAAAAGTTGCCCGTTCCTGATTTTATACAGAAATGAATATTATATTGCTCTTTGAGTTAAACTAGAGTTTGGTTTACTAAGTCTTGCACTAGTGAGGTTTAGTATAAATCCTATTCAGCTCAATGGGATTTGTTTTAATAAATTTATATGATTTGCAGTTGATGGCTGCTTAAGAGTAAGCCCTGCAGGATTCAGGTAAAATTGCACTAAATCATAATATTCTTCTCTGCCTGTTGAAATTTCAGTTTGTGTTGGTGCTGGACAACCAGGTTCTGGCTTCATTGGTACCAGAATTAAAAGATATAGACTACAATGCTATGTTGGTGAAAAGATGCAGCTTTGGTGGTGGTGGGGGGAGCGGGGAACCTAGAACATTATCAGATTGAATTTATGAAGTTAAGCAAATTTCATTGCGGATCCAAAATTAGGATCACCAATTGTGCTAATTTGCTTGAATAAAACAGTATTTTGGCAGAATTTATGACCAGATATTGGTGGATTAAATAATGCCATTCAAGTAGTTTCACTCCAGAGTTGGTCACACCACAATGAAAAGGAATCGCCATTACAAAGATAATTTTCTTGGAAGCTTTGTTCTTGCTCCCCCCCCCCCTTATTTTCTTAATTAGGTGTGGCTGCCTGTGACATCTAATCTTTTTGTGATTGACGTTTTCAATATCTTTGAATTATTTTTCCAGACTTCAGGATGAGATGCTTCAGAGAGAAGATGCTGAGAACACCCTACAGTCTTTCAGGCAGGTTAGTATCAGTAGCTTTCCTTGGAAAAAGAAAAACGCTGAAGCCACCTAGCAGTTAAAAAGTTTGTAGGCAAGTAATTTCTTAGATTGAAACTTAAAAATGCCTGAAGGGGAGCCTTCCCTATTGTTTGATATAAATACATTGTTGTTGCTTCTACTAAACTTACATTTTTGAGTGTGCAGCAAGTATTGATACACTAATAATTTTATTAGAATTTTAGTTGGTCCATTGAAAGGCCTATCTTCTAATCCAGAAATTCCTTGTTACACACTAGCTAAACACATGTTTCTGTGAGGGGACAACTTTAGATTCAATTCTATCTCGAATTCTAGACATAGTTTACAGGGTAGGAAATTATCTGTATACCACATATTGATTTATTTGCCATAAATACACACTTTTGTGTTCACAGAAAATGCAGCTTTTAAGATGCTATCTGGAAGAAAGTTTTTTTTCCCTGTAGGACGCTGGATCCATAGAAGACCTAATAAAATCAGTGGGGCAAGCCATGGCTTTGACAATGTTTGGGTCCAACTTAATCTTAGATTATTTTAGTAACCTCAAAACTCAGAGATTGCTTCTTGCTAATAACCAGCTTGTAGATATGTGACTGAGATTTTCATTATTATGCAAACATTTCAAGATCATTTCTTTAAGTGTTACCTCTGACAATTCGACCTGTGTTTAGATTAGTTTGTGAACACATTAATGCTTCATATTTGTTTGGTCAGATACTTTTAGAGTCAAGATTTTTAAAAATTCTGACAAAAGTTTTGCCTGCCATCCAAGAGGTTCTATGGAATCCACCCCCCTCCCCCAGTTCATTAGGGGTGAAAGGGGAACATCTGTTCTCTCTGCTGAAAGGTATTAATAGTTTCTATGGGATTCAGTCTGGAATGCGGAGCCTGCCTTGTGGCCAGAGACTGAAATAACAGAACCTTTTGTATTCTGGGGTGCTTCTAACCAAAGGCTGCATTCTTACTAAATGTGTCATGATGCAAGCACATTTTAAGAACCCACAAATTAAAGTATTGGTCACTTTATCTATTACAATTTATAAGCAGGCACTGAACAAAGTTTTTTAACTGCTGGTCTGAATACTAGCTTAAACCGAGAGAGTTTCTTTTTTTTTTAGAAGTTTATTTAGGATTCAAATTTTGCAGATACTTTCTCTGGGGAGGGTGGTAGAGGGGCACCAGAGCTGTTTTTGATTCAAAATAAACTTTCTTCAAAGGCTGAAAGAAAAAGTGCTGAATCCGAATGCTAATTTGCATATCATCTTTATCCATCAATTAGCTTAGCTCTTTGTACAGCCTGCCATTTAACTAAAATAAAAAAACCTCATATCATTGGGACCCTTGACATTCAACTGCCAACCTTCGAGACATTTCCCCCCCCCCCAAAGAATTCAAACCAACTGGAATACAAAGGTTTTTTTTTAATTTAGTAGGTTGTGTGTTTTGGTTTATTTCACTAGCAATGATGGGTAAGTATTAGGCTGTTCTAATGTTCCCCTCCCCATTTTTAAGCCAGGTAATGGTTGATGGACAAGACTCCAGTTATATATGCTAGGAATTGATGGTGCCAAAGTCATAGGTGTCAATAATACTTCTACATAGTGATTGAAACCATAGAGACTGAATTCATACTGCATGCTAATTGGACATAATAATTCACAAATTCTGTGATTACCCATAAAATAACACACTTATTTTTGCAAAACAAAACAAAAAATCCCCTCCCCCCACACACACTGGTGATATGCACAGCAACAGGAACAGCCCCTCAGAGGTGGCATTTTTACCAATGGCTTCCAAAAAGAGGAGTTTCACCCTGTATTTTCTTTCTGGTTCAAAAGAGATGTCCCAGCCCAGGCTTTCTCCTCCCTATTAGCATATATCACACATAGCAAGACTTCCTTCTCTCCTTTCTGAGATTTTGAATTAGGCAGGCATTTGCTTTTCAGCCTTGGAGGCACCAGTGTCCTGCCTTGACTGGATTCAGGTAACAGTGCAAGCTCTCAAAGTGGTTTGCTTTGGATTTCATTTGTTTATTTATTTATTTGGTAGTTTTTCTATGCCGCCCTACTCCCTCAGGACTCAGGGCGGCGTACAACATTTTATAAAAACTCCAAACTCATGTGTTGGGTATCCCCAGTGTCAATTCATTTTCTCATCCTGAAAAAAAAACAACTTCTTCCTTTTCCATTCCATAAGCTCAACAGTAGTATGTCATCTTGAAAATGGCAACATAAGCTAGTTTACTGACCAGCCATACACATTGTGGTAGCATCTTCTTCTTCCTGGACTCTATGTTTTAGGCCAGTGTTGGCGAACCTTTTCGGCATTGAGTGCCAAAATAGGCACATGCGCACTGGAAACTGGAAGAGCAGCCGCCCGGTGAACATACGTGTGCTGGGAAGATGATCGTCCGGTTTCTGGTGCGCACATGCATACTGGCCAGCTAGTCTTCACGCGCACATGTGTGCCAGAAACTGGAAGGCCAGGTGGCCGGTGCATATACGCGTGCTGGAAACCGGAAGAGCAGCCGCCCGGCATGCGCATGTGCACCAAGCAACTGCTCTTCCAGTTTCCGGTGCTCCCATGTTCATGAAGACCAGCTGGCCGGAACCCGGAAAAGCAATGGGCAACAGCTCGCGTGCCTGGAGAAATGGCTCTGCGTGCCACTTCCAGCACACGTGCCATAGGTTCTCCATCATGGTTTTAGGCTATTCAAAAATTTTGATTTCCCTTTGGCTGTGTTGGTGAGTATGCAGAGCCACAGACAGAACCCTGGTTTATCAGTTACTGTCGACCAAACTTAAGGAGAAATAATGTTGGTCATTTCAGTTGAAACATTGGGAAAGAAATGCTCAATGTTATAATAAATCTCTGAAGCTTGAGGAAAAGTTTTAAATTTACATATTACATATTTCAGATTATGTAAATGCCTTTGAATGCCACTTTAAACATTGTAAGTGTCCCTTGGAATGTTGCATCTCCACAACTTTAAAACCTGAAGAAAACTTTTGATTTTTTTCCTAGTGTAACAATGTGTTCGAAATGCAGCTCCACAAATTCTCAGCCAAGTAATGTGTGATTTTGAACCAGGCAGTATAATGTGAACAAACCAGGGCTTGGTTCAAATACCATTAGTGTGATTCCTGTGGGCACCAAGACTGCAAAACCACAAATTAAATCAAATTAAATAAAAATAAGATGGCTGAGAAAATATACTTAAAAACAAATCTCCAAAACAATGCAAGATTACAAAACATTGTGGGATTTTGATATCTCTCCCAGAAACTTGGGCTCTTTCAATTGAAATTAGAAAAAGCCTATCCTGTTAATTTTTTGAATTTAGAACTCCACAATTTTATGACTATTCCTGGTGCCAGTAAAGATTGCTAGCCTCTGAATTAATATCTGTAAACTTGGGTAATGTTTTCCCTCCCCCCATTTGGATTGTAGTTTATTGTTTTGTATCTGTCTGTCTTTCCAATTGTGCTTGGTTCAGATTTTCCCCCATAATGTTATACTGGAAAAAAAACCCCGTTCACGCTATTACATGGCCTGCTTTGTAGTAGAGATATTCTTTTCTTCTCTGTACCATAAGCCTGATGCAGTGTTTTTTTTAGCCTTAGCGGCTTTAAATTGCTGGCTGGGGAATTTTGGACCTTGACATCCTAAAGTCATCAAGATTGGGAAACACTGACCTACTTATGGTAATCAAATCAGCTTGCAAAATACTTTTCAGTATGGCAGCATTTGCAGATGTTTCCTTAACTCAATATGAGCAGCAATGTCTCATGGGACCCACAATTGTCTTCTCATCTGCTTTCAGGAGCAAAATGAGACAATGGAGTCCTTGGGAGGGCTAGTGAAACACTGCATTAAACATGTTCTGGGCTTAATGTATTTGTTTTACTGGTGGATGGTCTTTTATTTTTTTTAAAAAAATGGAAATCTCTTCCATCATAATTTAGCATTTTGTAGCTAAATATTAGCTACGCAATCTTGAGGCTGCCTGCTGTTTGCTTTCTTTGACTCACTAATTACTGAAAAACAGTGGGGGCACCAAGAAGGATTGAATACATTTAACCATATCCAGATGACTTTCAGCCTGCTGGAAAGTCATATGGATATGGTTAAATGTGTTCAGTGAGTACTGGGCTGGAAAATGGACTTCGAAAAAGATTTGAAGTCATACTCCTGGCTTATATTTGCCCAGCCCAAGCTAGGACTTCCGTATGCTTAAGTTTAAACTGCTTTGTGAAAAGATCTGGTAGTTCTGCAAAGACCAAAGTTACTGATACAAATTCTAATTTTTCCATACACTGCCAGGTACACGGTGCTTCAATTTTGGTTGTAGCATTTTCTTCCCTTTCCATTTTGGATGTTTTTCTGTTTGCCTGAAAAACTGACATATTTAATGAAAACCACATTGTAGAGGTAGCCTATTTGCTACCCTGAATGGAATGCGAAGCAAAGTTCATAGTAATTAATTAGAAAGAGAAGCGTGCCTTCTCTTACGTAAATCTGCTAAGTTTTTATAAGCCTTAGAAGAGTTTTCTCCTCTCTCATCCTGCAACAACACCGTGTCTGTTGAGATAGTTTGCAGGAAAGGGGCTTCTCAGTGACTTCTTTTTTCAGTCTTTGGAACTCTGTGCCAAGGGAGGCCTGGGCAAGGTTATATTTGTTTCACTGATGAGCAACAGTATTTTATTATACTTTGCTTTTCAGCTGACATCACTGAGGAAGGTTCAACTGTTGCATGATCTTTCGTTTTATTTTATGCTTTAACTACAGGTAGTCCTTGATTTATATATTTTGAGTGCTCGGCAGCTGGTTCACATTTACAACCAGTTGCATCATCCCATGACCATATGCGTGTAAATATGCTATGGTGGTTTTTTTTCCCTTCTAGAAGAGAGGAAAAAAATGCCTATTGGCTATGTTGGATTTCACCATTGTAAAAGAGGTGGTAAGTCTGGGCATGTGGTGCCTCAACTTACAACTGAAATTCCAGACTTCATTGTGGTTGTAACAGCAATCATTTGTCCTCCTGATCATGTTCAGCTATAACCAGAGGTGGGCTGCTGCTGGTTCGGACTGGTTAAGCGAACCGATAGTTCCCTGGCGCTATCCCGTCCTATATCACAGTGTTTTTGAAGTAGCGCGCATGTGCGGAAGTTTTGCGCACTCACATTTTCAGTTCTGGGTGAACCGGTTGTTACATTATGTGACACCCACCTCTGGCTATAACTCACAGTACCCCTCAAATGGATATCCTGGCTAAATAATAGTTTAAGCATAGTGTCACATCTGCATACAGATAGTCTTTGTTTAGCAGATGCCTCATTTGGCATAATAACAGTGGTGAAAAATAAATTTGCAAACAATCCTCACATTTATAGCAGGTCTTAAAGCAAAGAAAAGCTAAACTAAGATCATAAGCACAGTTGAGATCTCATTTATGACTGCTTTGCTTAATGACCAACTTAAGTTCAGATCAGATTAACAGAGTTGGAAGGGACCTTGCCCAAGCAGGAGACCCTTACATCTGCCTCTACCTAGGATCGAACTCACAACCTCCTGATTGTGAGGCAAGAGCTCCACCTCTAGGTCACAGTTGCTGGTTGCTGGTCCCAATTGTGGTTGTGTGTATAAAGTGTATAAAATAAAAACATGTTTTGGGATTCACTGATAGTAATTTTTTTTAAAAAAACCCTGAGTTTCATACACTCATCCTGTCACATAATAAAAGCAAGTGAAGATGCTGAATGGTATTATCAATTCCAACTTCCGCAAACCTGAAACATAATAATTATGGTTTAATTTTAGCCTTGTTTGAATGTTACAGAACAATTTATGTTAAACACATGGTACTACAGGAAAAATATGAAACTGAAAAACTTCTCTTCCTTGCAAATTGTCAGGTTTTTTTTCTTGGAAAAATGTCAGATCTCCTTAAATTTATTTATTTATTTAATTATATTATATTATATTACATTACATTACATTACATTACATTATATTTATTATATTATATTATATTATATTATATTATATTATATTATATTATATTATATTATATTATATTATATTATATTATATTATATTATATTATATTATATTATATTAATTATATTTTATATTATTATATTATATTATATTTTTATTTCTATGCCGCCCAACTCCCGAAGGATTCTAGGCGGCTCACAACATGTAATATCCTTCCCTCCTACTGGTTTAGTATGTTGGAAAGAAATGGAATTTACTCACTCTTTAGACAGTAATTGCTGCAAGCATAAAAAGAATTGACCACAGGGTTTATTGTGGGCATTATTAGTTTGCATTTCAAGGGTGTTCCCAGGTGGTTGGTGAATTAGTTTTATTCTTTCTTACTTCAGGATGTTGACAATGCCTCTTTGGCCCGTCTGGATCTGGAACGCAAAGTTGAAACCCTGCAAGAAGAAATTGTTTTCCTGAAGAAACTTCATGAAGAGGTACATGGTTTTAAGGTTATCCAGACAAAGAATAATCTTGGTAAATGTGTTTAATGCTTAACCAGTATTTGTTCATCCCTGAAGGAAATCCGTGAGCTGCAAGCCCAAATCCAGGATCAGCATATCCAGATTGATATGGATGTTGCTAAGCCTGATCTCACTGCTGCCCTGCGTGACGTACGTCAGCAGTACGAATCTGTGGCTACAAAGAACCTCCAGGAAGCTGAGGAGTGGTACAAATCCAAAGTAAGCAAAATGTTTTCAGTAACACAGAGGAAGAAGAAGAAAAAAATTATGTAGTTGATCAACTTAAAATGTTGACTGAAGGTAGAACAACAGTGTCTGCACTCACACACAAGCCATTTAATGTGCATTTTGGAATATTCTAAACTTACATTTAGGTTTAGACCTAACATTAAACTTAGAAAGAATTATGACCATTAAAAGTAACCTGGGTATATTTAAAATCTGCCTTATATTTTAATGTACAATGCTAACATTTTTTGCATGCTTGCCATTTAGAAAGCAGGACCTTGCATTTTCTACTTCTAGAAGAGAATCTAGTCAACACTTGCATTTTTCAGTTAAAAGAATTAGTTCAGTATTTGCCTACTCAAAAGTAGATCCTATTGACTTCGGTGGGGTAAAAAGATAAGTATGTGATGCCTAAATTTGCCCTGATATGATTACCAGCCAGATTTTTTCTACATGAATCTCAAATATATTTATGATTCATCAATGCTAGTCCAGAATATTTCATATAATTTAGGTCAATTTGTTGGCTTTCACTAATCTAAATGATTCATTGTGTCTTATATCCTGAAGCTGCAAGACAGAAATAGGTTTCCTTCTGCACTGTTGCTAAGAAATGTCAGAGAATCAATGAGTGGGTTTGGTTTTGTTGTTAAAAACCTAGTGAAATCCTGTAGGGATTACTTTTGCCTTGTAAACAAAAGCTCTGAAAATAAAGAGCCAGGAGTTAAGGCTGTAATCTTCCAAAGCAAGCTAATTAAAACATTTTTTAAAAAATATGCAAGTTTCAATAAATCTTAATAATGTGCAGCTGGTTTCCAAGAAGTGACTTATTAAGTAAGGTATGAATCTATCACTGGATTCTGCTGATTTAGCACTAATATTAAATATTTACACTAGCTTTTGCTAAATGTGAAGAGTTGTATTCATCCTTTTATGTCCTCCCTTATGCTAAAAAAGTAGAAGCAATCACAAAAAGTAGTTTTTTAATCATACATATTCGTGGATATCCCCATCCATGGACAACCCAATTTTTTGCAGATATATATACACATGCCATAAAATAGCACACTACAGTGTTTGAACCAACTAATTGGATAAACTAAGGTAAAGCATATTAATATGAACTCAGTTACTGTTCAGAGGCATGTGGTTACTCAAATTTATCATTGCAATATTGATAGCAAACAGTACCTTCGATTTTTGAAAGTAAATGAAGAGAGAGATCTAGAAGTCCTGATGCAACCCAAATCAATTACAATCTTTTCATAGAATGTTGAATGGATAAAAGAGTGGTGTTTTTTTTTTTGTTATTCATGCACATTTACAGTTTCATAACATGGCATGGTGATGTTAGTTTGCAGATCTGTCTGAAGCAGCCAACAGGAACAATGATGCCCTGCGCCAGGCTAAACAAGAAGCCAGTGAATACCGCAGGCAGATTCAGTCTCTCACCTGTGAAGTGGATGCTCTTAAAGGAACTGTAAGTGAAAGATGTTGCAAGAAAGTGATGACTTTTGTTGACCTTCAGGATTTGTCACTTGTTATTTATTGTTAAAATCCAGCTATATTGTTTGGCTATTTGGCCAACCAGCCAATCCAGTCAGTTAGTCTCTTTCAGCCCAGCCGCTTCACAGGGCTGCTGTGGGCAAAATCGGAGGAGAAAGGTATGTTGGATATATTTGCAACCTTGAGTTATTTATAAAAATAATAAAGGTGGAATATAAACAAATAATCAGCAACTGAACTATTGTGAAGCATTTATTAAGTAGGTTTTTAAAAAGTTGATGTGTTACAATAAAGAAACGGAAATGGGTGAAGGGGACTTTTTAAATTTAAAATCTGAGCAAAGGTGAGCTTATCAGAGGCTGAATATATTGTGACTTTTTTTTTAAAAAAAAATTTCAGAATGAGTCTTTGGAACGCCAGATGCGCGAGATGGAAGATTCCTTTGGAGCTGAAGCTGGCAACTATCAAGACAACATTGCCAGACTTCAGGACGAAATCCAGAACATGAAAGAAGAAATGGCTCGCCACCTTCGCGAGTACCAAGAGCTGCTCAATGTAAAGATGGCTCTTGATATTGAAATTGCCACTTACAGGAAACTGCTGGAGGGAGAGGAGAGCAGGTACAAAATACATTGTCTGAATTGGGGGGAGGTTGGTGACAGTGTGGTCATTCTTGGTTAATCTCAATCTGAATTTTGTCCTTTTTTTAATATATATATATAGAATCAATATGCCAATCCCAACTTTTGCTTCCCTGAATCTGAGAGGTAAGTAGCTGTTGGCTGTCTTAGGAAACGGAACTTTTGGCTTTCATTTAACATTTGGAGGTATCATTTTGGCATGTGATCAAGAGAAGTAGCATGGATTTCACAGGTTAGTGTGCCTCATATCATGATCATCTGAATTTTTGAAAAAAACAAAATGCCTTACGTGGATGGCATATAGTAAAAATGGTCAGAAAGCCCACTTTACTTTTTTCCTATCTTGATTCTTACTATTAGTTGAAACACTTAGTAGTATGGCAGTTATAGAGAGGTTGCCAGCGAGTGGATTTCAGATACTTTGGATCACTGTTTATTCAGTGACCCGAACAAATGAACTTAATGACTGAAGCTTATAGAACCTGAAGTTCAAAATCCTTAATTTACCAGATTGCTTGCATTCTGCTTTATCTGGGCCTGATCTCTAAAATCTGCATTGCTACATTTTGAACTCACATATATATTAGCAATTGCATGCTGGAAGTTGTAACCAATTGTCTTTGCGTCTGCAGAAACCAATCTTGAGTCTATCCCAATTGATAGCCACTCCAAGAGAACACTGCTAATCAAGACTGTTGAAACTAGAGATGGCCAAGTGAGTGCTCTTAACCTTATTATAGATAAAGAAATGTTTGTATGAGATGTTTGTTTAGGCAAACATTTTATGCAGCTTTGCAGGATGGACCTTAGTCATTTGATCATGCTGAGGCAATCGTTAAGATGATACCTATTCTCATCCAAGATGCAAAAGCTGCTGAATTTTAGCTCAGTTTATAGAAACATGTTTGAACACAACAAAGTGACAGGTCCATTTTGGCACTATAGAACAGCTTGGTACTTTTTTGTCTTCTCTCTGTGCTTAATGATTGGGTGGTTGGTCATATGACTTTGGAAGCAGAATTAAAATACATTTTCACTTTCATAGCTTGGCTACTGCCATTGGCTAGTGCAAATTCCCTGTAATTTTCTCTGCTCATCTATAACAACAGTTGAAGACTAGTCCAGGCAAGGTTCTCAGTATTTGATAAAGCCCTTTCGTACAAGGCTTATAGAACTGTGCATCACTTTGCTTCCAGAAGTCAGAAAGGCATGCAAATACACCACCTATTGCCAACAGTTCTAAGATTATGACCCACAAACCCAGAAGGGCTATTACAAACTCAGTGGCTCTTAGTCTTCTCCCCAAAAGTGCTTTGAAAGAACTTTTTTGGATTTGAGTTGGGGAACTGCACTGCCTTATGAACAGATGGAGAAATTCATTTGAATTTTCTTGGCATCAGTTGAAATGTAGGAAATGTTCAAAACAAAACACCCTCTCTAAGGTCATGAGCAAATGTTTAGAAGCCGAGTCCGCTAATACCCATTCTAATACTTGATGTCATTTGTCTTGACAGGTAATCAATGAAACTTCTCACCATGATGAGCTGGAATGAAGAGAGAGTAACACATCTGGTGCAGAAACAAAAGGATCATTTACCAGCAACACTAAATGAAAACAGCTTTCAAGTAGTGTGCAAAATGTTTCAAGTTTGAAATACCCTTTTTAGAATAAGGCCACTTTAAATTTGATTTTTGATTTGATTCAAAACAGCATCCAAACACTGTGTAAGATCAGAAGGATCTGCTTTTGAGGTTGAGACAGATCCTAACTTGAGACAGGGCTTTTCAGATTTGAAATATTTTGCACACTTAACCCTTTCAAGTGCCTTTCTACATATTTTTCCCATGAGCACAGGGTGGTTATGATAGAAATAATAGGTCTTAGATATTGAGAATTGATTCTCTCTTGATGAGTTTAAGGGGCTACAGAAAACAGGATTTAGTTGAGATAACTATCAAGGTGCACTACTGTTTAAGTTTCTGTACTCAATTAAATTACTTTTTTCACCACTGTATGCACAACTCTTACTGCTTTAATAAAGTCACTTTGCAAATGATTAATTCGTTAATTTGTTTTTTATTTTGGCTGAAACAACAGAAGTATCTAACATAGGATTCAGTGTAAGGGGAAAACTTGGAAATCATCCTCAGGGAATTTCTCTCTAATGGAATATTAGTCCCAGGCTATTAGCTCAGAAGAGTAAAACTCTGGTCCTGTTGACTGATCCAGATTAGATTTATTCATCTTGGTAGCATATGAGATTTAATAGAACATAATTAACAGAGTTAAAAGGGACCTTGGAGGTGGTGCAGTGGTTAAAGTGCAGTTCAGCTGTTCAAATCTCACCGACTCAAGGTTGACTCAGCCTTCCATCCTTCTGAGGTCGGTAAAATGAGGACCTAGATTGTTGGGGGCAATATGCTGAACTCTAAACTGCTTAGAGAAGGCTGTAAAGCACTATGAAGTGGTATATAAGTCTAAGGGCTATTGCTATTGCTATTCTAGTCCAACCCCCCTTGCTCAAGCAGGGAACCCTATACCATTTCAGACAAATGATTGTCCAATCTCTTCCTAAAAATCTCCAATGTTGGAGCACCCACAACTTCTGAAAGGCACTGATTATTAGGGGCAAGCCAGAAATAAACTATAGTCCAAAAACTGACTATAACATCCTGTAATCCTCTCTAAAGGTAGGCCAGGTTATTATTTGGAAGGGAGTTATGCTGCAAAATTGTAAAAGTAAACCAACAAAAAGCGATAGAAGACTGCTTTGTGGCCTTGTTCACAAAACTACCTTCCAATTTTATATTGAAATCTTAAGGTGGCTCAATTTTGTCCTTGCAATCTATTCTAAATTTTGCATGAAAAGAAACATTACTTTTTGTTGAGTTATGGGAATCACGACTCTGGAGACAGACTTTCTGAACACTGTTTTATTGGCAACTCTGTAAAACCAGCAACTTGCAGTCTGACAGCTAGCCCTTTTATAGCGAGTTGTCAAGATGCTTTAACCAATAGCAGTTGAGCATTCTCCCGCTCAAACGCTGGACCTGGGTGAAACCATGTTCAACTGTCAATACACAACACCTCTCCCCTCTTCGATGGAGCTTTCCATGTGGCAGATGTAATCACACAGGTAAGTGAGGCTTTTGGAAATCCTCCCTGACGTGCACAGCTCAGTCGTTGGTGAGGCAACAGCCTGTGCGTACAGGTCTGCTGCTGCTCTGAGGCCTGAGCCTGGAAGCTCCTGGAAGCTTTCGGGCGGGGCCTTCTTGGACATTGGAACCGGTTCACCGTGCGATCACCGCTGGACTCCTGGTACTTCAGGCAAGTCTTCCGGCTCCATCGGGCTTGAGTTAGCTAGAGAAGGAGTATAATTTTCAGTTTGGCGTTTGCAAACTCAATTACTCGGTTTCTAATTTGGTCGATGTGTCTCCTCCACTGTCTCCCATTGTCAAGCCTAATTACATAATACTTTGGGCCAGTGATTTTCTATACGTCCCCAGGCAGCCATAGGGACCCCTCGGCATAGTTCCTTGCAAAACCAGGTCCCTTATGTTAAATGACCTGGTGGTTTGGCCTGTTGTGTTGTCTTTTGGCGCATAATTTGGGTGCAGTCGGTCTAAAACCGATTGGAGCCTGCAACCCATTAGCAGTTTGGCCGGGCTGTGACCGGTGGCTACGCAAGGGGTGATATGTTGGGAGAGGAGAAAGTTGTCTACCCTGGCTTGCCAATCTCAGGGGCCTAGCCTTTCCAGGGCTTCCTTGGCCAATCTTACGGATCATTCTGCAAGGCCATTCGGGGAAGGGTGGAACGGCACAGATAGGGTATGTCGGATCCCTAATTCTGCTAAGAATCCCTCAAATTGGGTAGCGGGGAACTGTGGGCCATTATTGGACACCAGCACATCGGGTAGGCCGTGGGTGGCAACTAGATGCTGGAGGACTTTAATAACCGCCTCGGCTGACGTGGAGCCCATTAAAAATATTTCAATCCATTTGGAATAGCCATCGACCAGAATCATGAATGTCTGGCCATGAAAAGGGCCCACAAAATCTATATGCAACCTTGACCATGGAGCTTTAGGTTTTTCCCAGTCCAGCACCAGGGCCTTAGGGGGAGCCGGCCTTGACTCTTGGCATGGCTTACACCTTGCTACCCAGTCCTGGATTTCTAAATCCATATTCGGCCACCAGACATAGCTCCTAGCGACAGCTTTTATCCAG
Organism: Diadophis punctatus similis; assembly: GCA_023053685.1. Lineage (NCBI taxonomy): Eukaryota > Metazoa > Chordata > Lepidosauria > Squamata > Dipsadidae > Diadophis > Diadophis punctatus. The sequence continues at coordinate 27,722,732 of JALIGW010000007.1, read as the reverse complement.
ACAATCCCCAGGTGGACCTCACGCAGAGTCCTCAGAATGCAAGCATGCAGGCTGGGCGGAATGACTACTCAATTGCCCCACAGGAGGCAACCCCCTTCAGACAATTCGTGCTGCCTCTGAATGGTTTGAATTCAGCTCTTACTGGGTCCTTAGGCCATCCCCCCCACACCCCGTTCAAAATGGTTTTGAACGAGGGGTTTCTGGCCATATTTCTCGCTACTTCAGTGACAAGCCCTGAGTCTGAAAGGTCAATAAGCAGTACAGGGGCATCTGGGGAAATGTCCGTTACCAGGTCAGGCAGAGGGCAGGTGATCAGGGCATTGGCATTGCCCATGTTCTTCTCGGGTCGGTGCACTAGCCTATAGGAGTAGGCTGACAGGAAAATGGCTGACCTGGTGAAACGTGGGGACAAGGCAACTGGGGTGGGGTGGTCCCCAGCGAGCATCCCCAACAATGGTTTGTGGTCAGTCACCAACTCAAAATCCCTCCCAAAAAGATACTCGTGGAACCTCTTGACCCCGACAACAGCAGCCAGTACCTCCCTGTCCAGCTGGCTGTAGTTTCTTTTGGCACTGGACATTGTCCTGGAGTAATAAGCTACCGGGCCTCAGTCCCATTTGGGAGTATGCAGCTCAACACGACTCTGACGCCAAATGGGAAAGCGTCGCAAACTAGGACCAGTAGCAAAGTGGTGTTGCATTGTATGAGTAAACTTTCCATAGTCAAGAATCTTTTGATGGCCTGAAAAGCCACAGTTTCCCCTGATCCCAAACCCAAGGGGTATTCTTTGCCAAGAGCTTGTGCAAAGGGCCAGCAATTGTAGCCTTGTTTCTAAGGAAAATACTATTAACATTTAAAAGGCCGAGGAAAGCTTGGAGGTCGCTCTGGTTCCTCTGAGTGGGCGCTTTGTGAATGGCCATAGCTTGCTCTCTGTTGGGTGGATAAATGCCCAGAAACTCGACTTCTGTCACCCCCAGCAAGCATTTGCTGCACTTAGCCTTAAGCCCTGCAGCACGCAGTTTTGACAGGACCATTCTGACTCGGGAACAGAGCTGTTCCTCATCACAGGCTGAGATCAGGACATCATCAAAATATGGCACGATCCCGGGAATGGTCTGCAATAGGCATTCCAATATACTCTGGAATGGGGCCACACTGACTCCAAACTGCAGCCTGTGACACTTGAACGCCCCCCTATGAGTCACAATGGTCTGTGCCTCAGCAGTAGCCCCATCTACCGCCAACTGCTGGTACGTCGAATTTTGTGAAAAGGCGGCCAGGGCCCAGGGAATGTAGAGGATGGTGAACAATTGGCACCGGATAGGCACTCTGCTGCAGAGCCTTATTTAGTGTGCACTTGTAATCAGCACAGATCCTCATGGTGCCGTCCCCTTTAACGGGTGTCACTATCGGGGTCTCCCACTTGGCATGGTCAACCGGCTCAAGGACTCCCTGCCGGATCAGTTTGTCAAGTTTGAGGTCAATTTTAGGACGAAGAGCCAATGGGACTTGCCTAGGCTTAATCAGGGCAACGTTAGGGTCCAGATTAAAGGAGATAGGAGTGCCCACATATTTGTCCAAGTTCTGGCTAAAAACATCCTGGAACTCCTGGAACAGGTCATCGAATTCAGGATTGGCGATGGAGTTGATTCCGGTCACCCCCAAACCGAGGGCATTGAACCAACCCAAGCCCAGGAGACTAGGAAGGTTCCCACCAACCAACATGAGCTGCAGGGGTCCCTCAAAATGGTTGAACTTGACCAGGAACTGGCCTTGGCTGATGATGGAGATACGATTCCCCTTGATAGTCCGAGAGCTTGATGTGGTGCTGCTTGTGGCGGCTCCTCTGGAGACCAGAAAGGGCAAACTTCAGGGCTTGCCAGGAGACGATGGAGACCGTGGAACTGGTGTCCACCTCCATGACACAAGGTGCACTTCAATGGTCACAATGATGCCAATTTTTTCTTGTACGGCAAACTGGCCCATCTGATGTGTGTCTGGTTTGTGTTCGGTGTCTCAGGCACAGCAGCTCTCTGGTGTGGTTTCCAATCTTCCCACCAAATTGGTTTTGACAGGTCATTGCGTGCAGCGTCAGGCACATGTGCGTGATTGACAGGCAAAATGGTGTGGCAAACCTTTGCCAAATGGCCTCGTCTGTTGCACCATTTACAGATAGTGTCTTTGAAATGGCAGGACTGTCTATGGCAGTGATGGCGAACCTTTTTTTCCTCGGGTGCCGAAATAGGGCGTGTGCGCGCTATTGCACGCGCGTGTGTGCCCACACCCATAATTCAAAGCCCCTCACTTGCTCCACCCTCCTGCACATGCGTGCGTGACCCCCCCACTCCCCCACTTCCCGACTTCCAGTGGGCCCATTTTTCAGCCTCCCCAGACTCCAAAGGCTTTCTTGGAGCTTGAGGAGGGCAAAAACGCTCCCCCCTGCCACCCTCCCGGAGCCTCCACACAAGCCAAAAATCAACTGGCGGGCACGCACATGCGCACTGGAGCTGAGTTAGGGCAACGGCTCACGTGTCGGCAGATGTGGCTCCGCATGCCACTCGTGCCACAGGTTCGCCATCACTGGTCTATAGGCCACCGCAGCTAGCACAGTCCTGATGTCTGTCCCCTCAATTGGACAATTGCTTCCGATTTGTGTGACAGACCTAGTCCTCACTGCTCTCACAGTCCTCACAGGTGCCTTTGTGCACCATAACCAGAGGCTTTGGCTCAGCCTTGGTGGCAGTGAATTTATGCAGCGATTCTGCCATCTTGGTGGATGACTTAGCAACTCTGGCTTCATCCAAAGTAACAGCCAACGTTAGGTTGGTTCTGGCCAAAAGTCTGCGCTGCAAACAGATGTCCCGTATGCCGCACCTTAGCTGATCAAGGAGGATATCGTTCAGATCTCTGACTTTGCAGTGACCGGTGGCATTGTGGAGGGCAGCAATATATTGATTTATAGATTCGCCCTCGAGTTGCATTCGCTGCCGGAACTCATAGCGCTGAATGACTTTCAATGAGGTGGGAGCATAGTGGGTTTCAGGGTCATTTGCAGGACTATACCGGGTTTGGGTCTGACAGTGCCTCCGCTGTGTCAAACACATCATGGCCACAGTGACTTTGAAAAAGAGCTCTTTTTCTATTGTCTGCCAGACCCAACAGATCATTTGCTTCCAAAAAGCAGTCAAAGTGCATCATGTACGTTTCCCACTTTTCCTTTGCTGGATTGAATGGCACTGGTGGATGGAAGGCAGACATGCTTGGCATGTTTTCTGCTACGTCTTCGAAAATCCACCCGGCTGGTTGCAATGCCCGGGGTTTAATTTGTTCTCCAGCTCCCAAAGCGTTTGACATTTGATCCCTTTGTTGCCACTGTTGAGTTGTGGGAATCACGACTCTGGAGACAAACTTTCTGAACACTGTTTTATTGGCAACTCTCTGTACAACCAGCAACTTGCAGTCTGACAGATTAGCCCCTTTATAGGGAACTGTCAGACGCTTTAACCAATAACATTTGAGCATTCTCCCACTCAAACCTGGGTGAAACTATGTTCAACTGTCAATACACAACACTTTTGCAAATGTGACGACTAATAGCAAGCAAAGACAATCATGGTGGGACAATCATGTGTGAGTGCATGCACATACATTAGAGCAGTGGTTCCCAAAGGAGGCGGTACCGCCCCTGGGGGGCGGTGGGAACCCTTAGGGGGGGCGGTAGGAGGCAAGGGTGGTGTCAGGGGGGCGGTGAGAGGGGCCAGGGGGGCGGTAGGTGGTTTGCAGGTCCTGTCCCCATGCCGCCACCCCTGTCCACACAATCGCCCGGGAGCGGCAGGATCGGAAAAGGCGGGGAGGCTCCGCAGAGCGGCGGCGGGCAAAGGCGCAGGACGCGGTGTGAATTGGCAGGGGGAGAGTGCTCTGAGCACGGCACAGCGACGAGGGAAGCCGAACGCTTCCGAAGCTGCTTGGGTGAGCACTCGCAGACCCACGGGAAGGCCCCATCCTGCCCCGGAACCTGCGCGTGTGCGGACTTTCCCGCCCGGCATTCCTGTTGCCTAGCAACTTGGCACATGCAATTCGGCGGGCTCCCCTCCGGCATGGCGCACCCACGGATCTCGGCCCAGCTGCCCCCCCCAACATCCACCCCACCAAGGTGCCCATGGCCTTCGGCTGCCGAGGCCTCCCCAAGCTCAATGAAGAGCTGCAGCACCCCGAGCTGCTGATGCGGCAGCAGGCCTGATAGTGCTCTTCGACCTGGTGCATGACCCAGAGAATGCTTACCAAGCCATCGGCCTGGGTGAGCGGCGGCAGTTGCCTGGCCAGGGCTGGCGGGAGGGAATGGAAGGGAGGGAAGAAGGAAAGGAAGAAAGAAAAAAAGGAGGGAGGGAGGGAGGGAGGGAGGAAGGAAGGAAGGAAGGAAGGAAGGAAGGAAGGAAGGAAGGAAGGAAGGAAGGAAGAAAAAGAAAAGGCCAGCTGGCCCATTCCGGAGCCAGGGCCAGATCTTTTCAGGGGAGGAAGAGGCTTCACCTTCGCAAAGGAATGAAGGAAGGGCCGGAGAGGCATTTTTTGCAAAAACGAAGACGAGGCTGCCAGGCTGGCATTAAAGCGCAGAGCCGAGGAAACAGCCAGAAGAAGCAGGATTCGTTCCTCTTCCCCCCTCTGCCCCTCCACCTGTTCCACTCAGGCTTCGCTTCGAAGCCTGGTTGTGCCTCTCGGTGTGTGTGTGTGTGTGTGTGTGTGTATGTGTGTGTGCGCGCACGTGTGTGCATGCGTGCACAGCAATCCACGCGTGCTTGCAGGCAGCGCGCGAACAACCCCTGAACCCTGGGCGGGCTGCAGCCAGGGCTGGCTCAAGGGAGCGAACTTGCAGCCCCGGCGGCAAATGACTGCATGACTGAATATTCAGGCATGTCTCATCTTCGCGAGCAGCCCACACCCTCTCTGGCTAATCTCAGGGCAGCCTGGCTCTGCCCGAGTGCCACTCGGTGCTTCTCGGTGCTGGAGGAAAGCGCAGGAATTCCTGGCCCTGTGCTTCCCCACCACCGCCAGCTCCAGGAGGAGGAGGAGGAGGAGGAGGAGGAGGAGGAGGAGGAGGATATGGCTCCGGAGGCACAGAGCTCTTCCCCACGGCGGCTGCCTCCGCTTGCAGTTTTAATTCCTCAATGAAACTGCCCTGGTTGGACACTTCTGCCTGGAAGAGAAATGGTGGGCGAACATAGTCAAGGCATGCCGGAGATATAGTTTCCCTGAGGCAGACAAGCCTGTCCCTCGGTATCAGGGGCATCCAGCTGTGTTTCTAGAACTGACAGCCTGCAATGGCTGGCCCCAGCATCTGGAACAGCCTCAAGTCAGTCCTGAAGAAAAACAATGATTCCTTGTTTTTGAATGACAAAATAAAAAAAAGAAAGAAAGAAAGAGAAAGAAAGATAGTAGGAAGGAAGGAAGATAGACAGAAAAAGAAAGTAGGAAGGGAAGGGAGGGAGGAAGGAAAGAAAGGGAGGGAGGAAGACAGACAGAAAAAGAAAGGAGGGAGAAAAGAAGGAAAGAAAAAGGAAAGAGAAAAAGAAAAAGAAAGAAATATGGTAGGAAGGAAGGAAGATAGACAGAAAAAGAAGGAGGGAAGAAGGAAAGAATGAAAGAAAAAGAAAGGGAGGGAGGGAAGAAGGAAGACAAAAAGAAAGAAAGAGAAAGAAAGATGGTAGGAAGGAAGAAAGACAGAAATAGAAAGGAGGGAGGGGAAGGGAATGGAAGGGAGGGAAGAAGGAAAGAAAGGAAAGAAAGAAAGAGGGAGAGAGGAAGACAGAAAGAAAGAAGAGGGAAGGGAGAGAAGAAAGAACGAAAGAAAGACTTATGACCACAATTGAGCCTAACATTTTGGTTGCAAAGCAAGAGCGTTGTTAAGTGAGTTTCACCACATTTTACAAGTTGGCCATGCCCACCCGGTCACCTGACCACTAAGCCACGCCCACCTGTGAGGGGTGGGGGGCGGTGAGGATGAGTTTGTAGCACCAAGGGGGCGGTGGACTGAAAAAGTTTGGAACCACTGCATTAGAGTATGAATTTAGTCTTTGGTTAGGCTTTTGTTTTCCTTCCAGCTGCTTTGTCTGCCGAGTATAGATTAGTTCCCCTGGTAATTAGTTCCCCTGGTTAAAAAAAGAGAGCCGTGAAAATATTTACTGACCTCTTGCATCCTGGACATAAATTGTTTCAACTTCTACCCTCAAAACGATGCTATGCACACCAAGACAACTAGACACAAGAACAGTTTTTTCCCGAATGCCGTCACTCTGCTAAACAAATAATTCCCTCACCACTGTCAAACTATTCACTAGGCTGCATTACTATTACTATTAGTCTTCTCATCATTCCTATCACCCATCTCTCCCACTTTTGACTGTATGACTGTAACTTGTTGCTTGTATCCTTATGATTTATATTAATATTGATTGCTTCCTGATTGCTTATTTGTACCCTATGACAATCATTAAGTGTTGTATCTCATGATTCTTGACAAATGTATCTTTTCTTTTATGTACACTGAGAGCATATGCACCAAAGACAAATTCCTTGTGTGTCCAATCACACTTGGCCAATAAAGAATTCTGTTCTATTCTATTCTAATTACGATGCCTCCCAGACTGTAGGCTCAATGTTTACAGTCAATAGCAATAGCAATAGCACTTACTTATATACCGCTTCATAATGCTTTACAGCCCTCTCTAAGTGGTTTACAGAGTTCAGCATATTGCCCCCAACAATCTGGGTCCTCATTTTACCCACCTCGGAAGGATGGAAGGCTGAGTCAACCTTGAGCCTGGTGAGATTTGAACAGCTGAACTGCTGAACTAGCAGTTCAGATTGCAGTGCTGCTTTTAACCACTGTGCCACCACAGGCTCATTTTTCCTCTCTGCAGCTTTTTATATCCTGGGACCATATTGCCAATAACTCAGAAAGTTAAGCCTGCAGCAATGCTTGTACTGTAATTTTTATTAGATGGGTGTCTCAATTCATGCAGGAAGCAGCACCCTATTTTTATTTCAGCCTTTTAACTAATTGTGTAATTATAAAAGTGGAAGATCACATAGCCAGTGATGGTGAACCTATGGCATGTGTGCCACAGGTGGCACGCGGAGCCATACAGTATCGGAGGGCACACGAGGCGTTGCCCTATTTCAACTCCATGGACAAACCGGAAGTTCAGAAAAATGCACTTCCTGTTTGCTGTTGGGCTGTTTTTCGCACTCCGGAGTGTTCAGGGAAGCTTCCTGAAGCCCCAAAATGCGAAAAACAGCCCAATGAGCAAACTAGAAGTGCATTTTTCTGAACTCCCGTTTTGCCCGTTTTGCCGTTTTTCACTGTCCCAGGCTTCAGTAAGGCCTTTGCGCGGGGGTAGGGGGTGTGCACATGCACAGGTGGTAGCGTGGTTGTGCGCATGCGTGGGGGGAGGGAATGGGTGTGGGTATGTGCACGCGTGTGCTAGTGTGTGCACACACACCCTTTGGCACGTGAATCAAAAAAGGTTCGCCATCACTGACATAGGCCTTGTCTCCCCATCTTTACTGTTAAAACTCAAAATTCCTTGATACTGCCCCTTCCTTTAATCTTATACCACTGCATGTTTTCTAGCTTCCTGTTTCTCCAACCTGGCACCTTTAAGATGTGTAGACTTTTCAACTCCCGGAACTTCCCAGCCAACCTGCCAATCTTCAATTCTGGAGCTGAAGGTCACACATTGCAATGTTTGGGAAGCATAGCTGGACCAGAAATTTAACTTTCTGTCTTGGCCTCTCAAATATTGCTGATTTCAAGATGCATCCATTCCGGGAGTATCCATAAAGGAGGTTCAAAAAGCAAAATGATTGTGTGAGATCCCACCATCTTTTCATGAGTGTTACATGTGACACAAAAAAGGAGATGGGCTTTATTTGTGTGGTCACAGCTGCCCTTTGACCTCCCTGTGGATGCTCTTGCAATTGGTGCATCTAGATCTGTGATGGTGAATCTATGGCACGTGTGTCACAGGTGGCAGGTATGCAAACTATCGCCCAGCTCAGCTCCACCGCGCACGTGCGCATGCCTCCCGCCGGCCAGCTGATTTTTGGGTATCTGCTGTGCATGCATGGAGGGTGGGGCCGGGCACATGCAGGAGATGCGTGTACATGCAGAGGGGGTGGAGGGTCATGTGCGCATGTGCATGCATGGAGGGTGGGGGAGCAGGCAGATGGTGCCTCCTGTGGCCCGTTTTTGATCCCAGGAGGCTGCATGGATGACAGCTAGGCCCAAAATGGGGTGGGGGATCGTGCGCACATGCATGGGGGGCAGGGGAGCGTGGGGGGTTGCACATGCATGCGCAGGGGCAGGGAGCATGGGGGTGTCACACACACATTGCATTATGGGTGCCAGCGTGCACGCGCTTTCGGCACGCGACAAGAAAAAGATTAGCCATCACTGATCTAGACTATCAGACTATTAACAAACTTACTTTAGCTTGCATTTTGGAAGGGAAAAACTATTTTTCAAAATTGGAAATTTGCTGTCAAATTAAAGCAGCATGAACTCGGGATGGGGTAGTGATGGTGTCTCTGATCCTTATAAAAAAACGGGGGGCTGCATGTAGTCTCTGATTACCCACTTCAATGATAATGATAAGCTCGCAAGTGCATTGTTTTAATCACTTGATCTTTTCCATGCAGCTTGAGGTTTTTAAATTTGTTTTTTAATTTCTTTTCAAGTAAGGCAAAGAAATCAATGACTTTCTCAGATGCTCTTGCATTTCTACCCTGTTTCCCCCAAAATAAGACATCCCCTGATAATAAGGTCAATCGGGCTTTTGAGTGCATGACAATAAGGCCAAGCACTTATTTCAGGGTTCAAAAAATATAAGACAGGGTCTTATTTTCGGTGAAATACGGTAATCTTTTCAGTAGTCCACAATCTCCCAAGCTTCACACATTGATATAATTGTAAGAGAAGAAAGTAAGGAAATGTCTTTTGGACCTTGTTTGTTTTCACAAAACATGGGAAGCCAGAAAAATGTGACTGTAGAAACAAGGTAGGGTAAACATGCAGGACATGTCTTCTGAAATTCATTCTAACCCTTTTGCCAACAACATATATGTGTACTGCTTCATCTGGGGTGAGCTGCGCATGCCCAGCTCTGGGTCACATGAGTGGAAACAAGGAAGCTGAGAACGGAGAAGTTGCCAGTATTCTGCCCTTTCTTCCATCACGTCTCCCTTTCTTCCATCACGTCTAGTGTTGGAGCATTCACAACTTCTGGAGACAAGCTGTTCCACTGATTAATTGTTCTAACTGTCAGGAAATTTCTCTTTAGTTCTAAGTTGCTTCTCTCCTTGTTTAGTTTCCACCCATTACTTCTTGTTCTACCCTCAGGTGCTTTGGAGAATAGTTTGACTCCCTCTTCTTTGTGGCAACCCCTGAGATATTGGAACACTGCTATCATGTCTCCCCTAGTCCTTCTTTTCATTAAACTAGACATGCCCAGTTCCTGCAACCGTTCTTCATATGTTTTAGTCCCCAGTCCCCTAATCATTTTTGTTGCTCTTCTCTGCACTCTTTCTAGAGTCTCAACCAGTGGTGGGTTCCTACTGGTGCGGTCCACTCTATAGCACTGGTAGCGGCCCGCTGGTGACATCACAGTACCGGTGCGATCGGTTGCCGGTGCCTGGGTGCCGCCATTTTTTTAAAAAAGTTTTTTTTACATTTTCTTCTGCGCATGCCCAGAAGCCAAGCTTCTGGCACTGTGCATGCGCTGCTTTCCTATCCCACAGTAAGTCCAAGCACGGGAGGATGGCTGAGGGAGAGCGTGAGATGCTGAAAGAATGGGCGGCAGGACCTATCTCAGTTCCCCTCCCTTCAGCAGTCTGAGAAGCCACGAATGCGCGGTGATGATCCTAGGCATTTTTGCACGTTCGAGGCTTCTCGAGCTGCTGAGGGGAGGCGGAACGGGCGGCAGGAGCCTAGGATCATCCAATGGGGAGAAGCATTCAGGCCGGACGGAGCCTCCTAGAAGAACCGCTGTCGCGGTCTTGCTGCTCCCGCTGCGGGGGACTGCATTGTGGGTGGGCAATGCCCCCCGCTTCTCCGGCCACTGCCAAGCTCCCGAGGCCCACCCGGTCACATGGCTGGCAAGCCACACCCACAAAATAAGCCACACCCACAGAGTGGTAGTAAAAAAATTAGGAACCCGCCCCTGATGGGAATACATGCCCAGGATTATTTTTTTTCTCCAGTGCTGCCATGATGGTTGAGCCCATAATCAAATTTAGGCCTTCTTCAGAAAACCAGCTTCTGTTCCTGTTCTATTATGCTTTCGTATCCTGGTGAAGCACAGGCAATCATGAGCCTCTACATAAATGTCAATGTTCCATTGGGCTGGAAAGAATAAAAAACAAAAAGCACCTTGATCATCCCAGAGTAAGGTGGTAAGCTCAGAAACAAAGAACTTCTAAAGCATAGGCATTTTTCTTTTTAAAACTTGTTCTAGGAATTGGAAGATGAGAGATCAGTAGAGCATTGCTTTGTATATTTCAATTAAATCTATAATTTGAATAATCAGAAAAATGAGTTTTGATGTTTCTGACATTGATAAAATGCTGATTTTATATTTTTGTAATGTAGTCTTTTCTCAATCCATCAGGATTTGTGCTGGTTATAAATACTGTAAATACTGTGGGTACAGACCATGACTGCATAGGTCCCGTTAGAGGTTCTGATCACATCTGCTATGCGTGAATAGATTCTGACGCAGACATCCAAGTCTCTACACAGATTCCTAATAGTGAAGATCTAAAGCTTAATATCTAGTGGGGTAAGTAACCCTCCTTTCATATACCATGTTTCCCTGAAAATACAACCTATCCCAAAAATAAGTCCAAGCTGATTTTTTTTGGATGCGCCCAATATACATCCTACCCCCAAAATAAGCCCTAGTGAAGGGGGTGGGCATGGCCAGCACAGGAGGCAGCCCTTCCCTTCCCTGGTTACCTCTTGGCTGCTGGGCCTCTTAATCACAGCCCGTGGATCAGCTGATCCAGCAAGAGCTGAGAGTTCTGTCTCTCCAGGTGCCTGGAGATGTTTCCAGCGCACTATTGCTAGCCCCAGACTTGCCCACAGTGCCAGGCAACCTTGTAACCGAGGACCCCTCTGTTCCGCAGCTCATCCTGTGGCTATGGGGCGGCGACCACAATTTGCGCTCTGCCAGGCCTGGAGCTCAGGTGTTGCTCAGGCTGCTGCTACAATGAGGCAGAAACATTGTAAACAGCAATGGCTCATGCCCAATATTTCCTAGTCATACCACAAATAATTACAACGATCTAACATAAATTGATTTTACAGAAGATAACGTTAAAAAAGCACTATGTAGCCTAAAACTATCTCTATCTATTGGACCTGATGAATGACGTGCTTACTTCTTAAAAAAGCTTTCCTCTACCTAAGCAGAACCTCTAAGCATAATCTTTGAAATATCTTTCAAGACCGGCTCCCTGCCCAACCTATGGTCACTAGTCACAGTCATCCCTATCTTCAAAAAAGGAGACCCCAGCTTAGTCGAAAATTATAGACAATCTCTTTATGTTGCATCACCTGCAAAGTTATGGAATCAATCATAAACCAATCAATTACCCTCCACTTAGAAACAAACAACCTACTCTTTAATAAACAATTTGGTTTCAGGAAAAATCTATCCTGTAATCTGCAACTCCTACATTGCAAAAACATATCGACTACACAACTCGATCAGGGCAAAGCAATAGATGCAATTTGCTTCTGTAAAGCCTTTAATTCAGTGGTTCACAACAAACTACTTCTAAAACTGCAATCTTATGGCATTTCTGGTTCCCTGCATATATGGATAATTGCGTTTAGGGGTGGGTTCCTCCCAGTTTGGACCAGTTCGTGTGCACCGGTAGCAACCCGCTGATGATGTCACAATGACGTCAACAAACAGGGTCTGTCAGTGCTAGTCAGTGGGTGCCGCCATCTTTTTTTAAAATATTTTTTAATTTTTTTTTGAATTTTTTAAAATTTTTCTTCTTCTATGCATGCGCAGAAGCCGAGTTTTCGGCACTGTGCATGCACTGCCTCCCTACCCACCATTTGCTTGATTGTTCACCCCACCCTTGCCCTGCCTGCCTACCTGCCTGCTGCTTGCTGGCTCGCCCCACCTCTGAGACCACGCAATCCTGAGCAGGAAGCTTAAAGGAGTTACTGCTACCTCGAGGTAAGACTGCGGGTGCGGACGGTAGGTGGGGCGGGAAGAAACTACCAAGAGCGGTGGTGTGCTTCTCTGTCTGCTGGAGCCCTGAGAATGGCTGAGGCCTTCCATGCACTCATTCTGTGGGCTCGCGTAGACAGGGAAGCCCATCACCGCTGGGAGGAAGTCTCTGTGGGGCGCGAAAATGGCGGGAGGTAATTACGAAGAGCAGCGATATGGAAGCGGCTTGCATAGACGCAGAAGCCCAGTCCCGCTCAGCTGAGGGTTTTTTTGCCGCCCACACCCCAACAGTCTCCAGGCTCACCTGGCTAGCTAAGCCACCTCTGCTCCATGACAGGCAATCCTAGCTAGGGTTGTCCCTGTGTGCCTCCAGTCAAGCTTTCCTTTCAGCTGGACTCTGGAGCATCTATTCACCTGCTACATCATCGGAGATCAGTTGATTCTACGTGCTGGTAAGTGGCTGGTTTTTTAATGGTTTTTTAAAAATGATATTTTATTGTTAATTTTTTTCAGGGCATTTCGTTGGTTTTAGGAAATGTTTTTTTTAAAAATATTGTTTTTAGGAAATGTTTGTTTTGTAATGCAGTATCCTGCTTTTAAATGCAGATTGGTCCTTGAGTTAGCTTGTTGTTGTTCGTCCATCGTGTTCGAAGAGGACCTTGACATCTATCAGGTTGTGGGCTATTTACGATGTGTATGCAGGTGGCTGGTAAGGCCTATACGGGCACGAAATGTTCTGCCACATGTTGGGCAGACATGTGGGCACTATTGTCGCAGCATTTGCAGCTCTGGCTTTGCGGAGTGCTCACTTCTCTTCTGCTAAGGCTGTTCTTCTGTCCTCAGATGTTTGGCAGCCTTGTGGATCAGCATGCGCCTTGTTGATCGATCTTGTGCCAGGGTTTCCCAGGAGGTGGTGTTGATATCGAGAGACTTGAAGGAGGCTTTCAATGAGTCTTCGTATCGCTTCCTTTGTCCCCTGTGCGATTGTTTTCCTTTAGACAGCTCACCATAGAGGAGCTGTTTAGGGATACGATGGTCTGGCATCCTTGCAACATGGCCTGCCCAGCGTGTCTGGGCTTTCATCAGCAGGGTGGGTATTGATGGCAGGCCTGCTCTGGAGAGGACCTCTGTGTCTGGCACCTTATCCTGCCATCGTATCCTCAGAATTCTACAAAGGCAGGTCATGTGGAAGTGGTTCAGTTGCCTAGCATGCCTCCTGTATACAGTCTAATTCTCACTGGCATACATGAGGGTAGTTAGCACTACTGCTCGGTAGACTTTGAGCTTTGTAGCAAGGCTTATTCCACAACGGTCCCACACATCATTCACTAATCTGCCAAATGCAGAATGTGCCTTTGCAATTCTGCAGTTGACCTCAATGTCAATTATCACTGCATGGGAGAGGGTGCTGCCAAGGTATGTAAATTGGTCCACTGCTTGCAGCTTTTGTCCACTGTGATGGTGGGCTCTTGGCATTTGGCTTTCGGAGCTGGCTGATGCATCACTTCAGTCTTCTTTATGTTGATAAGGAGACCAAATGTTTGTTTTGTAATGCAGTATCCTGCTTTTAAGTGCAGGTAGGTCCTTGAGTTAGCTTAGTGACTGTTCAAAGTTACAATGGCAGTGAAAAAAGTGACTTATGACCATTTTTCAAGTCCACCAGTCTTAAAGTTGCCATGTTTGAACACCTCTGGCCCATGGTTTGTGAGATTTTGATTAACAGAGTTGGAAGGGACCTTGTAGGTCATCTAGTCCAACACGCTGCTCAAGCAGGAGATCCTATACCAGTGATGGCGAACCTTTTTTTCCTCGGGTGCCGAAATAGTGCATGTGCACGCTATCGCACGCGTGCGCGTGCCCACACCCATATCCAATGCCCCCCCCATACGGCCCTGCTTCCCCATTTCCTGACTTCCGGTGGGCCCGGTAGGCCCATTTTTTGCCCTCCCCAGGCTCCAGAGGCTCCCGTGCCCCCTGGAGGCCCTCTGGAGGCCGAAAACGCCCTCCCAGAGCCTCCGTGTGAGCCAAAAATAAGATGGTGGGCGCCCACATGCATGCTGGAGCTGAGCTAGGGCAACAGTTCATGTGCCAGCAGATATGGCTCCGCGTGCCACCTGTGGCACGCGTGCCATAGGTTCGCCATCACGGTCCTATACCATTTCTGACAATTTTGTGTGTTTCTGTGTGATAACTGGTTTTTGAAGTAACTGCTTGCAGAAATCACCTTTTATGTGACTCCATTGCTGTTTTTATATGTTCATCTCTGTGTGGCTGTTAAGTGCAGGTTGGTCCTTGAGTTAGCTTAGTGACTGTTCAAAGTTACAATGGCAGTGAAAAAAGTGATTTATGACCATTTTTCACACTTAACGACCGTTCCAGCAACCCCAGGGTCATGTCATCAAAATTCAGACACTTGGCAACTGATTAATATTTATGACCATTGCAGTGTTCCGGGTCATGTGAATCCCTTTAGCGACCTTCTGACAAGTAAAGCCAGATTCACTCAACAACAGTGTCACTTAACAACTGCAGGGATGCACCTTAGCATCTCCTGGTATTCCAAAGCAGGGGTCCCCAAACTTGGCAACTTTAAGACTTGTGGACTTCAATTCCCAGATTTCTCCAACCAGCGAGTGGGAACGAGTGGGAAGCTGGAAAAAGCATTTGGAGTGCTAGCCGCAGAAAGGGGGGAGCGGTTTTTTTAAGCTGCTCCCTGTCTGGATTTTAGTGGCGGGGAGAGCGGAACGCAGAAAAAAGGCTGGATTTTTCAGGGGAACAAAGAGAAAGAACTGCTATGAAGCCACATTTTGACATGGACTTGGTTTAAGAGTGTTGAAGTGCCTCTGGAAGTTTTATTTTTGTATACAGATATTGTCTCTCCTTTTTTTGGCTTTGTTTATATTTTCAAAGTAAGCTATGTTGGACTGCTGGAGTGGTTGGGTCACAGTGCCATCTAGTGACAAGAGCTGGTATATTATAACTTTGAAACAGCTGGGGTTTTTTTCTCTCTTTAATATTTTTCTGTTTTCTGTTTTGGTCTGATAAGAAAGAGACATATAAAGACAATATTGAGTCTTCTAGGTGGATAAGTGTTGTTTTGGGCTGGTATATTTTTTGTTTTGGAACAAATCTCTCTTTCTCTCCTTGAATTTTTAAACACTGGATGGATTAAGGCAGGAAGAGCCTGAAGAGTTATAAAATAATTTTGTGTGTTATTTCTTTTTACTTTCTTTTTTATCTTTTCTTCTTTTTTATCCATTTTAATTTTGGACATAAATGCTGTATTGTTTTTTTGGATTTTTGGATTGAAATTTTGAAGATATACTATTTCCTTTTTATTTTTTCCCTTTTTCTTTTTTTGTTATAGGTATTGGTTTTGAAGCTGGTTTGCTATTTTTCATATTAATAATTGGATTATCGGAGGATTGGATTATTTTTACTTTTTTATTTTGCCTTGGCTTTTTCAATTTTTTTTTGTTTTCACAGTGGAATATAGCGATATATATTTTGGTTTTTTTTTTTTGTACTTCTCTTTTCTTTTTTCTGTTTTTCCTGTTATCACTTTGGCTTTTTATTGGATTACAAAATAACTGGAAAATAAGAATGGATAGGACAAAGAACACCACATTTTACGTCAGCAACTACTTCAACAATGCAAAATCCAGGGCAGAAAGTGACAGATACTTCAGCGCAAGCAGATAAGTCCAATACTTTGGAATTAAAGAATATGATGCAAGCTTTACATGATGACCTTAAAGAAAGCTTTAAAGAAAGTATTGGCAAGGTGGAAAAAAGTATTGGTAAGGTGGAGGAAGAATTGAAATAAATGAAGAGTTTGATGGAAAAAAATGAACAACACTTACAGAAAGTTGAAGGGAAAGTTGAAGTAACTGAGAAGAAGAGGGAGGAATTGGATGATTGATTGACAGAATCAGATAAAAGACAGGAAAGAACAATTATAACTTTAGAAATGGATTGTTCTGAATATTATTTACGATTTCAAAATGTGATAGAGAAGAGGGGAGAAAATTTGGCTGATATAATGGCAGAAATTTTGGCAGAGGCGATGGAAGTAACCAAAGAAAAGATATTGAATGATATTGATGAAATATACAGAGTTCACACAAGATATGCGATGAGAAATAAGCTTCCTAGAGAGGTTCATATAAGATTCACAAAGAAGACGTTAAGAACAGAGATTTTTAAAAAACTAAGAAGTACTACTATTAAATACAAAGAGAAGGAGATTGTGGCATTGAAACAAATTCCCAGAAGAGTGAGAGATTTGAGAAGAGAATACCAATTTGTAATGAGAAAACTGATTGAGAGAAGTGTTAATTTCAGATGGTTGATACCGGAGGGGATAATGGTGATTTGGCAAGAACAGAGATTTAGACTGGATACAGTGGAAAAAGCAGAAATATTTTACAGGCACCATTTTGAACAAAGCGAGGAAAGAACAAGAGAAAGAGAGGTCAGATTCCAAAAAGATAGTATAGATGAGATAAAATAACAAATGAGTCAACAGGACAAAGAAATATAAGAGAAAGAATTGGAAGGAGCAACAGCCATAGAGGTAAAAGAGCCAAGGGATATGAGGCTGATGAGATCAGCCAAGGCACTGAAGTAAAAGAACATGGAAGAGGAGATTAAGATGATTTTGATAAACATAAATGGATTGAATTCAGTCATAAAAAGGAAAAGAACATTTAATAAATTGAGGAAATTAAAAATGGACATAATTTGTTTACAAGAAGTACATATTAGACAACAACATAAGAAATTATTAGAATGTGCAAGATTGGGAGATTTATATTCGGCATTAGCAGATCAAAGTAAAAAAGGAGTTGTACTATACATACAAAAAAAGATTAATCCAAAATATATATACACAGATGAAGATGGAATAATTTTGATGGTTGAAATAATAATGAACAACAAAAAATACTATTAGTTGCAATTTATGCACCAAATGAATATCAAGATAAGTTTTATTCTAAACTGCATCATAAAATAATTGAATTAGAATATAGAATAGAATAGAATAGAATAGAATAGAATAGAATAGAATAGAATAGAATAGAATAGAATAGAATAGAATAGAATAGAATAGAATAGAATTCTTTATTGGCCAAGTGTGATTGGACACACAAGGAATTTGTCTTTGGTGCATATGCTCTCAGTGTACATAAAAGAAAAGATAGTGTACATAAAAGAAAAGATTTGTCAAGAATGGTTGTCATATGGTTCAAGTAAGCAATCAGGAAACCATCAATATTAATATAAATCGTAAGGATACAAGCAAGTCATACAGTCATAAGTGGGAGGAGATGGGTGATAGGAACGATGAGAAAAACTAATAGTAATAGTACTGCAGCCTAATGAATAGTTTGACAGTGGTGATGGAATTATGTGTTTAGCAGAGTGATGGCGTTCGGGAAAAAACTGTTCTTGTGTCTAGTTGTCTTGGTGTGCAGTGCTCTATAGCGACGTTTTGAGGGTAGGAGTTGAAACAATTTATGTCCAGGATGCGAGGGGTCAGTAAATATTTTCATGGCCCTCTTTTTGACTCATGCAGTATACAGGTCCTCAATGGAAGGCAGGTTGGCAGCAATTGTTTTTTCTGCAGTTCTGATTATCCTCTGAAGTCTGTGTCTGTCTTGTTGGGTTGCAGAACCAAACCAGACAGTTATAGAGGTGCAGATGACAGACTCAATGATTCCTCTGTAGAACTGCATCAGCAGCATCTTGGGAAGTTTGAGTTTCCTGAGTAGGCGCAGAAAGAACATTCTTTGTTGTGCTTTTTTGATGACATTTTTGATGTTAGATGACCATTTTAGGTCTTGAGATATGATGGAACCTAGAAATTTGAAGGTCTCTACTGTTGATACTGTTTTGTCTAGTATTGTAAGAGGTGGTAGGATGGGAGGGTTTCTCCTAAAGTCTACCACCATTTCTACAGTTTTGAGTGTGTTCAGTTCTAGATAGTTCCGGTTGCACCATGAGGCTAGTTGTTCAACCTCCCATCTGTATGCGGTTTCATCATTGTCTCGAATGAGGCCAATCACTGTTGTATCATCTGCAAACTTCAGTAGTTTAACAGATGAATCGTTTGAGATGCAGTCATTGGTATATAGAGAGAAGAGAAGTGGTGAGAGTACACAGCCTTGGGGGGGGCCCTGTGCTAATTGTACAGGTATCTGATGTGATTTTGCCTAGCTTCACCTGCTGCTTCCTTTCTGTTAGGAAGCTTGTGATCCACTTACAAGTGTGTTCAGGTACCGCTAGCTGATTTAGTTTAGTTAGAAGAATGTCCAGTATGATGGTGTTGAATGCTGAACTAAAGTCTACAAAGAGGACCGTTGCGTAGGTATTTGGAGATTCAAGATGTTGTAGGATGTAGTGCAGAGCCATATTAACAGCATCATCTGTTGATCTGTTTGCTCGATATGCAAATTGCAGGGGATCTAACAGTGGATCTGTGATGGTTTTCAAGTGGGACAGCACTAGCCTTTCAAAGGTTTTCATAACTCCAGATGTTAGAGCAACTAGTCTGTAGTCATTCAGTTCCTTGATGGAGGGCTTCTTCGGCACTGGGATGATAGTGGAGCGTTTGAAGCAAGAAGGAACATGGCGTATCTCTAGTGATTTGTTGAAGATTTGGGTGAAGATGGGGGCCAATTGGTCAGCACAGACTTTTAAGCAAGAAGGAGTTACTTTGTCTGGACCTGGTGCTTTTCCCGGCTTCTGTCTGTGAAATAGATCTTGCACTTCCTTTTCTGTGATCACCAGGAGTTGTGAACCCAATGGAATGGGTTCAGTTGTAGGAGGGTTGGCTGTTGTTGGTGTGTCTGGGATGGAGGTTGTGGAGATAGGTGGCTGTAGTTTCCTTTCAAACCTGCAGTAGAACACATTCAGGTCATCTGCCAGTTGTTGATTTCCTTCAGCTTGGGAATGTGGTTTGCTGTAACCGGTGATGTTTTTAAGAGTTTTCCACATGTTTGCTGGTTCATTTGTTGAGAACTGATTCCTTAGCTTTTCAGAGTAGTTTCTTTTTGCTGCTCTGATCTCCCTTGTTAATACATTTCTGGCCTGATTGTACAGCATTCTATCACCTTTTCTGTAGGCTTCCTCTTTGGAACGATGTAACTGCTTAAGTTTAGCTGTGAACCAAGGTTTATTGTTACTGTATATTCGCAAGTTCCTGGTCGGTACACATAGGTCTTCACAGAAGCTGACATATGATGTTACAGTATCTGTGAGTTCATCCAGGTCTGCAGAGGTATCTTCAAAAATATTCCAGTCCGTGCAGTCAAAGCAAGCCTGTAGTTTTAACTTTGCCTCTTCAGTCCAAGTCCTCACTGATTTAATTGTTGGTTTTGTAGCTTTAAATCTTTGTCTGTAAGCAGGTACAAGGTGAATCATGCAATGATCAGAGTGGCCCACAGCTGCTCGTGGTAAGGAACGTTAAGCATCTTTTAGTGTTGTGTAGCAGTGGTCTAAAGTATTCTTGCCTCTGGTGGGACAATTGACATGCTGAAAGTATTTTGGTAGCTATGTCCTTAAGTTTGCCTTGTTTAAATCTCCCAAAATAATGGCCAGTGAATCAGGGTATTTGGCTTCAGCTTCCATAATCTGATCAGCTAGAGTTCTTAATGCCTTTTTTTACAGAGGCTTGTGGGTGAATATAAACTGCAATTAGTAGAAATGAGGAGAACTCACGTGGAGAGTAAAATGGTTTGCAGTTAATAAGTAAGGACTCCAAGTTTTCATCACAGAATTTTTGTATTATAGTTATGTCCTGAGATCAGCTGTTGTTGATATACATACATAAGCCTCCTCCCCGTTTTTTTCCTGATAATTCTGCAATCCTGTCTGCTCTAAGTATCTGAAACCCTGGTATATGCATGCCATTGTCATTAATTTCCTCATTTAGCCAGGTTTCAATAAAGCATAGGGCAGATGCAAATATGAATATGAAAATATCTGTATGATGGGTGATTTTAATGCTATCGTAGAGGTAGAATTGGACTATAAAACAACAAAAAAGAACAAGAGACAAAGCAAGATACTAAGAAAATCATTTTTGCTATGGTGGATGAATTGAATATATTTGATGTATGGAGGGGGAAGTTTCCAAGAAAAAAGCAATATACATTTTACTTGGCTAGACATATTTATTTTTATTTATTTATTTATTAAAATTTCTATTCTATATTTCTATATGTCTTGGTCGAGAATAGATATGTTGTGGATGTCAATGGAATTGTTATCTAATATACAAAACATAAATATTGACACCGGTACATGGGCTGACCATAACCCGATAACAACTATTTGGAAAGGACAAAAGAAGAAAACTATTTCTCATTCAAGAAATATTGAATGAAAAAGAATTTCCACAAGTTATGGAAAAAGAAATGGAATTTTTATTTAAAGAAAAAAAAGAAGGATATTTCGTTACAAATTGTATGGGATACAGCAAAAGCATATATTAGAGGATGACATTTATGAGTAAAAGAAATAAACAAATAAAAATGACATTTATGAGTAAAAGAAATAAACAAAGAAGATATGTTAAAAAAATTAGAAGACGGGTATAAGGAACTAGAAAAGAAGCTCCAAAAAGATACGCAAAATAAAAGGATTAAAAATATGATGGATTTGAGGATACATAAATTGAATATGTTGGAAAATGAAGAGGTGGCAAGAAAATAAAAATACATAAACAAAACTTCTTTGAACACGCAAATAAACCAGGGAGGTGGTTTGTTTACAAGATTAAGAAGGAAAAGGAAAGAAAATGGATTAAACAATTAAAAGATAATGAGGGGAATTTACAATATCGAGATGAAGAAAAAAAGAAGATAGCATGGACATACTATAAGGATTTATATAAACAGGAAAAAAATTACTGAAAAGAACATAAAGCAATATTTGGAAGAAATGGAGTTACCTAAAATATCAGAAAAGTACAAGAATCTATTTGAGGAAAAAATAACAATGATGGAATTAACAGAGGCATTAAAAGACAGAAAAATGGTAAAACACCAGGACCTGGTGGGTTACCAGCAGAGATGTACAAAATATTTGAAGAAATGTTAGGAATTGTAATGTTGGAACTTTATAATGAACTAATACTAGAAGCTAAGATACTGGATTCATTGGCAGAAGCATTTATTACTTTGATTCCAAAAGAAGAGACTGACTTGCAAAAAATTAAAAATTATAGACCAATCTCACTTTTGAATGCGGATTATAAAATATTTGCTTTAATAATGGCAAATAGACTTAAAAATATCTTAGTGAATTTATTCATTCAGACCAAAATGGATTTTTACCTAAAAGGCAGATTAAAGACAATATGCGAACAATTTTAAACACTCTAGAATATTATGAGCAACATCCTGAAAATCAAGTGGCCCTAATGTTCTTAGATGCACAGAAGGCATTTGATAATGTGAACTAGCAATTTATGATACTGCAACTTCAAAATATGGAATTTGGGAAGCGATTTATTGATGTAATTATAACAGATGTATAACACTTAAGGAAGATAATTATTTTAGACTAAAGAAACAAATAAAGATAGACTTGGAAAAATGGAAAAAATCTTCAATTATCATTGATGGGCAGAATTGCTTTGATTAAGATGAATATACTGCCACGTCTGCTATTTTTATTCTTGACAATACCAATAAGAATAGAAAAAACTTTCTTTAAAGAGATAAATAAAATGATTTCAAAATTTGTTTGGCAAGGGAAGAAAGCAAGGATAAACATAAAAATGCTACAAGATGCGAGGCTTAGAGGTGGATTTGGACTTCCGAATTGGGAGCTATATTATCATGCTGCAGTATTGACATGGACGAGGGAATGGATTTTACTAAGAAATACAAGACTTTTGACTTTGGAGGCACATGATTTACAGATAGGATGGCATGCACTTATATGGTATAGGAGAAATAAAATACATAGCTATTTCCAGAGACATTGCATCAGGAACTCTTTGTTTTTGGTGTGGGAGAGGATAAAAGAGAAACATTACTTAAAAATTCCATTTTGGTTATCTACAATGGAAGCACTAATTCACCCAAGTAGACTGAATTGGGGAAATATTCCACGATATAAGGGCCAACACTTTTTATTCGAGTACTTTACATAAATGACTTTTGCTATCATATTAAAAGCAACTGCATTCGCTTCACTGATGATGTAAAACTATTCAACACTACCGACAATGCTGCTACCCTTCAAAAAGACCTTGACTATGTGTCAGAATGGTCAAACAATTGGCAACTTCAAATCTCAACCAACAAATGCTCTGTCTTACACATTGGCAAAAAAAATCAGAACACATAATACAAGCTAGATGTTCATGACCTTGTAGATGACCCTCACTCTGTTAAAGACTTGGAGTACTCATATCTAATGATCTAAGTGCCCGAGCCCACTGTAACAACATTGCCAAAAAAGCATTAAGAGTGGTTAACCCAATCTTGCGTAGCTTCTTCTCTGGTAATATTGTACTTTTAACTAGAGCATACAAAGCATTTGCTAGACCAATTCTTGAATACAGCTCATCTGTCTGGAACCCACACTACATATCAGACATTAATACAATTGAGAATGTCCAGAGATATTTCACGAGAAGAGTCCTCCACTGCTCTGTTCACAACAGAATACCTTATACCCTGGCTTCTGAGGCAGGCAAGGCCCAGAGAGGAGGTGCTGTGAGGGAGCACATTTCTCACGTTGGCCGTGCAAGGGTTGCCCATGCAGAGGCTGGGCCTCGGAGCCCCACCCTGAGCTGGAGTGAGGTAGTGTCAGTCCCTTACCCAGTTGCCCTCCGCCATTTCTCATCAAGTGTGTTTGTGTGAGAGAGAGAGAAAGGGGGGGGGAGAGAGAGACGGTAGAGAGGAAACCCTTTCAAACAGCGTTGCCTGCAATTCTTGTTATTCCCCTCCGTTCTCTTCTCTTCTCTTCTCTCTTCTTCTCTTCTCTTCTCTTCTCTTCTCTTCTCTTCTCTTCTCTTCTCTTCTCTTCTCTTCTCTTCTCTTCTCTTCTGTCTCTCTCTCTTACACACACACACACACACACACACACACACACACACACACACACACACACACACATTTGATCGCTTGAAAGGGACAGGCTGGGCTTTGCTTCTATCGTAAGTGCTTCCCACAATCTTCCACAATTGCCTGTTCTTTTCTCAAGCAGCAGCAGCCAGGTAGAAACGGGGGTGGGGTGGGGAGTCGATTCCGACAGGCCGCATGGCTTTCCACCTCATTGTAGCAGCAGCCTGAGCAACACCTGAGCTCTAGGCCTGGCAGAGCGCAAACCGTGATCACGCCTGCTCCATTGCCACAAGATGAGCTGTGGAACAAGGTTGCCTGGAGCCATAGGCAGGGCTGGGGCTAGCAAGAGTGTGCTGGAAACATCTCCAGGCACCCGGAGAGACAGAACTCCTGACCCTCGTTGGATCAGCTGATCTGCGGGCCGTGGTTAAAGGGCCCAACAGCCACGAGGTGACCGTGCTCGCCGCCTCCTGCACCTCAAAAAAAAAAAAGACCTCCCTGAAAATAAACTCAAGTGCTTATTTTCAATCCTAAAAGAAAATAAGACCTGGTCTTATTTTCGAGGAAACACGGTATTATACTACTGCTGTATGATAGTATGATACTGTTGTATGATAGTGCTGGTCTGCCACTTTGGCGTCTTGAGAAATAAAGGAAAGTAATAATGTTCTGATTAAGAGAAACAGATGCATTTAGAAGTATTTTTTGTGGACAAAATATAATGATTATGATAATTCTTCTAATGATTGATCCTGATCATGGAACTTTGCTATTTTTTCTTCAAATACTGTATCAATGCAATGGATTAAGGATGTAGGTAATGTAAGCCACCACTAGATGTTGCTGTTACAAACATAAAGCAAGAGAGATGTTAACCAAGGATCAGGGAAAAGCATTTTATTTATTGTATTTGTTTAAGAGCTTTACAAATAAATTCTCGAGCCCTGGACAGTTCAATCAAAGTATTGTAATGACACCTTAATAAAGTTTCAGTAAAACCCTCAATAAATCAGTACAGCATAAAACCAAACAATAACTTGCCTGGATCGATTGTCCTAACAAATGGAGCTGCAGGTTAAGGGCACTGTTTTCATTGCTTTCAATGGATTTGTTCCAGATCAGTATCATAAAATGCTCACATCCATGCCTGGGGAATGGTAAATGGCAGTCCAATTAGAAAATGATCACAGCCTTCTTAGAATGCTGACCCTAAAATTAACCCATTATGTCCAGGACCTTCATAGGGTAAATTAGAGGATCCTTGTGCCAAGAAGGTAACATATTTGGGTTATCCAATTGATATCATTGCAACAGAGGGAGCAACTTATTTATTTATTTTTTATTTATTTTATTTATTTGTCAAACATGTATAGGATAGTAGTAATTTGTATAAACATAAGTAAAAAGTAACAATAAAAGAGGACAATAGGACAATAGGACAGGGATGGTAGGCACAGTGGTGCGCTTATGCACGCCCCTTACAGACCTCTTAGGAATGGGGTGAGGTCGACTGTAGACAGTCTAAGGTTAAAGTTTTGGGGGTTTGGGGAAGAAACCACAGAGTCAGGTAGTGCATTCCAGGCATTGATCACTCTGTTGCTGAAGTCGTATTTTCTGCAATCGAGTTTGGAGTGCTTTACATTTAGTTTGAATCTATTACGTGCTCGTGTATTGTTGCGGTTGAAGCTGAAGTAGTCATTAACAGGAAGGACATTTTGGTATATGATTTTATGAACTACATTTAGATCAGATCGGAGGCGACATAGTTGTAAATTGTCTAATCCCAGTATTTCAAGTCTGGTGGAATAAGGTATTTTGTTGTGAGCGGAGGAGTGAAGGACTCTTCTTGTGAAATATTTCTGGACTCTCTCGATTGTATTTATGTCTGATATGCAGTGCGGGTTCCAGACAGGAACTTAATCCTCCCTTTCTCTTTTTGAGGCAAAATTGCCCCAACAACCTTGGAAAAGATTTATGTAGGAACTTGGAAGCCCTGAAAAAGAAGCAAGGGAGGGGAAGGGAAGGGAAGAAGGAGGGAGGGAGGGAGGAAAGAAGGAAGGAAGGAAGGATTCAAAGCCAGCTGGAGGGTGAATGGAGAACCACAGGACTTCTATTTGCTTTTATAAAAGATTTAAAGGTTTCCCCTCTCCAGTTATAACTGACAAGAAGGGGGCAGTGCTCATCTCTAATTCTCAGCCGAGAGAGCCTCTGTTTTCTGAGAGACGTTTCCATCATCATGTGGCCAGCGTGAAAATATGAAATGCAGTAACCTTCCTGCCAAGGTGGTACCTACTGAATATATCTACTAGTATTTGCATGCTTTTGAACTGCTAGATTGGCAGGAGTAGGTAATGGGAGTTCACCCCATCGCGTGGCACTTGGGCTGTCAGCTTTCCAGGTGATAAGCCCAGCATGAGCCATTGTGCCATGGTTCTGTATACTTCTATAGTGGTCCTTAAAGATTTTCAGTGAGGATGTGGTGGTTTTCGTAAAGAAGAAGTTTGGGAATCATTGATTAATCCAGAGCAGGGGTGGCAAGACTTAAGACTTATGGACTTCAACTCTCAGAATTCCCCAGCCAGAATTGACATAAAGGGAGAAGGAAGCTAATGCTGATATATCCAAAATAAAGGTCAGCATTGCTGGACATAAATAATTACCAATAAATATAAATGCTATTACTAGTATGGTTGTTATCCCTATACTACTAAATTGTGAATGTCTTGTCACTAATTTTTGTTTTCTGGAGAATATACATAATTTCTACTGCCATGGCTAAGCCTTTTTTTAAAGTTGTTCTTTTAACTTCTTTTTAGAAATGTTCAAACTATAATTGTGCACTAAGTGGAACTAATTTATTGAACTTCCACCCTTCTGTTCCTGTGATCCATAAATAATATTTAGTCTTGAGATAATGTTAACTGTGGTGTTTCAAGAAATTCTTCAAAAGATTATTTAAGATACTTAGACAAGTGACACCTCTTTATTCATTTGTACTTTAAATTGAAGGAATTACCTTATGCATAATCATACCATTATATATTTTTTGAAGTTCTTACACTACAGATGGCTTCCTTTTCTGTCCTTCCAATTACCATTTCATTGCCTCCTAGCGAATTATCCATGAATATTCAATTTTTCTTTTTTATGGATTATTTTAAATTACCAGGCAGAAATACTTAGTATGTCATATTACATTTGGCGCAATAAGCTTATTGACCATGATTATTTTAATTACTCTCAAGGTATCCTTCTAATAACATTTTTTTTACTGGCTATTCCTCTGCACTTTTTATATATATTTCTTATTTATTTAGTTATTTGTTTGCTATCCATCTCACCACAAGATGACTCTGGATGGCTTACAATATTAAAAGCAACAAAGCTTCTGGTTTGGCTCCGCAGGCATCATGGACGCTCCTCGCCGAGCGCCTCTTCCGAAGTCCCGTAAAAGCCGCCAGAGCGCGCATGCCCCTGAAGTGTGGAGATGTGCGCGCATGGCTCCGGCAGCGAGGTAAGTGAGCAACCTGCCCATTATGGATGATGCAACAATGGGCTATTTGAGACAACAGTTCCTACTGTTATAGCACTAATTTTCTCATAGGATTTGTTTTGGGTGGGGATAAGTGCGGGGGAGGTGAGATTTTCTTTTAGTGCAATGTTTTGCTGGCTAGGAATTTTGGGAGTTTGAGTCTACCATCTTCAAGTTGCCAGGGTTGAGAAACACTGATTTAGTGTATTCCCTAATGTAACTCCCACACACTTGGTAATGTAAGTGGTAATGTAATTCCCACACACTCATGCATAATGTATGTATAAGATCCTGACATTTTCCTCTTGGAAAAGGGCTTCTGGAGATTGTGTTTCCCCTGTATTCATACCATAGTGGTTTGTCACAAGCAAAACATGACCTTTCCTCCCACTGAAGCAGACATTAATTCTGCAGCTGCAGTGTGAAATGCACCTATGTGTCATAAGGCCCAATCATGCAAAATTGTGTGAGGTAGGGTTGCCAGCTACAAAGCAAAACAGCAACAACAACAGCAACAACAACAACAAAAACCAAGACAGGACTACTCCATCTTAGAAAGTTGTACTAAAGAAGGGCATTTCACAACATTGAAGGAACATAAGCCCTTTGCTCGGTATAGCACTGACACCACACTTGAACTACAATGTCATTAAGGATAAGGACTACAACTTTCACTCATGCTTATACAACCAAAAAGACTGATTTTTAAAATTAAGTGCTACTGCATTTCACCTCTCACTTCTTTTTTAAATGTTTATTTCAGCTTTTTGTGGAACTTCTTTTTCCCAATGGTCTGTGGTTTTGCCTATCAAACATCCTTTGATGACAGGTTCAAGAAAAGGAGCAGCATTTATAGATCAATATTGCAGAAGGTGGGTTGAGTCAGATGGCTGGCTTCTGGCATTTGCAATAGGAAAAATACTTTGCTTGTGATGCTTCTAGGCTCACATTCTACATCAGCTCATGGTTTGTTAACAAGCCATAATGGGCTGGATTCATTCACAATAAAAGCTGTAAGACAAACCAGATATTGACTCCTTTTCTGATTTACACCATTCTAAATCAAGATATAGCTTGCATGCTTTTGGTATAGTTGACCCAGCTAATTATGTAATTCTATTCCATAAGTCCCATATAATCAAACTGTTGCTCAATGAGATTGTGAATAAAGTCATTGCCTGATTAATTTTCATTTTATTTAGAAGTTTGATCCTTGGCTTACAGGTAGAGAGAAAAAATTGAATTTAATTTCCAGACCAGGTGACCCAGTTATTCCCTCCTAGCCCTACTTTACTGTACACAACTATTGTGAACATTTACAAAAGAGCACACACACTGCTCCCACTCCTTAAATAACTACATTAACAAACATTGATTCTGGAGCCAAGACTATGAAGCTTCCCTTTTTTTTAGATCTCATGTTACAACAAAGCTATCAAAAAGATGTTTCTTTTGCCTGCCTCTTGTTCAATATATGTTTTCATCTTTCTAATGCTGCTGTTTCCTAGCAATTACTGCAAAAGCAAGGAAACTAATATTTTCAACTTCTGAATATTTGGTTGTTTTGGTTTTTCAAAATGGCAAATTCCTTCTGGGAATCCTCCTAGTGCCCAGCAGACTTTCAGTCAAATTGCTCTTCATCAAATAAACATTTCTAGTAATTGAAATTACACTAAAGTGCTT
This sequence comes from Diadophis punctatus similis, assembly GCA_023053685.1. NCBI lineage: Eukaryota > Metazoa > Chordata > Lepidosauria > Squamata > Dipsadidae > Diadophis > Diadophis punctatus. Next base: position 27,694,194 of record JALIGW010000007.1, on the reverse strand, counting down.
CTGTGAATTTTTTTTTAAAAGTGCAATTTACCAAAGCCATAGACTGCAGAGTCCCACTTTTACAGATAAATGCTGCATGTTAATTTTCTAGCTTGCAGCTTACCTATTTTTTCTGCATATGGGAAATAATCAAATTATTTGTTAGTAAGAGAAGCCAATTATGTTCTGCTTAGTTTGAACTGAGGGCAGGCTTTGCTCTCCCTTGAAGTTATTTCTTATTTATTAATCAAATTTATATAGCTGCTCATCTCACTGATGTGACTATGGGAAGTGCACAACAATCAATAAAGAATATAAAAAGAGTGAATAAATATAAAACACCCTACTAATAAATATCTTTTAAAAACCAAAATTCAATCAAAGTGGAGGGAGAGCAACTCCTTGTGAACCAACTTTCCCAAGAAGCAATGGATCCAGAATGGGAAACATTTCTGAGGGGCAGGGATTGACCTACACAGGTTAACATCCTCCAATGTAGCAAACTGGTTGCCCTGCTCTGGGATCAGCTGAGCTATCACTGGACACTTACCCATGACCCTTGGTCTCAATTTCCTTCAGTGAGTTGTCAGGTTTTGTGGAAACCAGAGTCTTCAGTCTATGAGCAGTGAACATTGCTGCAGAAATTGAAGGTGAGGAAAACATTTTGATGTATAGGGCAATTGTTCTGGCCATTGGTGTGGAGATCTTTCTGTCCAGCCTCCATATGCATGATACCCTACTATGGTATGGAGACAGGGTTGCATAATATAAAGGGATATTATCTATTCCTCAATTGTTCCTGTAACTTACATCATTAGAGCAGCCAAAGCAAACCTTCATTTATTGTGTACAAGGCTTACAATAGAAAGGGTAATCTGTATGTTCAGAAAAAAGTACACATACCTAAACAAATTCCTAGATGTAGATGATAGTTAGGTTCTTAAGCCAGGGTGTCACTCTGTTGTACTGCATAAAACATGTCTGATTGTATTTGGTTCATACTGTGATATAAAGCCATTGTTTATAAACCATAAAGACTCAATTCATACAGCACATTGAGTAAAAACCAAATAACCAGTTAAAGTTCACCTCAAAAATCCAGCCAGTCTAGGGTTAATATGATTTTAAAGTCTTGTGTTTGTGTGTATGTGTGTGTACTTTTTCATTTTATAATTCAGTTTTTAATGTGACTCATTTTTAGGGAAGGCAAGATAGATATAAATTATTATCTACAAAGACAGAGAGAGAGGAAAAACCCCTATTCTAATTCTGTGATTTATTGAAATAAACTTGTACTACAGCCTCTTTCCTGTAAATGCAGTATAATAGTTATTGTGATAGTTCACAATTAATTTATATAAACCAATGCCTTAAGACTTGATAACAATAGTCAGAAGGTTAGATAGCTTTAACAGGAAGAAAGAGGGTGACTTCTCATTTTCCAAGATTTTGTTATATGCTCAAAGCATGTTAACAAAAGACCTAACAACCATTGCATACAGAAACCTTTTTGTTTCAATAGAACAAGGTTTGGGGCCATCAATTAATTAAGCCATGCAAATGAGAATCTTCCAGCAGAGCTTAATCAGAGACATTGGTTACAAAAATACAGTTCCAGTTTCTTGCCATGGTAAACAATTTGTTTGCATATCTTGATTCAGGTCATACTTAAAGAGAATTTTCTCAAAAACAGTTGGTTTTGGTGACTTTTCAACATAAAAAAACCAACTATAATAAATCAAACTTGCTCCCTACATGGAGGCAATATAAAATAAATCTTACCTAGTTTATTCAATTAATTTGTTAAATGTAGGATTTAGGTCATTTGATTTGTTTATAAGCAAATGAGAAAATATGCTAACTGTCCCTGTTTTATTTTAATTGTGATTTTCCTAATAGTATGTTTGACCTGGGATATAAAATTTTAATGATTCTATGTGTAAACAAACAAAAACATACAAACTTAACATAATCTTTATTTCAAACAAAAATCTCTGAATCCCATGCACATTCAAGAAACAGTCTTAAGAAAAATATGTTGAATGGTTGTATTCTAGTTGTTTGGATGAAAGTTCAGAGATGCATACATACACATGAAGCTAGGGGAGGCAGAATTTTCTGAGAAGCCACAGAGAATGTATGGAAAAATAAAATAACTTCACCAACTTGCCTTCTGGCACATGGGTGCTTGGTGATTTGTATACTTATACACACAATGGTGCCCTTTTTCTGATGATACCCATACAATCTTCAAAATTCCACGTTGTCCACCAATCCTAAAATAGTTGGGGATCCCTCATCTTAATATGGGTATGCATTCATAATGATCTGAATGTAGGCATAAAATGAATTGGTAGATGCAATAAATATCACAAAACTTTTTATTAGCAAGATTTTTAAATAAAACAACAAAAATATTCTAGTTCACCACCCAACATATACTTTATATCTATGAAAGCAAACATCTTTGGCACTGAGATACTTCATTAAAACAAAGCATCAACAATGTCTTTTGGCTGATGACAAATATTATCTAATAAACAATAAACTGATACAGAAATGTAGCAGAGTACAATTCCCAATACATTGCACAAAAAATGAAGGTATTGATCCATAAATATAGTCAGACAATTAGTAACAATTTCAAGTAGATAACAATATTATAGTTTGACTGTAAAGTATCAAGTGTTGTGACAAATTTACTGAAAAGAGACTAAAAGAAGAGGAAAATACCTACACAAGCATAAATAGTTTGGGATTCTATGTCCAATAGTTTAATCATTGTAGAAATTCAATAAACTAATAAACACTACAATGAAAAAGTATTTATTTAAAAGTCCAGGAGAAAAGCATATAAGCTATCTTTCAATAGACATAAAAACCAAAAGGGCATTCCCTGGTTTTATAAGCTGAATCAATATTGATGTGTTTAATGAATTTTCAAATACAGCATGCTTCTAAGTCCAGTGCAAAATGCCTGACATTGTGACAACATGGCACATATGTAGGGATCTCTCACATGGATCTTGTCAGTTATGTGTCTCTACCTAGATTACATTTCTCTGAAATCAAGAATTGGGAATGGAGTATAATAATAGTGGCATGTGCTTCAGGACTTCAGTAAGGCATTTGACAAGGCAGACCACAACCTACTTCTTGGTAAAATAAAGCATTTGAGACAGTATCACCACCAGATGGAATTGCAACTGGCTGACCAATCACGCTCAACGTTTAGTCCTCAATGGAACTACATCTACATGGAGGAAAGTATTCAGTGGGATACCCAAGGTTCTATGAAGGGATAGAAGGGAATATATCAATTTCATAGACAGCACCAAGCTAGAGGTAATAGCCAACACTTTAGAAGATAAGCTCAAGATCCAGAAAGATTTTGATAGACTTGAATACTGGGCCCTATCCTGCAAAATGCAATTCAGTGGTGATAAAAGTAAGGTTTTACACTTAGGAAAGAAAAATCAAATGCACAGTTATAGAAAAGATGGTATCTGGCTCAATGGTAGTAACTGGGAGAGAGATCTAGGAATCCTAGTGGACAACCACTTAATTATGAGCCAGCAGGGTCCTTCAGCTGCCAAAACAGTCAATGTAGTCCAGCCGATGCATCAACAGAGGAACAGTCTGTTCAAAAATACATAAAATATTAGTCCTGCTATATATTGCCTTGGTGAGACTACACGTGGAATACTGCATCCAGTTATGGTCACCATGATATAAAAAAAGATGTTGAGACTCTAGAAAAAGTGCAGAGAAGAGCAACAAAGATGATTAGAGGGCTGGACAGTTGCAGGAACTGGTATATCTAATCTAATGGAGAGAGGATTAATCCCCTTCTCACAAAGAAGAAGGAGTCAACCTATTCTCCAAAGCATCTAAGGGCAAGAGAAGAAATAACAGATGGAAACTTATCAAAGAGAGATCCAACCTAAAACTAAGGAAAATTTTCCTGACAGTGAAAACAATTTGCCTTCAGAAGTTTTGGGGGCTCCACTATTGGGAGGTTTTTAATAAATTAGACAATCATTTGTCTGGAATGATATGGGCTCTCCTGCTTGGGCATGGGCTAGAAGACCTCCAAGGTCCCTTCCAACTCTGTTATTCTGTATTCTGCTGGTGGTATCTTTGTGCATGATTTAATATGCAAAAGGCAGCTGGATCTATGTAGTTTCTGCTTTTCTGCTGACTATGGAAAATCTATCTGAGAGAGATTTAATTACCAAAACTAGATACGATTTTCATAAATAGATTTACCCAGATCGAATTCCATCAGCTTTGTTTACTAAGTGGACAAAATTAAGCAGAATTTCTGAAAGTGCCTATGCTCAGTAGAATATTTGCTCTGTCTTTCATTTTTGGAGAAAGTCAATCCAAAAAGTTATTTATTTCTCCAATTTTTATAGACAAGTGCCTCATTTGGTTAATGGAATGCCATCAATGGTCTGAAAATGTTGCCCATGAGGCATATCCCAATTTTTATTGGAATGCATGATATAACTTGTTCTCCATGTTGTTAAGAAAAGAAAATTTAATCAAGACTTGTTAATAATTTAATTCTAATAGTATTTTAATGAAGCACACATTAAGAATTAAATATCAGAGTCCAGATGATTATCTGTAAAACATGCATCAATTAGAAATAGATTATCTGCCCGTACAAGAAAAGTATTATGAGATTGAAAAATGGATGTGCAAAGCACACTGTCACTATTCCCTGCCAAGCATTTTTTTTCCTTTTTCACATTACTCTGATCTCATGAATTCCATTCCTTAGTGTTACACTTAAAAATATAATTTTATCCTTGTTACAAAATACAGGAATATGTAATTTTTGATATTGTGACTGGAGAATGAGACAGGGATTGTTACTTCTTGGAGTATTTGATTGTATAAGGCATGTTGGAATATTTTTAAAAATCTCTTGCTTGTTCTCAATTACTATTATTTTAATGACTATAAAAGAAATTCTGTAGAAGAGATGGACAAGACAAATATGCAGAAGATACAGTACACGTTACCTGTACACTGGTGTGAAGAGATTGCAGAGGGTTGCACTTTTTGGCAATTCAATACTTCACAGAAATAAGATGGATGTTACATTAAGGTTCCACAAGTAACAAAAACAAGAAAGCAATGGCAAAATGCAGAGAAAGGCTTACATTTGGACATAGCCCATGTATAACTCTTTGCACACTGGAAAAGGTTCAGTAATATTTCAAGATCCTAGATAGACATTGCTCTACAATTTTAGGTTGCAGTAAGAAAACAATAAATACATTTATAAGAATAACAACTAAGCATGCAATAGCTACATAAACACAACTTTCAGCCTGAGATTGTGTCTTCTTAGTGAACATTCTGAGCTTTGAAAATGTAATCTATGTAAAAAGGTAGATTACAACCATTTACAATGGCACACATGTACTTTTATATAGCCATACAAAATACTTTGTAGTATACTTGCAAAAATTAATTATTTGAGACTTGATCAAATCCAACAACAGATTGCAGTGCATCTCTGTGTCATGACATTTTACCTTGGGATTCAATAAAGAGAAGGAGGCTGAATATCGATGGAGAAATAATTGTCCAGTAAAAGATAGAGTACATTGAAATCCCTTACATATAAAATAAATACAAAAAATCCAGATCTCCTCCATGAGAATATCATCAAAACATTATTTTCTTTGGAAAACCCAATAAAAACTACATAGCTTCTCTTTTAGCTTAAAGGTTAATGATTTTTAAAATGCAGAACATTGTTCATTCTAACCAGTATCTCCCCTAGTATCAAATCTGTGGTTAGAATAATAATAATAATAATAACAGAGTTGGAAGGGACCTTGGAGGTCTTCTAGTCCAACCCCCTGCTTAGGCAGGAAACCCTACACTACTTCAGACAAATGATTATCCAACATCTTCTTAAAAACGTCCAGTGTTGGAGCATTCATATGTAAGTCTCTAAATTCTTGTTTTTTCATCTTTGCATACATCATGCATGTTTTTGGATATATTATGAAATAAACTTTAATTTACGTGCTTGCTGATCTTTGTAAGGAACAAGGACCACATTTAATAGAATGATTCTGATCAAGAATCAAAACTCCATTTATTTCTCTCCCAGGTTCCTTCTACAAGGAGGTATCATGTCCACATGGCACATAGCAAAATTAAAATTATAATTTTAGTTAAGGATATGCCCAGGAAAATTCACAGGTAATAACACTGTTGTCAGAGGCACTCTAAAGTGGTGAAGTCAAATAATATTTCTGTAGCAGCTAAAAGCCTCAGGTATATAGGCGTACAATGATCTTGTGGTGGCCCTATTTAATCCTGGGCAGGATTAAAATCTACTATTTTTCCCTGGTTTTTAGATGGCATTAAAAAACTTAAAGCCGTATTAAAATATTTTAGGGCTTCTTTTACAAGTTTTATGCATCTCTTATTTTCAACTAACAACAAACTATACAGTCGACCTCAATCATAGAGGTCTGGTTTTGAGGATAGCATGTGATTATGGGCTACAGATTGTCCTCCCCAGCTATAAAATATGAAGCCATTGCTGTTTAATTAATTATTAGATACTCAAATAAAATAAAAATGTGAAATTCTTAGTGCTCTTCAAGTCTGGTTATTTGCGTGCAAACATTTCATTACCTTCCTAGATAACATCATCAATGTGAGTCACCGCTGATTTTATTTAGTTGGCTAATGAAATATCTGCAAGAAAACAACCAGACTCATAGTCTGAGCACAAAGGACTCCACAGTTCAACCCTGAGCTATAAATATTCTCTTTTATTGAAAGTAAAAATGACAAACCTATGATCCTAATGCACCCTCTGGTTCTCACCGTAATTCTGTGCAGGTGTCCTCATTTCAAAAGCCCTTTACAGACAATAATTTGGGGAAATGTCAAGTGGGTAAAATAGAGAGAATCAGAGAAGGGAATGCTATAAACAAATGGACTATCACAAAGAAAGAAAGAAATAGTTTCTGAAAGACGGTGAGAAAAGAGGTTTTACAACCCCGTTTGAGCTCCAGCATCCAACACTTCTGGCATCACCTCATATACTGCAGTCTTCCCGATTATCAAAATAGAGGTGTATGGCCTTCACAGAAGTGTCCTCCATTCTGAAGCAAAAACATACCTTGGGCTACTCTGTCAAACATTTGCCAAACTGCAACTTGAGGATACCTCTTCCATGGAGCTGGAGTATCTGGTTATACTCTTTGGGCATGGCATGGAAACCTGGCTTTGGAAGCTGGTTGTCATAGTAGTGATGACTTATGGGGATACCTGCTATGCTTTTGGAGAAAGGCCAAAACCCATAGAGCTTCACATTCTCACAGAGTTCCATTGCTGCGCTGGTGATCATGAAGCCAGAAGACAGCCGGTAGGCTTTGACACCCTTAGTTCTCCAGAACTGGGCAAGACTTTTGAGATACCTCGGATGGAAAAATATGGCCTTCTGCTTCGCGTTGAACTCTCTCAGGGTGTGGTGCACTTTGAAAGACGCTGCTGTGTTGCTTCTATAGGAAAAAGCGGGTAGCAAGAGGAAAGCTTCTCCATAACTTGCAATGTTTTCCAGGAAGGTGGCCTTCTGATCATTCAGTTTGTTATATCTGATCATAAGAGCAAAGACACTGGATGTGGATATGTGCTAATAATGCAGTGCATCTACCTTAAGCAGCAGTAGTTTAACTATAGACAGGCAGTCAGATTGAGCTTACAGTTTATTTAAATTTACCAGTATTTAGTTTGTACACAAAGTGAGCCACTTTTAACAAAACGACTATGCAGATTTTGTTTCATGGAGAATCTATTCCCCCCCCCCTTTCCTTTCGGTTCTTTGCCATACGTTCAGTCAATGCATAATATAAAAGTAGCTGCAGCACTGATGCAAAACCTTAAGGGGCACTGAGAGACAAGAAAGTCCACTGACACTTTTTAGATAATGGTTTTCATTATTCCAATGCTTTCTTGATCTCAAAGCGATGAAGAAATGTGTGGAAGCAGAAACTATAGGACTCCACGGCTCCATTACTTTCTCAAAGGATAAAAGGACAAGGAGTCCCTCTTTGTATTAGCCTGCCTTTTAAGAGGGAGTTGGGAACATTAATGAAGCCAGTATAATTCAGAAGCCATGGTGATGATGATAACACACCAATGACCTTCTGGATGTTTAGCCTAATAATTAAAAACAGATTGCAAATAATACCACCGTTATACTCACTTCTGAGCTATAATGCTTGGGTTAACAGTTACAAGGTTTGTCTTATTGCCAACATCTTGACTGACATTTCCGCTGGTTGGAGGAAGATTGCACCTGTAATTTTACAAAAGGTGTTTAGATTCCACTCCTATTCTCCTATTATAAGTCAGATTTCTCTCAAGTATTAAAAGAAACATCAATTTTACCAAATCAGGCTCTAGCTTCTAGCCAACTGAATTCTGAGAATTGTAGTTGCATCACTTTTGTATCCTTATGACTGTATCTGAAGGATTGGATTTCTAAGGTTCATTCTAAATATACCTTTAAGAAATTAATGGAACCTACGTTTTGGCATAAAAATATGCTGAAAATGTATCATATACATAATATTTGAGGTGCGAAATTAGGAATCATATCTAACTTATAGCATTCCTTCTATACAATGGGAGGATATTTATCTAATTATTTAGATGGATTTGTGATACAAATTTATGTATCTTTTACTTTAGTAGACACAAATGTATGTATCTGCTAAAAATGAGTAACAGATACCATGTCATCCGTTTTGTCAGACTTTCAAAGGGAGAATAGATGGATCAGAGGTAACTCTTCAGATCTGGGGTTGTTCTTAAGTCCAGTTACGTTTGCAACAAGTTACAATGGAAGTACTTCAATAGATCATTTGGGGACAGAAAATTGGTGAGGAGGAAGTACCGTGTGTTTGATTCAGGTTGTCTTCATTCACTGGTAAACCTTAGAACTAAGCTCACCTCAACACATGTATGAATCTCTCGCCTCAACACATGTATGGATCTGATGCAGTTGATTTCATTACATAGCAATAAAAAAGCATACAGGCAAATATAGGAGAATAACCCAACAACCCTTTATAGCAATAGCAATAGCACTTAGACTTATATACCACTTCACAGTGCTTCTACAGCCCTCTCTAAGCGATTTATAGAGTCAGATATTGGCACCAACAATCTGGGTCCTCATTTTACCGACCTCAGAAGGATGGAAGGCTGAGTCAACCTTGAGCTGGTGGGACTTGAACTGCTGAACTGCTGGCAATCAGCAGTTAGCAGAAGCAGCCTGCAGTACTACACTCTACTGTGCCACCACAGCTCTTGCTTGCTATCCCCACTTAGAACTGACCATATTGTACATTGAACATCTAAATTCCAGCACAATCAGCTGGTATTGAAAGGTGGGGACAAACAATGTTGTATTTGTAGTTAATGGCCTTTATATTCTTCTACAACAGGGGTGTCAAACTCTCAGCATCACATTGTCATTATGTGACATATCACAACTTTTTTCCCCTTCGCTAAACTGGGGCTGGAGGTGGCATGATGCATCTGGCCCGCGGGCCGCATGTTTGACACCCCTGTTCTATAACATGTGCCTTCATCTTCTAGATATGTTAAGTTATAACTCCAGTCATCCAACATCTCCACATTGGGAAAGGCTGGTTCACCCCCTTTCTTATTAATGGGCTGCAATGAGTTGATTATCATACTTAAAATTTCTCACCTAAACACAAAGTCAGATTTATCGATTTCAGCTCCACAATTGGAACTCTTAAGATTTCCTCCATTTCCAACAACTGCACACTGCTTGAAAGGAAAATCCAGAGGCTGAGACTGAAAACAAGAGACAGTGATAAAGTGTGTCAGAGTTTAAAAAGGCAGGAGCATGCATTTCTTTTAATAAAGTACTTATTGAGTGATCAATACCTCCATTGCTGGTAAGTACAAGTCTCATATCCTTAAACTCCCAGTATTTTCTAGGGGCCAAATAATTCTGGGTACACACATTTCATTATTTCAAGTATTTTCCATGGGCCAAATAATTCTGGGTACACATGTTGTATTAAGCCAATTTTCATTTAATCATGGTTTGTTGAAATGCCACTGTGCAAAGCTATAAACATGGTCTACAACAGTGGTTCTCAACCTTCCTAATGCCGCGATCCTTTAATACAGTTCCTCATGTTGTGGTGACACCAACCATAAAATAATAAAATTATTAGGAAACTCAGGGGTGGATTCTAACTTACCTCACTGCCGGTTCACTTCTTCCTGCGCTGTGTGGGCGCACGTGCGCTTTGCACGTATTGCCAATTTTTTTTAAAATTGCAAAAGAAAAAAAAGCCGAAAACAAGAAGGTGACGCATGCGCATTTCCGGAAATTCGGCTTCTGAGTATGCTCAGAAGTTCCTATGGTACAGATTTTTTTTTTTGCAGCAGTCTATTTGTATGCGGATGGACCCGCCTGGAGACGGATAGAGGAACGGTGTCTCGGTTCCTAAGACCATCGGAAATATGTGTTTTCTGATGGTCTTAGGTGACCCCTGTGAAAGGGTCATTCGACCCCCAAAAGGGTCGCGACCCACAGGTTGAGAACTGCTGGTCTACAACCTATAATAGCAGCATTTATATATAAATCAAGCCCATACTATATAACTGTGATGGCAAACCTATGGCACGCATGCCACAGGCGGCACGCGGAGCCATATCTGCCAGCACGTGAGCATTTGCCCTAGCTCAGCTCAAGCATGCATGTGTGCACCAGCAAGCTGATTTTCGGCTCACGCAGAGGCTCTGGGAGGGTGTTTTCAGCCTCCGGAGGGCCTCTGGGGGGCAGGGAAGGGCATTTTTGCCCTCCCCAGGCTCCAAGAAAGCCTCTGGAGCCTGGGCAAAAATGGGCCTACCACCGGAAGTCAGGAAACGGGGCAGCGGGTGGTCATGCGCGGGGAACAGGGCAGCACAGGGGGGTCGCATGTTCATGCGCAGGGGATGGGGCACTTGGGGGCATTGAAATATGGGTGTGGGCACGCGTGTGCATGAGATAACACGCACGCGCGCACTTTCGGCACCGGAGGAAAAAAAGGTTTGCCATCACTGCTATATAAGATGAAATGTGAATCCAGTCAATGAATGCATATCTTTCTATAGTGTATCTCTGTAATTTCTTACCATATTTGCTTTCTAAAATACTAGAACTACATAGCAGTGACCTTGGATACATTTATGGACCAAAACATGAAGCAATTTTACATTTGAGCCATTGTATTTTGCGTAATCATGTCTTTCAAGCTGACAATAGTTTTCTCAAGCAAGAGACATTCTCCAGGTCTGGTGAGGTGAAATTGGACATCACGTCTGGCTAGAGATGAATAGAATAGAACTTCCTTGTTTAAATTATTCTTGTCAAAGCTAAACTCAAAATATATTCTTTCTCCACCTCTTATTGGTCTTATATTGCTTTGTTTATGGTATCTTATAAACATCAGAGCTTTTCTTACCTCTGGCAACATCTGGAATATGTCCTCTGTAATGTGGATGGTTTTTTTGTCCACTTCATAAGTCATGTTGCTTCCCAGTGGGGTATTATTTTGAGAAGCAATAAAATTATGCACAGCATCGCAGCATGAAGCAAGCTCTGCCCTGAAGTTCATAATAAAAATGAAAGACCAGTATAATGAGTTTAGTAGAGATATTAATATGATGATAATCATCACCAAATAAAATTAACTTTTGATTCATATTGTTTATTATTATAAACATGCATTAAATGACCCCAACAAGACATTCTTGAGATAAGCTGGATTTCAATTCATATAATTCATCAACCTGTTTGGCTGGCGTGAAGAACAGAGTGGCAACGGTGGCAACGGTCACGGGAGTGAAGCTCTTTTTCAGCACATTCGAGAAGTGGATGCCGGTAGTTTTCGGCACAAGAATTCTGCAGCCGCCACCTCTTTTTCGGCTACTCGCGACAACGGGGACGAACAAATGCGGGCTGGCAGGGAGCCCAGCAGCAACGGCTCAGTCCTGGCTTGCCTTTCCTGGCAGCCAGCTGTGAGAGGAAGGTAAGGTTGCGGGACAAAGAAAGAGGCGGTCGTGAGGGAGGACGTGGGGAGATTGAATAAGGCTGGGGCCTCTGAAGGAGGGGAAACTGGGCGACGTGTGGTGAAGAGAGAGCGGGCGGCATGCAGGAGGAGACCCAGGAAGGTCGGAGCCAGGGAATGGCACATTCCCTGATCCGGCTGAGGCGGGTGGCTAGCAGGCGGCAGCTCCAGCGCAAGTCCGGAACTGGGGAATGGTGCGTTCTCTGACCTGGCTGAGTTGGGTGGCGAGTGGGCGGTGGCTCCAGCGCAAGTCCGGAACTGGGGAATAGTGCATTCTCTGACCTGGCTGAGGTGGGTGGCGAGTGGGCGGTGGCTCCAGGGCAAGGCCGAAGCCAGGGAATGGCAAATTCCCCGACCTGGCCGAGGCAGCCGGCGAGCAGGCAGAGACTCCAGGGCCTCAGGGAATGGTGCGTCCCTGTGCCCCGGGCCCCGACCAAAGGTGAAGGGCCTCAGGGAATGCTGCATCCCTGGGCCCCGGGCCCTGACCAAAGGCGAAGGGCAAGCGGGTGGCAAATTTACCTTTGGTGAGCTGAGCAGAGCGGGCGAGGCGCGGAAGCAACTGGCAAGATGATTAGCTGGGCTGTGTGGCAAAGGCAACATATATAGAGCAGGGTTGGGCGGGGTGAGCGAGCGGGTGGGGTGAGCATTGAGCAAGCGGGCAGGATGAGCGTCGAGCGGGCGGGTGGGGCAAGCAAGCATCTAACGAGCATCGAGTGGGCAGGCGGGGTGAGCGGGCGGGCGACGGCGGGGCTACCCAGAGGTGGTATTTACCGGTTCGGCGAACCAGTCCAAATTGCCGCTACCAGTTCACCCGAACTGGACTGAACTGACTGAATATCACCTCTGCTCAAAATCAAGCTCAGGATTTCAACAGGATTGTTTCCAGAAAATTATGTATTGCTCCATTACTCTAGTGAAAGGCATCTTAAGTATAAAGGCACTGGATTGAATAATATTAAACTTAATTGATCTAATCTGAGTGGATCCTATGCTTTTGATGAAGCAATCCACTTTGCTGTTACAGGATGTAGAGGTGGAAGGTCAACTCATAGAAAATCCATTCTGAAGTACACACTGTAGTATTTCAGAATTATCCCATGATAATTATTCCTGGGTAAATTTATATATAGGAATTATTGGTTGTTGCATTTTATTCGTAACCTCACCAAAAGCCCAAGGTTACTTATATTGAGGGAGCACGATGTTCCAAAGGACTGGGGTCATGGAAGAGAGGCTCTTCTCCTGGACCCCACTAGCTGGGATTCCTTGATTGACAGGATCTGCAGCATGCCTCCTCTGTAACATGGGTGGGTGGGCCTGTACCATATGGGTGAGATGGTTCTTCCAATAACCAGGACTCATGCTATGCATGGCTTTATAGATAATAACCAACACCTTGAATTGCACCCAGAAAAAGCGGCAGCCAATGCAGCTCATGGAACAGCAGTGTAACATGGGTTACTCTAGGGCCGTGGTGGCGAACCTATGGCACGCGTGCCACAGGTGGCACGCGGAGCCATAGCAGCCGGCACACGAAGGTTGCCCACCGGCAAACCGGAAGTGCGGAAAACGCACTTCCGGTTTGCCGGTGTGCTGGTTTTTGCACTCCGGAGGGTTCAGGGAAGCTCCCTGAAGCTCCGGAATGCAAAAAACTACAAAACGGACAAACCGGAAGTGCACTTTTCCGCACTTCCGGTTTGTCCGTTTCGTAGTTTTTTGCATTCCGGAGCTTCAGGGAGCTTCCCTGAACCCTCCGGAGTGCAAAAAACAGCACACCGGCAAACCGGAAGTGCGTTTTTTCACACTTCTGGTTTGCCGGTTTCGTCGTCCCAGGCTCCGGTAAGCCTTTGCGCGGGGGTGGGGGTGGGGGTGCGCATGCGCAGGGGCAGCATGGGGGGGTGTTGTGCGCATGCGTGGGGGGAGGGAATGGGTGTGGGCATGAGCGCGCGCGCGCGCCCCCCCTTTTTGGCACGCGAGCCTAAAAAGGTTCGCCACCACTGCTCTAGGGGCTCCAAAGATTCCCTGCACTGCTGCACTATGCACAAGTTGAAGTTTCCTAATGGTTTTTTCAAGGTGATCCCCATGTAGAGCACATTGCAGTAATCCAAGCATCAGATGACCAGGTCTTGAATGATTGAGCACAGGGACTCCTGATCCAGAAAGGCCACAATTGGCGCAGCACCTGAAGTTCTGCAATGGCTCTCCTAGCTGTGACTGCCACCTGCTCTTTGAACAGGAATATTCAGGAGAACCTCCAAGTTGCAGATTGGATCCATCTGTGGTAGTGCCACCCCATTCAGAATTAAATATGTCTAAGTCCTGGATCCTGGAGTTCCATCCACCTAAAACCATTCAGTCTTGCCAGGGTTCAGCCAAAGCCTCTGTCCCCCATCCAGATCCACACAGCCTCCAAGCACCTTGAGAGGATCTCCCCTGTCCAACTCCATCACTGTAATAATTATACAGCAGCAGTTGCTACTTTAATCAATTCTCCAAGGAAGTAAATAGGGATGAGACATAAAATGGGTGCACAAAGTGTTACAAATTAGGAGAGAGATTTTTATGAAATATTTTAATTCTGTAAGGCTTTACCCTATTACTACCATGAATAGCATAGTTCGAAGGAACCAATACAAAAATCAATAATGATTTTTAATTCATTATTAATACTATTTTGTTTGTTTGTTTGTTTATTAAAACATTTATACAGTCACCTATATTCTAACAAACTTTGGGTGGTTCCTAATCAAAAGCTAAAATATCACATAAAACCATATTAAATCTATGAAACTAAACACACTAAAACATTAAAAACAAAAACCTGGCATCGTCAAATTTGTAATATTCAGTCATCTAATCTTATTCCAGTCTTGGGGGAAAAGTCAGGTCTTCAAAGGCTTTATGGAAGGCTAATTGGGTAAAGGAAGGGGATTCCATGGGGCAGGGGCCAGGAGTGAAATTCAGCAGGTTCTGACAGGTTCTGGAGAGTAGTTCGGAGAACCGGCAAATACCATCTCTGGCTGGTCCCAGAGTGGGGTGGGAATGGAGATTTTGCAATATCCTTCCCCCAGGAGTGGGGAGGGAATGGGGATTTTGCAATATCCTTCCCCCAGGAGTGGGGTGGGAATGGAGATTTTGCAGTATCCTTCCCCTACCACGCCCACCAAGCCACACCCACAGAACTGGTAGGAAAAAGTTTTGAATTTCACCCCTGGAAGGTTGCAAGTGTCTGCTTTAGCCAAAGATGTGAATATCAGTTAAAATGTCTCTATGATGGATAATATTTAGAAGCAAAGCTATTCCCAACGCAGAGAGCATTATTGCAATATAACAAGAAATGGCCCAATGTTTTTTTAATTAGAAACTGATACAAAAAGTTCACAGTTAATTTTATGCTTCGTCTAATGAGGTAAATGCAATCAAGCAGTATTATGTTAATACCATGCATCAGTGGGACAAGAAACAACACAAGAATATTTGTTAAATTATTCCTTCCTCATTTTTTAAGATGAATACAATTATGCCAAAATAAATACTGGCAATGTTTTGATTTTAGCACCTGTAATTACACACACTTTCCTCTTTGAGAATCACCAAATAATACTTGGTCTATGTATCACCTTGGTTTAATTGCACCTTGGGATGTGAGAACTTACTATCTAGTATTTATAAAACGTACATATTTTATGAAAATACCTTCCCTTGATGTAAAATAAATTACTAGCACAAAACAAAGATCCGTCTTTCATACAATGGAACATATAAAGCCAAAGTCAACAGCAAAATGTTTCATTAAAATAGATTCAAACTAATAGATTCAAACCAGATTCATACTTATAAACTAAACATCAATCAATGAGTTTAAACTGGTAGGACATAATAAAACAGCTCAGGAGGATGTTCATTAACTCTTGAAAAAACATGTATGGATAAAGCCTTTATTGTATTTTTGTATTTATGTTATTGTATTTCTATCTCAAGATGCTTAGAGTAGCTCTGGAGAAAGGTGGTGCCAAAATCAAATTAGTTTTAGTCAAATCAAATCAGATTAGATCAACTCAAATAAAAATTATATAGGGGAATCATAGGCCACACACACAAGCTTCCATCCATATCAAAATATGATCAGAAATTTCAAGACTTTCATAAGAGAGGCAACTGAAAATCATAATGACATCCTTCATCTACTAGAACTGACATTCTGTAATTTTGCACTATTTGAGCACCTAAAATTGCTTTCAGCTCACTTTTTGAGCCATGAAAATTATTCTCAAGTTACTGTGCCTTAGAAGTTTGCCTGGAAGATTTGCATTACAGATTATATATGACTTATAGGCACGTAATAGTGGCAAATATCTGTAGCTCGAGAGTGGAGGATGAGAGTGGAGGTTCATTTTCTGAGCCTGAGGGTTGCTTTCCAAATGTTTTGTTATCAGGCTAGGTAACATCAGCAGCAAAATTTAGGGAATGTCAGTGTTGGTGTTCTTCTGCTTATAAGTGCTTTGCATGGTTAGTAGGTTTTGTGATGGGAGGATCACATCAGGTGAGGGTCTAGTGATGGGTCTTGTCAGTGCGGATCATGTAAAGTGAAGATCTTGTGATGAGACTTGTGGTGGGGAGATCACATCAGGTGAGGGTCATTGGGAAATGAAATGTTGGTTGGGGGGCTTGTGGACGCTGGTTGGTTGTGCATTTGATTTGAATTCTCAGGGGTTCTTCGGTTGATTGTAGGTTGAATTGCTTGTGGAGTGCCAGGTTTCAATAAATTTGCAAGTGGTAGTGTGGCCGATGAATCTTGTATTGCTCCAATCACAGTTGGGGCTGTTTAGTGTCAGTGTGGGTAGAGATTAGGGATTCGGATCATGGCATTTGACTGCAAGCTGGTGTTCATGGATCCTGATTTTCAAATGATGTGATGTTTATCCCACACAGAATTGGCTGCAATTGTTACAGTTGTTTTTGTAAATTGCATTGTTTCTTTCATCCTTCTGTATCATCTCTTTGGTTCTGGATAATTCCTGGCAGATTGTAGCTGTGGTTTTGTGAGCTATTGTTATTCCTAGAGGTTTACACTTTACAAAATCAGCTGTAACAATTTCAACCAATTCTACGGGGGACAAACCTCACATCAACCGAAAAGCAGAATTCATGAATACCAGCTGGCAGTCAATCGCCATGATCCCAAATCCTTAATCCCTATCCACACTGACATCAAACAGCACCAATTTGATTGGAGCGATACAAGAATCATCGGCCACACTACCACCCACCACACTTCAGGTTTCACCTGATGTGACCCACACCTGACCCCTCGCAAGGGCTTCACTTGACATAACTCACACCTGACCCTCACCTGATGTGACCCCTCCATTACAAGACCTACTGATATCTCAAAGCCCTTATAAGTAGAAGAACACCAACACTGACATTCCATAAATTCCACTTTAGAAGTTACCTCACCTGGTAACGAAATGTTCAGAAACTACCCATAAGCTCGGAGAATGAATCTCCACTCTCACTTTTAGCCATATAAAAATATTTCTTTCAAGTCAAAACCAGAAGTTTCCTGTGTATATATTTATGTAGTTTTCTTAACAGCAATATGAAACGGCTTTGCAGCTGCCATTTTCTGAGGTGTTTTTATTTTTATTTTTTCTCAATCCCAGAAGTGAATTTTTCCCATTCAAATACTATCGGGCTTGCTTAGCTTTTGGGGATCACCCAAACTCAGCCAAATGCTGCTGCTGCTGAAATTGGTTACCTACAAGGCTTTATTTTAAAAATACTTCATGTAGGTATTGAGGATTAGTGTCAAAATGCAGATCACAAAAAGAGACGAGCTATATAATACAGACTCTCTGAACTGTAAAAATTACAGTAGCTTCTCCCAAGGAATCATGATTGGATAACATACTTGTAAATAAATGGATCTGGTGCCTATTGTATAAATCAAACTCCAGAAATTACCATTGTAATTATGAATCAAGATATAAAGATACTATCTGGAAATAATATATTATGGATAACTTTGATATTAACAACCAGATAATTAAAGGCAATTGAGAAGAGGTAGGTTTTTTTCCTGCAATTTGTTCCTCCAGGTCTAAGCAGATTATTACAAGGCTATTGGGAATGTATGCCTAAATGTCAACAAATGTAAATTAGCTATGGATGATTATAATAAATTATGATTACTTTTTATTGAAATGCCTATATTTTATGGTATGTATGTATGTATGTATGTATGTATGTATGTATGTATGTATGTATGTATGTATGTATGTAATTCATATAGCCACCAATCTCCCAAGTAAATGACTCTGAATAGATACAACAAAACTAAACATATATGGAATTTTGATAAATATTTATGTATATACAAATATTATGTCTGTATCTTTAAAAAAATATTCTTTCTAACTTTCTCTGGTATTTATTTTTTGTTTTATATTCAGTTAATAAAAACATTTAAAAAAATAAAAGCTACTACCCTAAGTGTTTAAAATATGTGCATTCAAAAGTATATGTAGCAGCGATGGGTTGCTCCTGGTTCCACCAGGTTTGGCAAACCGGTAGCAGCGGTGGCAGGAGGCTCCGCCCATCCACCCAGGATGCTTGTGTGCAGAAGCAGCGTGCACACAAGTGCACACATAAACCAGTAGCAACGGGATTTAGAACCAACTACTGATATGTAGTATGAAGCTCTGGTTGCCTGTATCTCTCGCGAAGGAAGGCAAATATATGTGTCCCGGGATAATGTTGCAGGATCCAATCTGAGTCAATCATTGGGTCCAAGGTTTATTCTTCCAAGGTTTCGGGCTTGTGCTGGAAGTTTCCTGGATGATCCAGCTTGAGTCTGAAAGCTTGGAAGAATGAAATTTTGGTCCCAGTAACTGATTCAGATTAAATCCTATATATACAGTAATTAGCAAGATTGCTGACCAAACAGGACATTATGTTTGTATTACATGTATTAATCAACCCATTTATTTCCAGTTCTACTTTTCTTGATTTGAGCCTTAAGGTAAGTTGGGCTGATAGAGAATGACTGGCCCAAAAGTCATGCCTAAAGCAGGTTAAAAGTAGATTTTGGCATGTTTTCATTCTTCAGTCCTTCAATCAATATAATATCAATGCATATTTATTTATTTTGTATTGGAGCCTTTTAATAAATCTTATTTCCATTGTTTCAGTTTTCTCCTATTTAACAAATACTTAAATCTGATTAATGGATACATTCGAACACCAGTTTGGTCTAGTGACTACGTTTGGTCTGGAAGTTATTAGGAATCTGGATTTGGGCTCATAATATCAATAGATACAAGCTCATAAAGTGTTCTAGAAAAATATTTTCTTCTGAAGAGCAATACAGAATCCCTTAAATCAGGTACATTCAAATGTTTCTGGAATTGTGCAGCACATTTCAAATCACCTGCTCCTAAATCAGGTTTTTCTTAGCAACTGTTGCTCCATACACCTATTAACATATCTTTCTGCCATAATAGTTTCCCCCTTTTATTTCCATTGCAGCTTTAGCCTAGAATTACAGCATTTGTATTTAGGCCAACAACATAAACAAAAATGTAGGTTAATTACCAAGCTGTGTGTTTCAACTGAGAATTGATTTGTGACTGCAGATGGTAACAGACATCCTCTCTGGTTCCAACTTCCTATTTAAAATGACCTGCCTTGGTTGGTGATTGATGTTAAGCTCTGTGTACACTAACTATTCCACGCTGCTCATTAATTAAATACTGTTTTTTTTCTTGTTATATGTGGTGCAAAATCGTTGACTACAATCATAGACCACTATGTGTGTGTGTGTGTGTGTGTGTACGTGTGCGTGCATGTATAAACAGGATGCTAAAAAAATATCAGTACCCATCACTGATTCTGTACATCTGTGCCATCACATGCCATACTTTATTTGATTTTGAGGAGGGGGGGAAACTATGGTTTATCTATCTCAAGGTAGCCCCTACGCATGTCAATTATTTTGTATGACTGTTGTCCTATGAAAATGGGTTACCACTGCATGAGAAGGACGTAGACAAGAACATGCAACTAATTCCACTGGGAGATAAATAGAAATCAGAAACTTCACAATCAATCCCAGTTTACCTGCTGGGATAAACCTATCTTATCTGCCATTAAATATTCAGAACACCTTTTTTTAAAAAGCATAGATTCTGTTTCTTCAATAGATTAGATTACAGATTAACAGAGTTGGAAGGGACCTTACAGGTCATCTAGTCCAACCCCCTGCCCAAGCAGGATACCCTACATCTGCCTCTACCTAGGATTGAACTCACAACCTCCTGATTGTGAGGCAAGAGCTCTACCTCTAGGCCACAGAGAGGGAACAGTACTCTAAGATTTTCCTGACTCTGAACCCAAACTTCCCAGAGGATTGTTTGGTTAGTTTGGTTAGTTTGGCCCTTTGCAAGAAACACACATATGAGCACACAATATGTATTTGCACTAAAAAATTCCAGGACTGTAGTAAATTTTTTAACAGGAAAATGCCGTTTTCTCATGTTTATATTAAGATTAGAATGCTTGCTATTCTCTGTTTTTTCAAAGCAAGATGTCAGTAAATTTTTTATGTGTTGTTTCTGAAAATTATAATAAGGAATAGCACTGAGAGAAGACAACTTCATGGAAGCAGATACTTGTTGTAAGACACTTTCTCATAGAATCATTGATAATTCAGTTGATTACACATGCAGAAATGAAAATATATGTCTATATATAAAACGCTTGGGTTTGGAATCTTTATATCATGTTTGAATTACAGGAAGTACACAGAATATTTTTTAAAATCTGCTTTTCAAATTGTTATTTTTAGTTTTGATCTGGACATTGTTTTCAAAATTAGTTACTTGCTAGCCTGCTACAAAGAAAAATTTCTTTGTGTTATATGTGAGTTATAAAGAAATCAAGATATACATACACACATATATATATATATATATATATATATATATAATGTAACATTTTTTGCTGATAAATGAAAATAAATTATATATATATATATATATATATATATATATATATATATATATATATATATATATATATATACACACACACATATATACATATATACATATATACATGTATATGTGTATATGTATGTATACATACATACATACATACATACATACATACATACATACATACATACATACATACATACATACATACATATATATATATATATATATATATATATATATATATATATATATATATGAATGACTTTAAATCTTGCCAAGGTGATTTGGAATTGCTTTGTACCTAAGATGGGACTAGAACTCAAGGTCTCCCAATTTCTAGCCTGCTACCTTAACCACTACACCAAACTGATTTCATTGTATGCATACTCTTTTTCACATTTTATACATTACCCCTTTAAAATATTAGCTTCTATTGTTCATTATCCACGACATAAAATGCAAAGTAATATTCCCTACAGCTCTAGGTATCAGCAGGCTTGGATCCAGTCCAATCTGAAAACTTAGAGATGTCAATGGCTCCATCTCCCAAAATTCTTAGCCTATCTGGCCACAAGCCATATTACCTAAAAATTACCTAAGTTGTTTTCCAAACTCATCCAGGAATGTAACACTGAAGAAGGCTATTAACAGGAGTCTTTTCAAATGTCTGAAAAGATGAACAAATACTCATCCATTCTAAGATACTTTTGCAATATTTTTAGCAGCAAGAACCAGCCAAAGCACATGCACACTGAAATTAGTTTGACTTTCAAGTTCTTAAGTTTGGTATATTGAACAAAACGTATCAGGCCTCCCTCATCTATGACAGTCGTCCTAGAGAGCAAAAGTCTTTCCGGTTCAACATCCTACCTTCCACAGGACTAATTCAGAAACAGGATGTAATTGCCAATCCCTTTTCTTAATTCTCTAGCAGTTGATAAGAGCTTTTATTTAAATCTAGAAGGAGCATGTCACAAACATGATTATTCATTGTTAGCTGATCTTTGCATGATGCAGTGAATACAAATTGCATTTGTTCAAATTACCCCATCTAATTAGTCCATGATTCAGTGTGTTGTGCAAATCCAGAACAAGGGTTTATTGACTAAGCAATGTTTCTATTACATATGGGTAAACATATCATACAAACTGAGCCACTGGTAGCTTTATTCCCCATGATCTTTCTGTTCATTTTTAAAAGGCATTTAAATGGTATCTTTTGGTGGAAAAAAACATTTTAACAAAAAGCAAAATAAGTGTAACAACCCCTTACTAGACAACTTTTTATTTTAAAAACAAAGCAAAGACAAAAAAGTTGCAATCCTGTTGCTGAACATTTCAACCACACTGCAACCTCCTGCCCTACAACAGAGTGTGGTCTGCAGCTAAAAAATATCTGCCTGTCTCAGCTCCACAAAGAAGCGGAGGGGCAAAATCCAAAAAGAAAAGTATTTGGGCAAAATTAGTATCTAATATAAATACATGTTCACATAAATCAGGGGTGGGTTCCACTTACCTTCCCTACCGGTTTGCATCGTGATGGAAGTGCGCATTTTGCTTCACTCACGCACGCCCCCATCACGTCACGCAAAACAGCCAGAAATGATCCTCTGCGCATGCGCAGAAGCTTTTACACATGCACAGAGGTTTTTTTTGCAAGCCACAGCGACCGGAGGACTGGTTCAGGAACGTGGACCACCAGTCATCGCTGCCGGTTCAGCGAGCAGCGGTAAATTTCTGCTACCGGTTCTAAAGAACCGTTCTGAACCAGCAGCAACCCACCACTGACATAAATGTAATATAAGAACATGTGTTGCCCTTGTAAGAGCATTCTATGTAATATATCCCATAGAGAGAAGCATTATCTATATTGCTAAAATGCTGCAGCCACTAAGCTAATTCTGGTTAATTCTGCAATCTTCCACAAAAATAGAAAGAAAAAGTAGTATTACAGATAATTTCTCTAATTTTCATTCCACTGAAAATTGCCCTAACATAGCACTGTATTCCCAAAGTAGTAAAAAAAATGCGAACAGTAATATATTTCAAGTTAGAGAGTTAAAAATACAATTTTATTATTTTAGTATATCACATTTTCATTTAAAGTTCTTCTGTAATTGATTTTGTAGAATTAAGAAACAACAAACTAAGCTTATGTGTCACACTAGCTAGTTCCACAGATTCAGTGGGGCTCATTTCCAAATCCCCTTACCTGAATTTGGCATATTCTTGTGGCCTTCTATTCCAGGTACAATTCTGTAGTTTACCAACTATTTGCAAATAATAATCTTCAGAATATCTAGAAGAAAAAGAATTCAACACATGAAGCAGATGGTTATATTAACATTTCTTTCTCAACATCTGATGAAATAGATATGTAGAGTTGAAAAGACAAGCTTGCTAAGAAAAACAAACAAACCTGGTCTCCGTGGTAAGAGAAAAAGTAACCTTGCAAAGTTTTACTTTCTTTGTGGCTTGTATTTTATTTATTTACATTTATATAACTGCCCATCTGATAAGCAACTGACTCTGGACAGCATAGAACAAAATTAAAATAGAACTAAAAGCATACCCATTATAGGATACACCAATAAAACTAGTGCATCCAACCTTTTGGCTTGCCTAGGTTGCATTAAATGAATTGTATATAATATACTGTAGTTAATGTATAAAACCGTTTCACCCCACTGGGATTGGCCCTTACCACTCATGCCATCAAAGAAGACATGCTGCAGATCCCATTAGCCTGATTATTTCAGCTGGTGGGGTCCAGGAGGAGGGCGCTTTTTTGCTCCTGCCCTCTAGAACATTTTGCCCCCCCCCCAATGTGAGGTTGGCACCAACCCTCCTATCTTTTCATAAGGGCCTAAAGATGTGGCTTTGCCAGTCGGCTTGGGGACTCAGTGGTGAACAATGCAATGGAGGTGGTTGATTGAGTAATAACAAATCCCACCACTGCTCCATTCCACCCCCATCCTTCCCATGTGTATATTTGGTTTTAAGGTTTGATTTTAACATTTTATGTTTTAACTAAGATATAACTGTAGAGTTACCCCTATGGTAAGATGGGTGGCCTATAAAATTTATAAACAAACAAACAAACAAACAAACAAACAAACAAACAAACAAACAAACAAACAAACAAACAAACATGGCCCAAGGTTGGATATACCTGCTGTAAAACCACTAACATTTTGCTACAATGAAGGAATGTATGCTAATATTTTTAATTGATGTAAATTCTACAAATTGAAATGTTCCAGCATAACATAGGAGAAAGAATATCTTAGACACAGGAATTAGAGAAATAATACATTTATCATGTCTAGTAGATAAATGCCCAACTCCCTAGAGTCCCTAGGGAGTTGGGTGGCATAGAAATATAATTAAATAAATATGATTAAATAAAAAAATAAAAAAATAGTAGGACATAATAATAACTTCCAAAATAATTCAGTCAATAGATTTCAAGTAGTTATACAGGGCACATTGTAAGGTACTTTATGTTACCAGTTCTATGGCTTGAGAGTTTGACTCTTTATTTATATATATGTACTGTACATACAAAGGTTTAGATGCCACTTACCTGAGATCCAAGGCCTTTACAAAAATACTATTCAAATAAAAATACTGAATTTCTAAAAGAAAAAAAAATCAATTCAAGGCAGCCCTTACATCATTCTCAACTGCTATTTATAGATTGTTCATGTCTTTCTTATTCGCTTGCTATACTTGTCCAAAGTGCAACCGAAAAATAATAATTTATTTATTCATGACAATTTAAAATTATGCTTTCTATTTCACATCCAGAATAAGGGGCATGTATTCTACTTTACACATACACCACAACTGTTAATTTAATAATAAGGGAAGGGACCTTGGAGGTCTTCTAGTCCAACCCTCTGCTTACCGCAGGAAACCCTACACTACTTCAGACAGATGGTTATCCAACATCTTCTTTAAAACGTCTAGTATTGGAGCATTCACAACTTCTGGAGGCAAGCTGTTCCACTGATTAATTGTTCTGTCAGGAAATTTCTCCTTAGTTCTAAGTTACTTCTCTCCTTGTTTAGTTTCCACCTATTACTTCTTGTTCTACCCCCAGGTGCCTTGAAGAATAGTTTGACTCCCTCTTCTTTGTGGCAACCCCTGAAATATTGGAACACTGCTATCATGTCTCCCCTGGTCCTTCTTTTCGTTAAACTAGACTAAGGTGACCAGATTTTAAAATTGCTAAAGAGGGACACCATTGACCGGGGGGGGGTGTCGGTCAGGTGG
Organism: Diadophis punctatus similis; assembly: GCA_023053685.1. Classification (NCBI taxonomy): domain Eukaryota; kingdom Metazoa; phylum Chordata; class Lepidosauria; order Squamata; family Dipsadidae; genus Diadophis; species Diadophis punctatus. The sequence continues at coordinate 27,668,792 of JALIGW010000007.1, read as the reverse complement.
GTTCCTGAGGGGTGGGTTCCTGAGGGGTGGGTTCCTGAGGGAGGGTCTTCTCCTCCTACTTTCTAACTCCTTCCCTCCTCCTCAACCCTCTCTACACCTTCTCTTCCTCCCCTTCTACTTCCTCTTTCATTTTCTTTGCCTTTCCTGGAGTGCTTTTATACTAAACTCATTTTATATTTGGCAGACTGATGCTAATTCCAATTTTAAACTAATCATATCTCTTTTTTTAAAAAAAACCATCATTATAGTTATATTATTATTTTTTATGTTATACTCTCTTCTAGGTACATGCTGCTATTTCCATCTTACCTCCCCAAAAAAAGAAAAAAGAAAAAAAGAAAAAAAATCTAATTTCTAGTTTTGTCATCTGGGATATGCACCAGTTAATTCCAAATTTTCATCCAAATAGATCGCTATTCGCTTAACTTTCCAAGATAGTTACTGTCTCCTGTTTTTTAATTTTAAGCCAAATTGCTTCCTTTAATTCTTTAATCTCTTTATTCATTGCTTCTGTTTTTTATCCTTTGTTCTATCAAAAAACTAAATGCCCAATTATTCTTTTAATTTCTCATATTAATCATCAAAATTCTGTCTAATTTTATCCACTATAAATATTCAACAAGTAGTAAAGAAAAAATAAAATATAAAAAGGAAAGGAAAAAATCCAAATCAATTAACTTATCAACTCTCAGTTTAATAAATTTTAAAGTAATTAACATTCATATTTCCTGTTCATTATTTAATATTTAAGTAATTTCCCTTAAATTCTAGTGATCATATTTATTCCATATTTCTCTTATTGTCATTGTTTTATCCACATTATTCCAAAAGATTAAACATTATTAATCTTTATAAAAAGAACGAAAGAGAAGAAAAAAAATCTTTGAATTTCTAACGTTATATTAATTATACACAATCATAATATATCGTTTCATTTACTAATCATCAAAATTCTTTCTAAATTTATTCAATTACATATTCAACTCTTAAAATAATACATTTTTCCCCTTTAAGATTTTTTCATTTGAACAAATTTCATATGTGAAAAAATAAATTGAAATAAATGGAAAAAAAATACACAATCATAATACATCTTTTGAGCTCTAATACTTATATTTATCATTCATACTTCTCATCTTAATTAACTTTGTTATATCTAAAATATCAAATCTTTTAATTTGTTAAACAATATTAATCTGTATATAAAAAAACAGAATTTTTTTTCTCTTAATAAGATAATTTTAAATTAAAAAAACATTTCTATAATATTCCAATATCATCATCCATTCCCTTTTAGTTTCTCAACTACTTTGTTTATATATATATATTTCCTCCACCCCATCTGCTTAATTTTTTTTCATCTTTCTTTTAATTTTGTACCAATAAGTTCTCTTTCCCCACGCTCTTTTCCTCTCTCTTAATTTTACTTTCTGTATATATTTAATTTTCTTCATTCCTTTTTCCATTTTATATATCTCAAAATCCTTATCATCAATCTGAACATAATTATTCTTGATATCTTTCTCTGTTATCATTATCACTGTTATCTTTATCTCTATTTTCACTGTTCAGTCCAGTAGAGTCATTGTCATTAATCATTAATCAGCATTACATTTCTTTCTTTCTTTCTGTCTTCCTTCCTAACTTTTCTTTCTTTCTGCCTTCCTTCCTTCCTAACTTTTCTTTCTTTCTTTCTGTCTCTTCCTTCTTCCTTCCTTCCTTCCTTCCTTCCTTCCTTCCTTCATCTTTCTTCTTTCCTAACATCTTTTTCTTTCTTTCTGTCTTCCTGCCTTCCTAACCTCTCTCTCTCTCTCTCTCTCTCTCTCTCTCTCTCTCTCTCTCTCTCTCTCTCTCTCCTTCTTCTTCTTTCTTCTTCTTCCTTCCTTCCTTCCTTCCTTCCTTCCTGGCTGTGGAGAGGAGCTGGCTGAAGAAGATCCAGCAGCAACCAACCTACCGAGGCGCCTGGAAGACGGGAAGCCGTCAGCCCAGCCAGGGGGGAGGAGGAGGAGAAAGGCGGTGATTTAGCCCATCAAGCGCACTCTACTTGGCGGCTCTCGGATGGAACGGCAGCGCGCGCGGAAGGAATGCCAGAGGACGGCGTCGAGCACACGAGGCTCTCACGGGCAGCCGCGCTGACACTGCCTCCGCCGAGGAGGAGGGGGAAAGGGAAGGAAAGCGCTCCCGCAGAGCATCCCAACTGCAAGTTATCGTCGCCCGTCCTGCCCAAGTGGCCGCGCGACGTGACCCTGGAGCCGGATGGGCACAAGGGCAGGAAGAGAAAAAGAAAGAAAAGGTGATGCCCCGCTCGCTGGGCGCCTCTGCGCCGCGGTCGAAATCACTTCCGTTCGCTAAAACAGCATCACCTTTTCTTTTTCTCTCTCTTCCTGCCCTTGTGCCCATCCGGCGCTTTCCTTTCCCCCTCCTCCTCGGCGGAGGCAGGGTCAGCGCAGCTGCCCGTGAGATGACTCGGCCGGCGCCCGCTGTCACCTGCCGCTGCCTGGAGAGCCTCAGCGCCGTCCTCTGGCTTTTCTTGAGCGTGCGCTGCCGTCCCGCTCGCCGGGCAGAAAAGCTTCTGTCCTTTGGATGATTGCAATGCGCCACTTGCAATCATCCAATGCGCCACGTTTGGCGCATGCACCACGGTTTGGCCACCCCTGATATGGAGCAACTTTTTTTCAATCCACCCCATCCTCTGAAATCCAGGCCACGTATTTACGGGGGAAGCAGAAGGCGGCAGCAAGGTTTCCTCCCCACCCCCCCGGTAGCTCGCCCTCGTTTCTTCCCTCGTTCGCCTTCCTCATCTCTTTTCCCCCACCTAACTCGGCTTGTAGTCGGAGAGCCGAGCGAGCCGCCCTCTTTGACGGTGCCGTGTGGACGCGCCTCTGCCCCCCCTTTCAGGCCCGTCCTCCCCGGCTGCTTGAAGTGAAGCCGACCTTCCAGAAAGCGCTTCATGCCGCCTCAAAACCTCGGCTACTGCTACTAGCATGACTAGGAAGACCCTTGGCCTTGCACCCCCTTGGCAAGTCCCCCTGCCTTAAACAATTAAAAAAAAAATCCTACTGTATGGCGGCTCAGCAATGGCGGCCGGGAGCAGGCTTCAGGCGGCAGGGGGTTCGGCCAGCAGCGGGCAGGAACGGTCAAAGAGGGCGGCTCGCTCAGCTCTCCGACTACAAGCCGACTACAACAAGGTGGCAGCGTGCAGCGAAATGGCGGCGGCGGTGGCGGGGAGCACTTTTAACGCTCCCCGCCTGATGTGAAGCCGCCGCTGATTGGTCAGAACAGTAGAGTAGACTCTCTGCTCTGACCAATCAGGGCCGGCTTCAAGGTGACCAGACGTCCCGCTGTTTATTTTAAAAAATTTTTTGTTGTCGGGCAAACTTTGAAAAAATCGGGACTTTTTAAGAGGGCGGGCGGGACGCGGGACAAATGATTAAAAAGCGGGTCTGTCCCGCCAAAATCGGGACATCTGGTCACCTTAAACTAGACATACCCAGTTCCTGCAATCGTTCTTCATATGTTTTAGCCTCCAGTCCCCTAATCATTTTTGTTGCTCTTCTCTGCATTCTTTCTAGAGTCTCAACCAGCGGTGGGTTCCTACCAGTGCGGTCCACTCTATAGCACCTGTAGTGGCCCGTTGGTGACGTCACAGTACCGGTGCAGTCGGTTGCCGGTGCCTGGGCGCTGCCATTTTTAAAAAAAAAAAATAATTAAAAAAAAAATTTTTTTCTGCGCATGCCCAGAAGCCGAGTTTCCGGCACTGCTCATGCACTGCCTTCCTACCCCACAATGAGTCCAAGCAGGGGAGGATGGCTGAGGAGCAAGTGAGATGCTGAAAGAATGGGCGGCAGGAGCTATCTCCATTCCCCTCCATTCAGCAGTCCGAGAAGCCACAAACGCGCGGTGATGATCCTAGACATTTTTGCACGTTTGAGGCTTCTCGAGCTGCGGAGGGGAGGGGGAATGGGCAGCAGGACCTATCTCAGTTCCTTCAGCAGTCCGAGAAGCCACGCCCACCCGGTCACATGGCTGGCAAGCCATACCCACAAAATAAGCCACGCCCACAGAGTGGTAGTAAAAAAATTAGGAACCAGCCCCTGGTCTCAACATCCTTTTTACATCGTGGCGACCAAAACTGAATGCAGTATTCCAAGTGTGGCCTTACCAAGGCATTATAAAGTGGTATTAACATTTCGTGTGATCTTGATTCTATCCCTCTGTTAACGCAGCCTAGAACTGTGTTGGCTTTTTTGGCAGCTGCTGCACACTGCTGGCATATATTTAAATGGTTGTCCACTAGGACTCAAGATCCCTCTCACAGTTACTACTGTTGAGCAAGGTACCACATATACTGTACCTGTGCATTTTGTTTTTCTTGCCTAAATGTAGAACCTTACTTTTTTCACCATTGAATTTCATTTTGTTTGATAGCACCCAATGTTCAAGTCTCTCAAGATCCTCCTGTATCTTGAGCCTATCTTCTGGAGAGTTGGCTATTCCTGCCAGTTTGGTGTCATCTGCAAATTTGATGAATTCCCTCTATGATCAACCTCTATTTCAGAAGCAAGAAATCTTTTTGAGCTAGGATTTAATATAAATGAAATTAACACTGAGTTAATTGCATATCTTAATATGATTATTCCCTTTGAATTGAATGATTTCTGTCTTCCATCAGGCACCCATGGACTTCATGGTTATGTGAAAGCTTTTCCAATCAATCCTGAATGGGACATACATTTCACTGCACCAGAGAACATTCAGGTTCACAGCCTAAATTAAATCTAAAGAAAGATCTGGAAATCCTGCCTGAAACGGATTCTGAAACAAGGATCTTTTCCCATTTTTGTGCCAAATATATCTTCTTGTTGTTGAATCAGGTCCTTAAAACATTAATGAGAAAGACAATCTCTGTGAAGGCAACATAGAATGGCACATTGCCTTGAATTTTCATTGATTTATTTCTTGGCGTCTTTCCACAAGCTTTTGTGTCCAAAGCTAGTGTTCTGAATACTTTTTTAAAAAATGAACATTTATCTGCTGAGACACATTTTCACAGAACACATTCATATGCAATGAGCCATCTAAAGGTTACAAAGATGGCAACAGAATAATTTGTTTTCCTATAATAATGCATCTTGCATAGAGTGTTTGTTCAGAATGTAAAAAAAAATAGTGGGTTAGGGTTAAGAATTAGTTTTCTTTAGAGAAACTATGCTGAAATCCATGGAGCCTATGTATGTTATTAGCATTAATAACTTGAAAATCCCATATAATGTATTCCAACTAAGAGGAATTTACAGTACAACTTTTCAAATATTTTTAAACTTCAATTGTTAGCATTTTAATGCCATATTCAGCATCGGTATTCATCTGGCTAGTGTCCTGTCAGTGTGTGAGAGTTGAGGGGTATTTGAAAACTCAAACAGTATTTGCTGTGTGAGCAAGAAGGAGACAGGAAGGAGCCTGGCTGTGGCTTAGCTCAACTGTTCTGTAATAAAGCTGCTTGCTGCTGTGGAAGTAAAACTGAAAGTGAAACTCCTCTCCTCTGCTTGTGTTTTGCATTTGGAAAAGATTTGCTTTCAGGTGGGAAGGGGGAGTAGAACTCCTTAGCATCAGAGTGTGTTAATAATAGTATAGGAAATACTAATGCTCTGATGGTCATTTTGAAAAATCCTTTCTTAGTGAGCATCTAGAAGGCAAGAGGAACATACATGGCAAATTTCAAGTTTGTAGGCTTTGCGGTCCTGGATATTTTGTGGTAATGCATGAGTGGCATTTCGCTTTTATATATAGAGATTATTCATGCTTGTATACTCCAGAAATACAGAAAGTATTAAATACTTTATTTTAAATGCTCTTAAAATAAACATTTCAGTGTAGCATTCAATAAATGTTTCTGTAGAAACCAATTCTCCAATATTGTTAATTTTACTAAGCTTTCTGTTTTATGGAAATCTTACGATCAGACTATCATTCAGCAGAGCAGAGAAAAAAGAGCGAATAAGAGAATCTATTCAGCCATTCCTTTAGTTATGCTGGTTATCATCATATGACAGAAAAATAATTTACTTAGAAGCCTGAAGCTTAAGGGAAGAAATTTCTATAAATTAAGGGATAGACTATAAAGCTGATATTACAGAAGGGGGAAAAGTGGCTTGGGGCAATGATTTCATCTACAGAAATTCCTGCCAGTTTACAATGGGAAGTTGTTGCCTAAAGACATTCACTGGCTGGGGATAAGAAAATGAGAACTCTCCGGTTCCGGAAGAAAAGTCATTAACTGGCAACATAATAGAAAATGGCTGCTGCAACATTCAGTTCCAGAGAATCTCACAATCTGAATACCACTTTTAAAACCATTAAGTAGGAACCTGATATTTCTACATATTCTCTAGAAATCACGATAGATGCAAAAGGTTTAGGAACAGCCTTAGGGGTACGAGGCCTTGAAAAGATTTGTGGAGTCCTAAAGAAACACTTTAGCTCAGAATATAATGGGAAGGAAGATGCTCTGAAGCTTGAAGCTTGAAATTCAGAATCTAAATAGCTTAGACCTATGAAATAAGCATATGCTCTGGACCAGGGGTGTCAAACCCGCGGCCCATGGGAGATGCGTGATGTGCTGGCCATGCCCACCCCCCATTTTAGCAAAGGAGGAAAAAGTCACGATACGTCATGTGATGACAATGTGTTTGACACCACTGCTCTGGATGGTGCTTTCATTCATAGCAAGTATAGTTTCGATTATCAAGTACAGGAACAATTATCTTATAGATTGGCCTAAGATATAACAAGATGATACTGCTCCCCATTCCATTTCCAAATGCCAGCTGGACTGGCAATCCTTTCTTTGGCTTTAGCATTGGGAAAAAATTCCTTAGATGTTTCTGGAAGTGGCACATAAGCTTCAGCGTCAGAATACAGTCTTAGTCGCCTTCTGATTCTTCCAGCTTCTTGAACTGAAACCTAATTCACTCTAATTGAACCCTGTCTAATCAATACCTTGTTAATAAATGTTTATAGAAATTACTTGAAAGAATGGTGGATAAGACACTACTTGTTTTTTGCTTCAAACTTACCATATTTTTCGGAGTATAAGACGCACCGGAGTATAAGATGCAACTTAGTTTTTGGGGAGGAAAATAGGGGGAAAAAATCTGCCTATCAGGTATTCATCTGGCTAGAGTCCTTAGTCTGTTCAGCTTCAGCACATTATTTTATCCCCTGGTTAGGGCTTAAAAAAACCTTATTCAGAAGGTGTAGCAATGAAAACAAGCCTGCAAAGACTTAGAACTGGGAAAAAACTTCTTCAGAGAGAGTAGCAATGAAATAAGCCTGCAAGCCAAGAAGATTGTTAGCACCTTGTTAGGGCTGGGGGAAAAAAGCTTCAAAAGCTACATTCGGAGTATAAGATGCACCCAAATTTTCAGCCTCTTTTAGTGGGGGAAAGGTGCATCTTATACTCTGAAAAATGCACTATATACCCTGTTTCTCCCAAAATAAGACATCCCCTGATAATAAGCCCAATCAGGCTTTTGAGTGTATGGCAATAAGGCCACTTATTTCAAGGTTCAAAAAAATATAAGACAGGGTCTTATTTTGGGGAAAACACGGTAGTATATCCAAGTGAGGTAGATTTATTTCCAAGGCAGGAAGTCTAATTAGCCAAAAGCCAACTATCACTTAGTCCGTAGTGTGAGAAAGACAAGATAAAGGATCCATTAAGACAAGAGGAAAAAGTAGGGAAAGGAATGGGTAGATTTCTACTTTTGGGGATAGAGGAAGTTATTGCATTTATGTATTGATTCAAAATTGAAGTATATAAAGACACTGCCATGCTGAGAAGGGGAATGGGACAACTTACCACAGCCAATTCACTGCAGCCAACTCACCACAGCCAACTTGCCATAGGAAAATTCACCAAGGCCAACTTGTAGCAGGACAACTCAGTGCAAGACAATTTAAAATTCAATTTAATTATTTAAAATAAATAACAATTATTTTAATTTTTGCCATTCATATTTTGTTCTGTCCCTCCTTTTGCATCCTTTCTTCAATTATTGTACTCCACTATTTCATTGAAAAAGCAAAGATAAGAATTAGTATCATCCATAAAGTATACACCTGTAGATGCATCCAGAGAAATATTATGGTTCAGAAACTCTTAATTCTTTACGCTTATGCAGAGATGGAATGGAATCCACTTAATGGTCTATAGCCGTGGTGGCGAACCTATGGCACGCGTGCCAGAGGTGGCACGCGGAGCCATAGAAGCCAGCATGTGAGGGTTCCCACCAGCAAACCGGAAGTGCAAAAAAACGCACTTCCGGTTTGCTGGTGTGCTGTTTTTTTGCACTCCGGAGTGTTCAGGGAAGCTCCCTGAAGCTCCGGAATGCAAAAAACTACAAAACGGACAAACCGGAAGTGCACTTTTTCGCACTTCCGGTTTGTCCATTTTGTAGTTTTTTGCATTCCGGAGCTTCAGGGAGCTTCCCTGAACCCTCCGGAGTGCAAAAAACAGCATACCGGCAAACCGGAAGTGTGTTTTTTCGCACTTCCAGTTTGCCGGTTTCGTCGTTCCAGGCTCCGGTAAGCCTTTGTGCGGGGGTGTGTGTGTGTGCGCATGCGCAGGGGGCAGCATGGGGGGGTGTTGTGCGCATGTGTGGGGGGGAGGGAATGGGTGTGGGCACATGAGCGCGCGCGAGCGTGCCCCCCCTTTTTTTGGCACGCGAGCCGAAAAAGGTTCGCCACCACTGGTCTATAGATATTACAAAAGCACATGGAATATAAGTGGTTTAATTTTGAAGTGTTAAAATGGATAACTAAGTGATAAAATAGATTTATACTACTTCTGATGAGGTTATAAGTGATAAAGATTTATGGAATCAGAACAGACTATAGTACATTATGGCAAAAAGTACTGAAGTTACTTATAAACAGCCTCTTGTCTATATTCTTAATACTTGAGTATGTCCTTTGTATTCCAATCCCATCTGAGAATAGTCAGTTACAAGGGACCTAGGTAGCTATACCCCAAAACTTCTGGAAAGCTCCAATTTGCTTAAAAATCATGCAAATACCAATCTGGTTAAGTGTATGTAAACAATCTCCAGCAAAATACTAAATCAACTGGTATCAGTGACAGACGATAAATCCTATACTCTACATAGACTGGTTTCCACAGTATTTATGATATTAAAGCAATCCTTGGAAATAATTCTGAAGGATACTATGGTGTCTGAAGAATAAGCAACAAGTCTTTCACTGTGAAGTTGCCAATTAGGAATTTATAACTAATAAATCCTGTCCTATTTTAGTTCTTTGACACTTTCTGTCACATTTTCTCTATGTCCTCTTTGATGTGAGGTCTCAAAATTATATTAAACTGAAGTTTTCTCACCTATACATCTTGCCTTCAACCTAGTAATACCATCTGAAGGAAATTCTTAGTTAGTCATCACTGTTTGACTTTAGATAGTAGCACAGGAGAAAGAAGATATCAGATTCTAATGTTCAGTGAAGCAGATACTGTTATTTACTGTGTTGCTTTGAAAGTTTTATTGTACATTCATAAAAGATCTATAACTGTAAGAAATCTTGATATAGGTCAAATTTTCTGAAGCTGAATTAGAATTATCAGCATGCTACAGTGCATAAAACCAAAATATGTAAATTAATGCAAGCTCTTAATTTTTGAATAAGGAATAGCTAAAGGTTTGGCTGCTTTTCTATGTAAATAGGCTCCAAAAGCATTCCATTTTACAGCTATTTATAAACTTCTGTAATGGCTGCCAAGGGTTATGGCAACTAACAGCTTGACAGACCGCTATTGACTCAACCTGACTTGTGTGCCTCAAAGCCTGACCCTGCTGAGTCAGTTGTTCTGGCTTCTTCTGGCCTGGAGGTCCAGTCTCCACTACTGTATAGCTGGGTGACTGTGATAATCAACTGTGTTGGGTTATTTGTCATGAACAATTCCTTGAAATATTATGTATGAATGTCTTGACATGGAGATTCTTCACCAAATGTGGAAATTTCCACCAAATGTGGAAAACTCTTTAAAATATCCATGGTTACAGCAAACCTCCTTCCCAGGCTGAAGGAAATCAACAACTGGCAGATGACCTGAATGTGTTTTACTGCAGGTATGAAAGGAAACTACAGCCACCTTTCTCCACAACCCCCATCTCAGACACACCAACAACAGCCAAGCCTCCTACAACTGACCCCATACCATTGGGTTCACAACCCCTAGTGATCACAGAAAAGGAAGTGCAAGACCTATTTCACAGACAAAAGCCAGGAAAAGCTCCAGGCCCAGACAAGTCTGCTTAAAAGTCTATGCTGACCAATTGGTTAGCCCAAATGTTCAGTAAATTGCTAGAGATGTGCTATGTTCCTTCTTGTTTCAAATGCTCTACTATCATCCCAGTGCCAAAGAAGCCCACCATCAAGGAACTGAATGACTACAGACCACTTGCTCTAACATCTGGAGTTATGAAAACCTTTGAAAGGCTAGTGCTGTCCCACTTGAAAACCATCAGCGATCCACTGTTAGACCCCCTGCAATTTGCATACCGAGCAAATAGATTAACAGATGATGCTGTTAATATGGCTCTGCACTACATCCTACAACATCTTGAATCTCCAAATACCTACACAAGGGTCCTCTTTGTAGACTTTAGTTCAGCATTCAACACCATCATTTCAGACACTCTTCTAACTAAACTAAATCAGCTAGCGGTACCTGAACACACTTATAAGTGCATCATAAGCTTCCAAACAAACAGGAAGCAGCAGGTGAAGCTAAGCAGAATCACATCAGATGTACAATTAGCACAGGGGCACCCAGGACTGTGTGCTCTCTCCACTTCTCTTCTCTCTCTATACCAATGACTGTATCTCTAGCAATTCATCTGTTAAACTACTGAAGTTCACAGATGACACAAAAGTAATCGGTCTCATTGGAGACAATGATGAATCCGCATACAGATAGGAGGTTGAACAACTAACCTTGTGGTGTGACCGGAACAATCTGGAACTGAACACATGCAATACTGTAGAAATGGTGGTAGACTTTAGGAGAAACCCTCCCATACTTCCACCTCTTACAATACTAGACAACACAGTATCAACAGTAGAGACCTTCAAATTTCTAGGTTCAACCATATCGCAAAATCTAAAATGGACACCTAACATCAAAAACATCATCAAAAAAGCACAACAAAGAATGTTCTTTCTGCGCCAACTCAGAAAGCTCAAACTGCCCAAGGAGCTACTGATACAGTTCTACAGAGGAATTATTGAGTCTGTCATCTGCATCTCTATAACTGTCTGGTTTGGTTCTGCAACCCCACAAGACAGACACAGACTTCAGAGAATAATTAGAACTGCAGAAAAAACAATTACTACCAACCTGCCTTCCATTGAGGACCTGTATGCTGCACAAGTCAAAAAAAGAGGCTGTGAAAATATTTACAGACCTCTCACATCCTGGACAAAAACTGCTTCAACTCCTACCCTCAAAACGCTGCTAAAGAGCAGGGGTCCCCAAACCTTTGGACCTCAGGGACCACCAAGGTCATAATTTTAAATTCTGTGGACCACCAAATTCATAATTTTAAATCCCACAGACCATAATTCATAATTTTAAGTCCTGCAGACCACTAATATGAATTTTTTAAAAAAAGATAAATACGTTTGTAAAATAATGATTAGAGAACTTCCATTTTATTAATATTAAATGCACCTATTGAATATAAGAATTATAAATGTTTATTTAATTATAATAAAATCATAAATGCTTATTTAATCATAACATTTAAAGGTTGTTTAATTGTAACAAAATTATTAAAGTTAGTGTAATTATTACAAAATAATTGAAGCTTATTTGACGGTGGCTTGCTGATGTTGTTGGGAAAGTCAGTCCCATATTCCAGAGCTGTAGCTGTAGTCCCTCCCCTCCCCTCCCCTCCCCTCTCCCCTCTCCCCTCCTCCCCTCTCCTCCCTTCCCCCCTTTCCTTTCCTTTACTTCTTTCCTTTCCTTTCCTCTTCTTCCTTTCCTTTCCTTCTTTCTTTTCCTCTTCTTCCTTTCCTTTCCTCTTCTTCCTTTCCTTTCCTTCTTCTTTCCTTTCCTTTCCTCTTCTTCCTTTCCTTTCCTTCTTTCCATTCCTCTTCTTCCTTTCCTTTCCTTTCCTTTCCTTTCCTTTCCTTTCCTTTCCTTTCCTTTCCTTTCCTTTCCTCTTCTTCCTTTCCTTTCCTTTCCTCTTCTTCCTTTCCTTTCCTTCTTTCCTTTCCTTCTTTCCTTTCCTTTCCTCTTCTTCCTTTCCTTTCCTTCTTTCCTTTCCTTCTTTCCTTTCCATCTCTTTCCTCTCCTCTCCTTTCCTTCTTTCCTCTTCTCTCCTTTCCTTCTTTCCTTTCCTCTTCTTTCTTTCCTTTCCTTTCCTTCCTTTCCTTTCCTTCTTTCCTTTCCTTCTCTTTCCTTTCCTTTCCTTTCCTTTCCTCTTCTTTCATTCTTTCCTCTCCTCTCCTCTCCTCTCCTCTCCTCTCCTCTCCTCTCCTCTCCTCTCCTCTCCTTTCCTTTCCTTCTTTTCTTTTTCCTTTTCCTTTACCTGGGTGGAAGAATTGCTTTGGGATGACCAAAGAGCCAGTCCTGTGACTACCACAGTTCTGGAATATGGGACCGGCCCATGGTGGGGCTGAAAATCTCTGCCATAGGGGGTGGCATGTGCAATGTGCAACTTTGCAGGTGGTGAAACGTGCAAAAAGGAGTGCAGCCCTTGCCGGTTGAAAAAAATAATGGTGCTGTTGTGGCAGGGTGGGGGCTCAAACCCGAAGCAGGGGTTGCGATGGCTGGAAGCTGCGGGAGCGAAGCACTACTTGCATTTGCACGGCATCAGTATTCTGCCATGGTATATTTGCACCAGCCGGTGGCGCAAGACAGCCCTCGTCTCCTGTTGCTTGGGACTCAGAGAGGTAAACGACATCTGGTCCGGGGAGCAGTGGAGTTTGCGAACTAGCATTACGGATGCTAGTTTGGCCCCTGCAAACTCTCATCTCTCGAGGAGCACTCACTGAAGCTGCACAGGAAACTTCGGCTGGGCTCCTCAATAGATGAAAGTTTGCAGGGGGCCAAGCTAGCATCTGCAATGGACAGCAAACTCTGGCTGCTCCCCGGACCGGATGCCATTTACCTCTCTGAGTCCCAAGCCACAGGAGATGAGAGCTGCCCTGCGCCACCAGCTGGCGCAAATATACCGAGGCGGAATGCTTATGCCACACAAATGCTGATGTCGCACTACAGCAGAGAGAAGCAGCCGGAGAGAATCTAGCAGGCGCTTTCTCTCAGGCCTCCCACCCAGAGACCTCGCAGAAGGAGATATGTAGGCCCAAAAAGTGGTTGAACCTCCCCCTGGCAGCTGTTTGGCTGAGCGTGGGGAGTTCTTGGTCTTACCTTCCTGTTCCAGCTCCTGTGGCTCGCACCACTATACTCAAGGTGAGATTTGCGTTCGGCCTTAAGAGTGGGGGCTGGTATGTGAGCGAGATGATGTTGGGCAGTGCAGCCTTGTGTTCCTGCACACAGTGTGGATTAATTGCTCTTGGCCATATCCGGCCCAGGGGCCAAGATTTCTCCACGGACCACCAAAATTTTCTCGCAGACCACCAGTGGTCTGTGGTTGGTGACCTATGCTATAGAGCACTGCACACCAGAACAACTAGACACAAGAACAGTTTTTTCTCGAACACCATCACTCTGCTAAACAAATAATTCCCTCAACACTGTCAAACTATTTACTTAGTCTGCACTACTATTAATCTTCTCATAGCTCCCATCACCCATCTCCTCCCACTAATGACTGTATGACTGTAACTTTGTTGCTTGTATCCTTACGATTTATATTGACTGGTTCCTAATATGATTTGATTGCTTATTTGTACCCGGACTATCATTAAGTGTTGTACCTTATGATTCTTGATGAATGTATCTTTTCTTTTATGTACACTGAGAGCATATGCACCAAGACAAATTCCTTGTGTGTCCAATCACACTTGGCCAATAAAAAATTCTATTCTATTCTATTCTATTCTATTCTATTCTATTCTATTCTATTCTATTCTATTCTATTCTATTCTATTCTGTTCTGTTCTGTTCTGTTCTGTTCTGTTCTGTTCTGTTCTGTTCTGTTCTGTTCTGTTCTATGGAATGTTGACATTGAAATAGTATTTGTTAATCAAAATACCAAAAAAGCTTGAACGGAAGTATGTTTCTCTTGATTTTTTGTCATCTAACAAAAGCAATAACACCATCAATAAAAGGCATCATACAAACATCAGTTTGGTATAGTAGTTAAAGTGCCGATCTAGAAAACTGGAGACTGAGATCCACATTTGGCATGAAAGCCAACTGAGCCAGTCATCCTTCTTTCAGCCCAACTCACTTCATAAGGAGAAGGAGTTGCTGTGGAGGAAACAGGAGTGGGAAGGGGTATTGGTATGTGTGCCTGGGGTTGTTTATGGAAAAAAGGATAAGAATGAGATAGATAGATAGATAGATAGATAGAGAGAGAGAGAGAGAGAGAGAGAGAGAGAGAGAGAGAGAGAGAGAGAGAGAGAGAGAGAGAGAGACAGACAGACAGACAGACAGACACACACACACACACACACACACACACAGAGAGAGAGAGAGTGAGAGAGAGAGAGAGACAGAGAGACAGAGACAGAGACAGAGACAGAGAGACAGATTAACTGACACATAGACAGATAGATATAAAATAAAATATTTTATAAAATATAAAAAATAAAGCCATGGAAATTTGAGCTTGTTTAAACTAGTAATATAAAAATCAGTATATAAGGAAGAAAACTCAACCATAGCCCCCCCCCCCCAAATGGCTATTAGCTGATAGCTTGTTTGATGTCATGCATCACTGCATTAACACAAGTGAGTATTTTTTATGAAATTACAGCATAAACAGATCTTCTAAAACTAAATAAACAGATGAAGTTCAATTATCCATTTTCCTCAACTATAAGTAAAAGTCCCACAGTATTAGAAATATATAGACTGTTAAGGCAGAGAGCTGGTAAACTACCAGCTATGTGTTCAGACTTCAGAGTAGCCATCTGTAATTTGGGAATATATTGAACTTCAGCTCCCAGAATTTCAAACAGCATGTCCAAATCTTGATCTTCCGGATGCAGAAAAATAACATATTTGGAGGGCATCACATGGAGCAAGGTTTTCTCAAAACATCACAGCCTCAGGCACATGAAGAGATAATCTGTAGCAACTAGACTTTTTCAACTGGCTGGTAGATTCAAACTCCTGGATTGGTTAGTGCTAAATCCAGCTTTTAGTTAATGAGTGTCTTGGATGTAATATCCTCTAGTACAGGGGTGGCCAAACTATGGTTCATTGAGGACCTGTGGACTTCAACTCTCAGAATTCCTGAGCCAGCCATGCATGCATGGCTAGCTCAGGAATTCTGGGAGTTGAAGCGCACAGGTCCTCAAAGAACCATAGTTTGGCCACCCCTGCTCTAGTACAACTATCATCTTTTCTACTGATATAGATAAGCTTTCCTTACAATGGCATCAGGCCATTGTGTTAGTGCCCACAATGCATCAGAATGATCTCAGTTGGTGGCACTGTGGGCAATTTAAAGCATGTGATTTGATAGTCCAACATAAGCAATAATCTAGGCCCTCATGCTTTCCATGGAGTGTCATTAGGGCAGTTTCCATACCAATCTGGACTCTATCCTTGCTTGGCCAATAAACAGTATTTTTGTACAAAGCATATTATCTCTACTCTAACCTCCATCTTCGTATCTAAATATATAACTCACCAGTGGACATACCTCTGAATAGGAAAATACATATTCCAGATAGAATTCAGGTGATTTTATATACTGCATGACATCAAATTTATAAAGCTACCTAAGTCAACCAACTCAGGACGGATACAACAAAACAGCTAATACAAAACACCCAATTATAAGCAAGGCCAGATAAAAATGAGAAAAGCAAACAAACAAAAAGGCACCAAAAACAATTTCTTACCCCAGGGCCTGGGGAAAGAACCAGACAATTAAAACTAATCTGCTGGGCAATGAAGTTGGGGCCATGTGAACCTCCGGAGGTATGTCATTCTAGACAGCAAATGCCATGACAGTAAGGTATGATGCTATAATAATTTCTCAGTGTAACCATATTTAGGTTAAATCCAAATCAGTAGTTGGCCAATTCAACTACTAAAAGATCTTGGCCAAGTTCCTATAAGGAGATGCCAATGGATTTCTCACACCTAAAATTGCTATACTATACACTTGTTCAGGATTGTAAAATTACCATTGCTACTTGCCAGTCAAGTACATTTATAACCGATTACAGACACTTTACCTTTTCTTCTTGATCGATGATGACCAATTGTTACTCCATATATCCTTGCATTTTGAGGCTTGCTCAGATTTCTGCACTCTGGTTATGTTAGGAATTGCTCTGTTTATATAAAAAGGAAACTCCATTTAAAAGAAGAGCAAACACTCTTTGCAACAGCACAATGAATTGCTGAAAAGATAAGTAACAGGTCAAATTATATGAAAGTAACAAGAAATATCAATGAGGTCTATTTCAGTCTGAAGAAGAATGACTTTGAATTGCCACCCAATGCAGAATTTATTTTTTAAACCTGATTTTTGATTGAATTATGTAGTGCATTGTGTAGATGCTAATATAAATCAGAAACACATTAAAAGAAATAGAATTCCCATTTCAATAGAAATACATTTCAATCCCACTTCCCAACTTCAATAGAAATACAATTCAAAACTGTATTGACATATTTTACAATAAATATAAAATGTTTTTTTTCAATGTTCTCAAAATGCTATTTTTTTAAAAAAATAATAATCACAGGATCTTATCTGTTTTTAATGGCAGCATCAAGTTTTTGCAATTCTAGTACAACTTCACTCCAGGGTAGCTGTAAGAAGAAAGCATTGATTTATAAGCAATTACATTCTGATACATTAATTCTGAATGCTTTACCGCTGGGCAGCTTATGCTGGCTGGGCAGTTGTCCATAGAACAGTTCTATGGACAGATGATCATATAAAGTAAAACAGTGAACCCTAATCTAAGTTAGCTGCATTAAATAGTACAAACTGCACAGCATAAAGCATTCAGAATTAATGTGTCAGAATGTAATTGCTTATAAATCAATGCTTCCTTCTTACAGGAGTGAAGTTGTACTAGAATTGTAAAAGCTTGATGCTGCCATTAAAAACAGGTAATTCAAGTTAAGTATTTGGAGGAATAGTGAAAAGCAGAAAACTTTAGTAAAGCAAAGCAACTTCAGCTACCACCATCCTAGCCATTAATTTGTCCTAATAATTGGAACAGTTATTAGGGCAAATTAATTTACCCAAAATCAATGATTTTTTATAGTTAAAGCAAATACTTAATCACTCTGCTTTGCTTTAATCTTTATGTCATCTGATTCTTTTATCCTGTATTTTGGGCATCCAGCTAATTATATGTGGCACTGTGACCTTGGGTTCAAGTTTTTATTCTAAATATTTTTTCTTTCTCCAAATATTCTCTCTCTCTCTCTCTCTCTCTCTCTCTCTCTCTCTCTCTCTCTCTCTCTCTCTCTCTCTCTCTCTCCCTCTCCCTCTCCCTCTCCCAATCTCTCCATTTATTCATTCATTCTGCTTCTATTAAAAAAAAGCCAAATAAATGGCAATTTAGTTATCCTACACAGCAACAATATTATCAAATGAGCTCACATATGCTGGCTTGGGAACTCTGAGAGCTGAAGCTCATGAAACTTAAAATTGCCAAGCTGAAAAACAACTCATGATATTTGTTGCCTCAGCAAGAAGGTTGCAATGCAGTTGGAAGAAACCATTCCAATGGCTGCAAGCACTGGGCCTCTGGCAGGCAACTTAAATACAGCCTGACAAAAAGCTTCATACCCCAGGTATGTGATGTTCTTTGAGGTGAAGGTGAAATGCAGCCCACATAGTCTTCTTCAACCCTTCCATAAGTGCTCTCTGTGTAACACAGAAGCTTCCATCAAATGGCTGGGATGCTTACAGGTGAATTTTCTGCAGCTCCTGCAGCTCCACAGAAACCTTTATGGCTTTTCTAACCTCTGTGGAATCTGCTTCTGGCCACATGAGGGCATAAGGAGAGGAAGCAAAGCAGGAGAAGCAAAGTCATGTGCCCATTTAATTTTACAGTTTTGCTCAAAATTTGTCAAAGTGACATCTTTCCACTTCCTCCCAGGATTTGCACGTCAATGGACCCAAGGGACCCAAGGGACCCAATGGAGCCGAGGTGGCGCAGCGGTTAGAGAACAGTACTGCAGGCTACTTTAGCTGACTGTGATCATTTGAGTTCAGCTGTTCGAATCTCACCTGCTCAGGGTTGACTCAGTCTTCCATCCTTCCGAGGTAGATAAAATGAGGACCCAGATTGTTGGGGGCAATGTAAATATATACATTGCTTAATGGTGTTAACTGTAGCGTCTCCAGGAGCCCTGGAGACTGCGAGCGGCGCAGCCCATTGGCTGGTTCCCCGCCGGCTTCCGAGCGGGAGAATTCTTGAGCCGCCATTGGCTGCCGCGCCTGACAGCTACATATAAATAGCTGTCAGAGCGTGGCTGAGGTGTTCTGTTCTTTGCTAGTTCTACCGTTGCCTGTTCTGTTTGCTTGTTAAATAAATACTTGGATTTCTTCGTGACAAGCCTCCTTCTTGTTGCCTGCGGCGTCGGACATAACAAAAGTGGCGACGAAGGTGCTGGTTTATTTTTTTTCCTTCTTTCGCGACCCGCCTGACTGTCCGCAGCCGCGCTGCCGTGAGCTTGTCCGCAGCCGCAAATGGCCCGTAACGGAACCAACCCATCTTCTTTCGAATCTTTCTGCCCTGCTGAGGAAACCTGGGATGCCTACCTCGAAAGGTTTGACTGTTTCCTTCAGTGCAATGATCTCTCTGACATTACTGACGCCCGGAAGCGGGCATACTTTCTCAACTCGTGCGGCCACCAAATGTTCAACACCGCACGAGCGTTAGTGGCTCCTTCGATTGTTAATACCGTCCCTTGGCCTGATCTCCTTAAAATCCTGAGGGACCATTACTCCCCAGCACCCTCGCGCATAGCCCGCCGTTTTGCTTTTCAGCAAAGGCTGCAGCAGGAGGGGGAGAACATCACACAATACATGGCATCTCTCAGAAATGCTGCCTTAAAATGCGACTTCCCTAATCTGGACGATTCGCTGCTCCAGCAATTGGTCTGTGGGGTCAGAGATATCCGCCTGCAGCGTCGCCTTTTGGCCAGAACAGAGCTGACCCTGGCTATTGCCCTCGATGAGGCGCGCGCCGCCAAAATGTCCAGCACGTCAGCGGCCGAGATCAACAGGTTCCAGCCCGGCGGAACGCAGCCTGCGCGCGTGGAGCCTGTCCACTACCAACATGAGGAAACTGCCTCGGGGCCAGCTGAGGACCCCGCCGTCTGCTGCATCCAAGCCGCAACGAGGAATCGCCGCCCCGTGCAAGCAGCCGCCTTCTTCGCTGCCTTTCCAGACGCAACCATCTCGCGGGCCTGGCATGCCGGCCTGCCTAAGTTGCGGAGATCTTCATCCAAGAAGCACCTGCCGATTCAGGACCGCGACCTGCCGTCGTTGTGGCCGCTATGGCCATCTCGCCCGCGTTTGCCGCTCCAACCCAGCCGCCGCTGTCCCTCCAGCACCCGCCTGCCGCCTTCCAGATAAACAGCACGACGGCTGTTTCGCAATGCGCCTGCCTGAAGATTGCCCTGCAGAGGAGGTCTACCTAGCTTCTGGTGGGGGTGGGCATAAAAAATTCTTTCTTTCTGTTAACATAGCTGGGGCGCCTTGTACTATGGAAGTGGACACTGGCTCTTCCAGGACAATTATTTCCTGGGCCACCTTAAAACGCCTGGTGCCTAGTTTCTCTGAGACTGCCTTAAAACCATGCCTTCTAAGACTGAGAGACTATCAGGGAAATGCCATTCCCATCATGGGTCAGGCTACCCTGTTGGTGGAAAAGGGCTCTTTTGCTGGCCCTCTGACATTGGTGGTGGTTTCAGGTTCCCTCCCTTCCCTACTGGGGGTGGACTGGTTTGACTCCCTGGGTCTATCTCTATCTGGGATACACACCACTGTGTGTGAGGGCTCCTCTGACCTATTCCTGGAATTTGCTGATGTTTTTGATAGCACCCTGGGTACCTACGTGGGCACCCCAATCTCCCTTAACCTGGATCCCAACGTTGCTCCCATCCGTCTGAAGCCCAGGCGTGTTCCTTTCGCTCTGAGGCCTAAGGTGGATGCGGAGCTGGATAAGCTAATAGCCCAGGGGGTCTTAGAGGCCACTGACCACGCCAAATGGGAGACCCCCATAGTGGTGCCCCTTCGCCCAGATGGGTCAATCAGGATTTGTGGGGATTACAAGTGTTCCCTCAACAAGGCCTTGCAAGACCACCCATACCCTGTCCCTGTTGTGCAACACTTACTCCATTCTCTGGGAAGGGGCACAGTCTTCGCCAAACTGGATATGGCCCAGGCTTACCAACAGCTCCCGGTGGATGATGCCACAGCCGAGGCTCAAACAATAGTCACCCACCGGGGAGCTTTCCGCTGTCGCCGCCTCCAGTTTGGTGTAAGTGTTGCCCCTGGCCTATTCCAGAATGTGATGGAACGGTTACTTTGTGGGTTACCCGGGGTAGTCCCCTACTTCGACGACATCCTGATCTCCGCCCCCAACAGACCCCAACTCCTAGAGAGGGTTCAAAATGTCCTCCTACGTTTCAGGCAGGCTGGCCTAAGATTGAAGAAAAGCAAGTGCCACATTGGGGTGCCCAAGGTCGAATTCTTAGGCTATTCCATAGACTCTGAGGGAATTCACCCAACCCCATCCAAAGTACAGGCAATAAAGCAAGCCCCTCCACCTTCAAACAAAACCGAGCTACAGGCTTTTCTGGGGCTCTTAAACTTTTACAATGTTTTCCTTCCCCACAAGGCCACAGTTGCCGAACCATTGCATCGCCTCCTCGATGCCCACCAACCTTGGCACTGGGGCCAGGAAGCCCAAAAGTCATTCAACTGTGTCAAGCAGCTCTTAACATCAGAACCTGTATTGGTGCAATACAGCCCGGATCTGCCCCTCACTCTTACAGCCGATGCCTCCCCCTATGGCATCGGGGCAGTTCTGAGCCACGTAAAGGCCTCAGGTGAAGAGGCGCCTGTCGCCTACGTCTCGCGCACGCTCTCCACCACAGAGCGTAATTACAGCCAGACTGACAAAGAAGCTCTTGCCCTCGTGGCTTCTGTAAAGAAGTTCACGATTACTTGTATGGCAGGCCGTTCAAACTGGTCACCGATCACAATCCTCTACTAGGCATCCTGGCTGGGGATCGCCAGACCCCACAATTTATTTCCCCCAGGCTCTCCCGGTGGGCAGAATTCCTGGCAGGCTACTCTTACACCCTGACATACAGGCCTGGCCACTCCATCGCAAATGCTGATGCCCTCAGCCGCTGCCCTCTTCCCATCACTGTCCAGGACCCTGCTCCCACCTCTGAAGTCCTACTTATCGAGGACCTAGGCCTTCCCATTTCAGCCTCGGATATCGCCACCCATTCCTCTTCTGACCCTATCCTCAGCCAGGTCCTTGACTGGGTGAAGAGGGGGTGGCCCTTGGGTAGGTCAGAACCCTCATTCCAACCATTTCAGGTGCGACAGCTAGAACTGTCCACCCATAAGGGATGTCTCCTTTGGAGAAACAGGGTGGTAGTTCCTCCCTCCCTTTATGAGCCCATACTAAGACAACTTCATGACAGCCACCCTGGCATTGTTAGAATGAAGGCATTAGGGAGAAGTTATGTCTGGTGGCCAGGCATGGACCAGGCCATCGAGCTTTGGGTGGCTCAGTGTCAGGTTTGCCAAGCCTCAAGGCCAGCACCACCCGTTTCCCCGCCCAGGGTTTGGGAGACCCCCAGGGGACCCTGGTCGAGAATCCATTTGGACTTCGCAGGCCCTCATTTGGGAAAGCAGTTCCTGATCCTAGTTGATGCCTATTCAGGGTGGATGGAGGTAGAATTAATGTCATCCACCACCTCAGAAGCCCTAGTTCACATCCTACTAAGGTGGTTTGCCACCCATGGCCTTCCAGACCTACTGGTGTCAGATAATGGCCCTCAATTTACCTCGGCCCACTTCCAAATGTTCCTGGCGGCCAATGGCATCCGCCAGGTCCTGACCGCCCCCTGGCACCCTGCCAGCAATGGCAGGGCGGAAAGGGCCGTTAGGACAGCTAAGGAAACCCTCAAAAGACTTAACACCCCCAACTGGAAAGATAGGGTGTCACAATTCCTACTGGCCCAACACTCCACACCGTGCCCAGTGACTAATCGCAGCCCGGCCGAGGCCTTAATGGGCCGACGCCTGAGAACGGTGCTTGACCGCTTGCACACCGACTATTGCCCAGAGAGCCAGCACCCCCAGGATGGCTGGCCGAGGGGGTTCAGGGAAGGCAATGCGGTGTTTGCTAGGAATTTCGGGGGGGGGAGCCAAAGTGGCTGCCAGCAAAAATAACTGAAGTGACTGGCACCTGTTCCTACAGGGTCGAGCTAAACAATGGGCGAGTTTGGAGGCGGCACATAGACCAGCTGCGGAGCCGAACGGTGACGGTTTCATCTCAGCCACCTGAGACGGGCCTCCCGCCAGCCAGAGCCTCCGGCCATGCAAAACCTGCAATCGCTTCCGTTCCCCTGGCAATTCCCGAGTCGCTCGACCAACCTGTCCATTCCAGGGTCACCGACCAGGAACCACCGGGCCTATTGGGAGATCCACCGCCAGCCGAGGTCTTCCTGAGCGGCACAAACATCCCAGCAGCCACTCCGACTTCCGCCAGCCCGGAGCTCCGACGCTCCACCCGCCTGCGCAAGCGCCCTGCTTACTTGGGCGATTACGTTTGCTCTTGTCAGGTGGGGAGGGGTGTAGCGTCTCTAGGAGCCCTGGAGACTGCGAGCAGCGCAGCCCATTGGCTGGTTCCCCGCCGGCTTCCGAGCGGGAGAATTCTTGAGCCGCCATTGGCTGCCGCGCCTGACAGCTACATATAAATAGCTGTCAGAGCATGGCTGAGGTGTTCTGTTCTTTGCTAGTTCTACCGTTGCCTGTTCTGTTTGCTTGTTAAATAAATACTTGGATTTCTTCGTGACAAGCCTCCTTCTTGTTGCCTGCGGCGTCGGACATAACATTAACCACTTAGAGATTGCTTGCACTATGAGGCGGTATATAAATCTCACTAATAAATAAATAAATAAATAACAAATTTAGTCATGCTTAGAGAAAGTCTGCTGAAAATACTGAAAAAATACTGAATTCTGTAGGGGAGCTACCAAGATGGAACAAACAAAGAAATTCACAAAGCTCTTGGAAGTAGGAATATCTCTAAGCCAGTGTTTCTCAACCTTGGCAGTTTGAAATGTGTGGACTTCAACTCCTAGAATTCCACAGCCAGCAACGCTGGCTGGGGAATTCTGGGAGTTGAAGTCCACACATCTTCAAACTGCTAAGGTTGAGAAACACTGCTCTAAGCTCTTTAAGAAATAAGGAGAGCTGAATTGCACTCAACCTTTTACAATAATTAGCCATGAATTTTAGTTGAATATAGCCCAATATATTGATGTAATCTGTTTCATCCCTGAAAACAGCTTCATTTCCACCTTCCTTCAGCTAATACTATCTCTCACTACCACTTGGATAAGAGTAGGCTCCTATAACATGCACATTAAAGAAACTGGCATTGAAAAATAATATTTGAATAATCACAGTAAGGAATGTTTGGCTGTTGATGTGGTATAAAAGTCAGCCCTTGACTCAGAAGTTGATAAAGAAGGCAGCTGTTGTGTCTTGGGAAAAGTGTTTTCCTGAGGGCAGGAGAAGAAGTGACAGAGAGATCCAACCCACAATTAAGGAGAAATTTCCTGACAGTGAGAACAATTAATCAGTAGAACGTTTTGCCTCCTGGAGTTGCTCCATTAATGGAGGTTTTTAAGAAGAGATTGGACAGCCATTTGTCCTGAATAATATAGGGGCTCCAATCCCCCTTACAATTCTGTTATTCTGTTATTATGTTTCCTAATATTGTGACCACAGAGTTAAAAGCCAAGCAAAAGGATAAGAAAACAACAGTTAAGAGGTGGTAGTCAAATTTATAAAGTAATTAGCACTCTTCAGCCATGGTGTGAACCCTAATCACTGCATTCCAAAATGAAACAGAGAGACAGTCAGACAGATTATAAAAATATCAGTGCTCTGGCCCATAAAATACTTTGGCAGAACAAAAGAGTAACAGGCAAGCACAGAGGCAAGAATAAAAACCTGTTTTCTCATATAAGTAGTTTTAGCAACGTGAAATATACTTCTGTTTTTACCTTATTGTCCTAAGCCAGAATGTAAATTATTTTGTGTGGGCTTAATTCAGTGTTTTAAGTTAATCATTTCATTTACTAAGCAACTGAAGAAAAATTAAAGACATTGTGATTTATTACAACATAAGAATTTGTTACTTCCTTCCTACTTTTTAAAAGGCTTTTTTCCTTTTTATCTCTGCAAATCTTCATTAATGGAAACTTGAAATAATATAAATATTATTTGATGTTAGTAGTATTTGAAGCTTCCATTTTTCCTTGTAATTTCTCAGAATAATAATGGAAAGACCTACTCTAACCATTGTTGTACTTAGTAAGCACATTGAAATCAATATGTTAAATTGATTTAAGTTAGCAAAAAGTAACTTGTCTCATTTCAGTATTTTCAGCAGACTTTCTCTAAGCATGACTAAATTAACTCCTTACAAAAATTATATTTATTCTAGTTATAGCTCTACAATTTCTTCTCAGGCATCTCCTGAGTTGGATGCAGTTGATTGCTGGGTCAATTGGGATGTTCAGTCTATGGCACACACACACACACACACACACACACACACACACACACACACACACACACACACACACACACACACACACACACACACACACACACACACACTTATAGCTCTCCATTTTGCAGCCTGAGTCCAACTTCAGAACTCACTACAACTTTTGAGAAATCCAAACTAAGCTAAATCAATCATTGATGGCAGGAAGCTATGCGGGGTTGGTATATTTGTTTTTGGTTTTTTTGGTTGGTTTTTGCTTGGTATGTTAATGCTCTAAATTTATTATTTATCTCAACCTTTCTCCAAACTCAAAATTCTCTCCTTTCTTTTTGATGTTAGTGGGTCACTGGAGATGCACCTTGCAATCATCTGCAGCTTATTGTACACCACTTAGTCAAAAATAGTTGCCCGTGCCTAACCTAGATGAAATTTCTTCCTGTCACCTAATTGTTCTACAGTACTTAGGGCTACCACATCTGCACTGCAAAGTATGTATCTACATCTATACATCTTTGCTGGCATCTAGAGGCTGTTAGGATTTTTGCAATTTAAATGTTGTTAACCTAACCCTATTTTCCTCCTCTCTCCATCTTATCTTGCAATTCCCTGGAATCAAGGAAAGGAGCACATCCTCTTAGACAAGAGAATTTCTATTGAACCATCCACAGCAGTGGTTTAACATTTATAAATCTACCAGGAAAATGCCTGTATGAATAAGATTGCATTCATGTGTGTGTGTGTGTGTGTGTGTGTGTGTGTGTGTGTGTGTGTGTGTGTGTGTGTGTGTGTGTCTGTGTCTGTGTCTGTGTCTGTGTCTGTGTCTGTGTGTCTGTGTGTCTGTGTCTGTGTCTGTGTCTGTGTTAAATGTAGGGCTACCAAATCTGGACTACAAAAATCCAGATGATTGCTAGATAACAGTAAGATGTTATACAGTTTTCTGTATCTCTTTGCTGACTTCTTGGAGCATCTCAGTTTTTATCGGCTCAGATTGGTAGCGATAGTAAATATTTGTATTACATTTTTATATTTATATTTGTAAAACATTGCAGTACAGCAAGCAGTTAATGATCTTAAAATAATATGTGTTTCCTATGTGACAACTGATTTCATATAGGTACATCACACAACAGTGGAACAACTTTTTTTCAGCCAGGGACACATTTGGAACATTGGGAGCAGATGTGAGCTGCTGCATTCCCAAAGGGTTACCATGGAAATCTGCCTATTTAAAATGGGAAGGGCCATCGAGCTGTCAAATCCAATCTGCAAACTCAGACAACTTCTAAATGTAAACAG
Source organism: Diadophis punctatus similis (assembly GCA_023053685.1). Taxonomy (NCBI): domain Eukaryota; kingdom Metazoa; phylum Chordata; class Lepidosauria; order Squamata; family Dipsadidae; genus Diadophis; species Diadophis punctatus. The sequence goes on along the minus strand of JALIGW010000007.1, from coordinate 27,642,530 downwards.
AAAAGAGTTAAGTTTTATGCATCCTCTTGTACCTCCCTGCAGGTATGTAACCCAGATCTAGTATCCTGAACAAAAACATGAATTCTTCAAGAGGTAAATGAACTTCTCAGGATGCACTGCCTTTTTAGAAGATGAAAAGGGATCTTTTAATAGTCTAAAGCATTCCAATAAATAAATGGTAAGTACCAGTGGTTTGCATTATGATATTGATTGGCTGATTTGATCGATACCCCATTTTTTATGAAAGAGCTCAAGGGTGCATAGTGTTCTGTCCTCCTTCTCCTCTTATCACAATAAGCTTATGAAGTGCGTTCAGCTGAAAGAGACCAAGAGCCACCAGATGACCATGGTTGAGGGGATGGACTTGAACGGAGGTATCCTCATTCCTAGTCCTTACCCCATACTTACCTGCTTCCTAAAATAATATATTTCTAAAATGCAGGTGGAATAAAAAACCTGGTAAACATAAGAAGAAGGGCATTGGCTGTTACTGTTTTCCACAGGCACCAATCAACCTGTCAACTCGAAGAGATTTTTCTGAAAGGAAATAACAGGAGCATTTTTTCCTGAGCTATCTTTTTTTTTTTTTTACAAAGAACAGAAAATAAACGGGAAGCTTGCTCTCTATTTCCCATTCTGTCTGTCTCTGTAAACCATCTCATTTGGCCATTACTTTGGCTGAACACAACAGTGATTATTTTTTAAAGCACAGTAATTGCAAACTTTATTCAACCAGCATTTGATTTGAATTCCAACTTATTTTTTTGTGCTGCATGCTTATTGTGTGAAGAGGCAGTTGTAATGATATATTTCACTACTTCTCTGTGTGAATTTGTGGTTTATAGGAAGTGTAACAAATGATTGATGAGCACTAGTAAATATAATGCCAAAGAGCTTAAATATGAATTTTTTTTCTTTTGAAAAAAATTCATCCCAGATCCCTTTAAATGATGTGGGTATTAATAATCACAGGAAAGATGTTACTACACATGCACGCGCACACACACACGCACGCACGCACACACACACACATCTAGTAGCACATCAAAGAAAGGACTAGAGACAAAGTAAAAGATACAATTCAAGAAACCTAGAAACAAACAGAAATGGGTGTCAAGTAAATAATTTTCCAAACTACTTCAGAAATATTATTATTCTATTTGCTTAAATGTGGAACAAAGACAAGTCTAAGGCAATACATACCATTTTTTCCAGAGTTACAAATTAATGTGTTTTCTGCTGTTGTGTAAAGATAGCATTTACTGAAACTCTAAGGTTTTAACTTCAAGAGATCTGAAATATATGTTCAGTATATAGTCTCACACACTTACACAAAGTTTTAAAAGTGCTGTAAGTAGAGCATCAGACACATTTGCCCAACTATTAGTGTAATGAAAGATTATTGCACTAATAGACAACTGAACTTTAGGAAATAATTGGATCAGCCATCTAGAAGAAGAGTGGGGGGGGGGGCATCTTAGCTTCCTGTGGAATAATTCCTTACATTACTGCCCAACCCAAAGTGACAAACCGCTGAGAGCTTTTGAGATGCTCCGCAGTCTCAGCTGATGTTAGCAGTGACCCTTTCTGGTCCAAGATAACGCAGAGATGTATTCCCAACACAGCAAGCCCCTCACCATCTTTACCTGTTGAGGGTCACCGGAGTAACCAGGTGGACATTCGCGGGGGACCGGAGGTACCTCATCACTCTGGGGGTGTAGTCCGTCGCAGCTCTGCCCTCCATGTCCCAGCCACTGGCAAGCAAGGAAGCAAGTAAGAGAGACCAAAGTTGTCCTAGAGTGCCCAGCGAGCGGTCAGCAAGAGCCACAGCACGCGCTTACCCAGCGGCTAATCCTACTTGTAGTCCCCGCGGGACCGTGACCTACGTACACCCGGTCCGGGATAGCGGCTCCCCCATTTGCCATCTGTGTCCCCCGAACTCTGTTCCCCTTCCTAAGCCACGCCCCCCCGTGGAAGCTCCGGGTCTCCACCGCCTACCTTGCGCCCCCGGCGCCGTCGCCCGGGAGCCGCGCCAAGCACAGGAAGAGGTGCAGGCTACCGATCAGAGCCAGCAGGGCAAGGACCGCCCGCATCGTGCGCTCTGCCGCCTGCAGCTGCCGGGGCAGCTGGACGGCGACGCGACCCGAGAGCTCCAGAAAAAGCGAGGAACGGAGGATGAAGAAGCGACGGCGATGGCAGACCCCCGCTGCAGTGATGGCAACCCAGTCAGGTCGGCGGCAGCGGCGGTGTTGGGTAAAGGAGGGGCGGCGATGGCCCGCCCAGGGTCGCCGCCTCCTCTTTGGCCGCGCCGCCTCCCCAGCTGCTTCAACTCGCAAGGGGCGACCACCGCCAGTCCGGCTCGGTGGCACGAGATTCGCCTCCTTCTGGGTCTGACGAAGCCAAGGGGAGGGGAGCACCTTGTCCCAGCCCTGCGAGCATCCCTTGGCAGCCCGCCTCCATTTCTCTCCCCCGCGGTCTCTCGCTCGCTCTTCTCCTGTCGACACCAGCGCCTGGAGGGATGGAAATGGGAATGGGGGGTGGAGGGAGGGTGGCGCGGGGAGGAGATGGTGGGAGTAATCGGGTGCCGCGAAAGAGAAGAGCGGAGTGAAACCAAAATATTTGCCGGCAACCATTTTCCAGCAGCAACTGGTGTAAAACGACAGGAAAAGAGTGCCTCTGAGCATGTGAGGAATAATAAAGCTTTAGGGACAATAACTGGATTTTAATCTTCTCCTGAGGCCCAAGCAAGCATAGTGTGAAAAAAGCCACCAGGGCCCTTTCTGTATTTAAGGATAGTGTCCTGGAAGTAAGATTTCAACCCAAGCTTTGATAGGTTTAACAGATTTAACAGATTAACAGAGTTGGAAGAGACCTTGTAGGTCATCTAGTCCAACCCCCACCCATGCAGGAGACCCTACACCATTTCTGACAGATGGCAGTCCAGTCTCTTCTTGAAAGCTTCCAGTGATGAAGCTCCCACAACTTGTAAAACCCTCTAGGTAAAAAATTTCTGAGGTTTAAATTGTGGGCATCCATCCAAAGCTACTACTAGAGTGGAGGAATGCCAAGCCCTCCCATGTGAGCAATTTTTTGCTCACTTTTCCTTTATAGGTAATAGTGAGAAAAGGAAAACAGAAGAGGGTCAGCCTTGCCCCTCCTCATCTCTTCTCAATAGTTACTTTTGTTACCAACAATGTATGGACACAACCGAGAAGATCACTTCTCTATCTAGCACCTGTATAGCTGCAACATGCTAAATGTTATTTTTACCTTGATTGAGGTTTGTTTGTTTTTAATTTATTCATCATGTGAACTTAGAACTTACTTAGTCATGGATCAATACAAGCAAAGTCATTGGCTGCATTCACTGCATTCACCTGGTTAATGAATGAATATATTTGTTGTGTAGGGTTTCCTGCCTAAGCATGGGGTTGGACTAGAAGACCTCCAAGGTCCCTTCCAACTCTGTTATTCTATTCTATTCTATTCTATTCTATTCTATTCTATTCTATTCTATTCTATTCTATTCTATTCTATTCTATTCTATTCTATTCTATTCTATTTCTTGTGTCCATAGCTTGTGAAATATCAGGCTGACAAAGACTAGATCTAATGTGTTATCTCCAGCATCAGGCCACAGGGCCTGTTTGTGCTTTTTCCAAGGCCTGCCTGAATAGCTATTTGTGAAAGGAGCTGAGAAGAAAGTGCTGGACTGGAAGAGTGTATAGTCTAATTCAGCAGTATGTTGTCTTCAACCTTTGTCTTTTTAACATGGAATAGGACATATTTTTATTGTAGGAGAGCTATGTTCCTTTCTGAACCATCTGCAGGGACCCAAATGTAATGGATGGGTAAGTATCTCTGTGGGGCATGTGCCTGGTCCTGACTCAAGCCAGGGGCGGCGTGCTCTCTTACCTTGCTACTGGTGCGCTGTATGCACATCACCACATTTTGCACGTGCACACATGCGCTATGCGTGCGCATCCCCTCACATGCTTTTACTTCCGTGCATGTGCAGAAGCAAAATCGTGCCGAAATCTCACGAGGGGACGCACGCGAAAGAGATTTCAGTGCGATTTTGCTTCCACATGCGCAGAAGCAAAAAATCGCCAAAATCTCTCTCTCACGCGCGTCCCCTTGTGAGATTTCAGCGTGATTTTGCTTCCGTGCATGCGCAGAAGCAAAAAATCACCCAGAAATTCTGAAAAAAAGATGGCGGCTCCTAGGGACCGACAACCGACCAGTAGCCTCTTGGTGACGTCACCAGCCCGCCGTTACTGGTGCAATAGATTGGACCGCACCGGTAGGAACCCACCACTGACTCAAGCATGAAAGCTGGCTGGATGACTTCAGGCCAGTCACTTTTCTTTCAGCCCAGGTCACCTCACAAGGTTGTTATTGTGGGGAGAATAGGAGAAGGAAAGAGTATTTTGTATGTTTGTCAGCTTGAGTTGTACATGAAAATAAGGTGGCGTAGAAATCTGAAAAAAGATATACCAGACAAGTAATAGGCTGGACAAAACCAAATACAGTGTAAATGTATTTGTTTTCTGCCATCTTCTTATTCACTGCCTCTTTTTGTCACTTGTCTTTGATTCTCTGTTTCTCGCTGTTTCCTGCCCTGTCCCACCCCCGCCCCCATATTCAAAAGACTAGCAGAGATTATCCTGCCAAAGCAGCGGTGGGTTGCTCCCAGTTCGGCCCAGTTCTGCACATGTGCAGAAGAGTTGCGTGCACGCGCGCAAACCATTAATAAAGGGTTTTAGAATCCACTACTGTGCCAAAGGTCTCAACTGTGGAGGGCACATGAAATATAGTCAAGGGCACATGGAAGAGAGCCCATGCCCAGCTCTAATATTTACTTACCCCTTTAATCTTAATAAAGAGTTATATGGTTTACTCTTGGATTTGGCCCTTGATCATCATGATTTCCTCATTGGATTTGTCATGGACTTTGGAAGATCAAATAGCTGTTCTTTGCCTTTTGCTTATTGTTTGAACTGATCTGAAATTTGCTAGCATAGGAGGGTTAATCCCAATAAATCTCAGTCAGGCAGACAAGTCAAGAGACTTTGTGCAAAGCTTCTCTTTAAATTTCAATGCTTTGTTTTTACAGAAATGTCCTTCAGGGAATTCTGTTTGGATGTTACAGCCAACCTAGTATAGTTTATTGTCTATCATCCACCAACATGGCAAGACTTTTCCTTCAATAATTGTATTAAAGATTGTATTATGCAAGCAAAACTTCTACAGCTACAAAATGGCAAGTCTTTTTCATTTATTGATAATTTAAAGAAACTCATAGAAGATTATTGAATTGGCTAGAAAAAGAGAAAAGAAAACCAGCTTTCTGAATATCTGTAGGGCTTCCAAAAGCTGTTTTGCCTCAGATAGATGTTGACAGAAACATGTCATATGTGCAGGCACATCTAATACGAGGTTATTAGTGTCATACTTTTGTTTTCCTCAGGATTTTGCACACCACAAGATATAAAGACAGTCACTTGATATGCAAAATGCTTGTGTGCCTAAGTCAGTGTAATTTTTACAGTTAGAGACATTGGGAAGGGAGAAGTTCTTATACTTGAACTCAAAAAAGAGGGAATCATATTCCAGTTAACTCAACTCTTTTTATTTCTGTCCTTCAGAGATGCTGTTTCGAGGCATGAAGAGGCTTTTGATGCTCTGAAGAACATTTATTTTTAGCGTGCCATAAATTTGGTACCTGTTCTCCCTCCCCTTCCACCCCCTCCCAAAAAATTGTACCACCGATTGTATCAAAGTGTTGAGTCAACATTTTTGTGTTCAAGAGGGTGAACTTCTTTATGATCTGTTTCATAATGAAATGCGTTCATAGCATTGAACTTTAGGACATTTAAATGCACTTCAAAATACATTCTTCTTAAGTGCGGGCAGTACTGAACATCTAAAAAGTGAAAATTCTTTTCATGACAAATTAGAGGACATCCAACAAAGCAGAAATGAAGGCAAGATGACACTCAGATCTGGTAAAAACTCTGCAGAACCAAGACATTCCCTAATTAATGTGACATCCTGTATCCACCAGTGGTCAGCCAGATGCTTCTTGTAAATTTGTAAACAGGACCTATAATTGTTAGTCAACAGCTGTCCCCTAATGTCTGCTGTCAGTATCTGGGTTTCAGAGATCTATCTTCTCTAAACATACTGTAAGTGTTCCACTTAGGTAACTACATGATTTCCAATCTGGCCCCTCTTGAATGTTTCTTTCATGCCTGCTAACATGCAAATTAAGGTAATAATGCTTAATGGTGGTTCAAGTCAAGGGCAGAGAATATTGTACAAGCATTTCAATATGTTAGGTCACTTTATGCAAAGCAAAAGAAAAGGGGAAAGAAACAAACTCAAATCACATTCAGTCAACACATCAAGTGCACCCAAAGACTGACAGAGCATGTGATTCATTATGTTTCTCCCTGTCATCCCCCAGGCCTTGCCTACAGCCAGTGCCAGTTTGCTTCAGACTTTTCACACTATCTGTCTAGGTAGGATCAGTTCCTTTTTCACTGCTTCCTCTATCATCTGCCATGGCTTCTTCATGCTGCCATACCAAAAGAAAATACCTGAAATAAACCATGCGTTGTTTGTGGCTTTTCTCCTCCTCCTTCTCCTCCCCCCTGTTTGTTTAAACATCTGTGCAACCTTGGCTGAATTTGAATAGCTATGCAGGGACAAACATGTTGATACTAGGGTCACAATGATATTTCAAAGCTGTAAAATATTTCAAAGAAGCATCCCAGAGGGAGATAGTGGGAAAGATAGTCTAAACTGGAGATGGAGAAGAGCCAAGTTAGGCACAAAGAACAAAGTGGAGTCTGGTAGTACATTCAAGATTAAGTTCATTAGGATGTAAGCTTCTCTCAAAGTCTTATGCTCTAATAAATTTGATTAGTCTTGAAAGTGCTACCAGACTCCATGTTTATTAATTTTGTTGTAGTTTTGCCAAGAAATGTACAAGAAAGTATTCATGTATTTATCAGGTGTTCAGCTTGAATCTTATCTCTCAAGTTAATAAGAGAAGAAGCCCTTGGAAAACAGCACAGTAAATCCTAAACTATCAAGAAATGTGCAGGGCCTGTGGCTTATTGTCAGAACAGACAGTGTAAAGACTGTTCCCGTCACAAGATGAGATGTAGCCACAATGTCAGTCACAATCCTTTTTTAAAAAGAAAATGTTTTTTAAAAAAAAACATTTTGCTTGGTTACCGTCATTCTTAAGAAGCAGTCATAGAGAACTGAAATGGTTTGCATGATATTGAATTAACCACATTAATATATATTTGAGACTCTTTTTTATGACTAAAACAACCTTGGCTTTTCATCTTCCAACTTGATTATAATCAAGGAGAGCTAGAATAAATTTCTCTATGTTTATCTATGCATGCAACAAAAAGGAAAGTTGCAAACAAATCCCCTTTTGCAAAATTCTAGGGGTTTCAATGGGATTACAGACAAGAAAAACCAATAATATGTTAAAGGTAGGGGGTGCTTGGCAGGATTCTTCACAAGTGTTCCCCCCTAGAGCTGAGAGAGAGTGACTAGCCCAAGGTCACTCAGTCTTTGTGCCTAGGGCGGGAGTAGAACTTATGGTCTCTCAGTCTCTATAGCCTAATCCTTTAACATTTTTAAATTTAATTTAATTTAATTTTAAAATTAAGGTTTGTGTATGTTACAAACATCAACATGGCAGAAATGTCCCTGCAACTAAAGTCACATTTCTTTTAAAAGTGCAATGCATGCCTGATAACCAGGAGTGGGCTTCAAAATTTTTAGCAAGGGGTTCTCTGCTTGGTTGCTGGGTGAGCGTGGCCATGGTGGGCATGGCCTAGTTGGCCTCCTGCACCATGGCGGGAGGGGGGCATATTTGCTCTCCCCAGCCTCCGGAGGCTTTCCTTGAGCTTCCGGGAGTGCAAAAACACCCTCTGGAGGCCGGAAACAGGCCCAGTTCCGGCCTTCCCGAACTTCCAGTAGGCCCGTTTTTCGCCCTCCCTGAGCCTCTGCATGCACCCTGCACTTACCTGCATCCAAAACAGGCCACGTGGGAACTATTGGGAGGGGCGGGGTGGGGTGAGTGGGGCCATCCAGGAGTGGGATTTGGGGGTTCTCTGAACTGCACAGAATCTTAGCTAGAGGTTCTCCCGAACCCCTGTGAAACCCCAGCAGCCCACCCTTACCTGATACATATAAAAAAGGGGTTGGACCTCAATCATATGAGCAATCCTGATCTTTTTTATCTCCCCCCAATAGAGACCTCCAAACAAATTGATGTTTCCTTGTTCTGGTTCTTTGTGACGAATATCCATTCATTAGCTGCTCTTGAAACAAATTCTAGTTGTCTCGTTCCCTTAATAAGACCCTCTAGTTATATAAATTAGTTACTATGGCAAAACTGAGAAAGAAAACATTGCCTCGGATATTCAAAGGATGCCATGTGATGTGTACCCAAAGTTTAGCAATCCTCATCCTGCTGCTAGTTTTGCAAGCTATTTTTATTTCTATCCGGTATCTTGATTCAGGGGAAAAAACCCAAAGGGATTTATATACAATATAGAAATAATAATAGTGTTTTAATATCAATTATGGTATCAGTCATGTCATTTTATTGTTGTTTTCATGTGGTTAGTATTTTATTCATTTTTCATTGTCTTCTGCTCCTTGCCTGGCCTTGAAATAATTAAAAGGAAAATTAATGTCTTAGGTGAAGTCTCTTTAACTTGGTGAGGTTTTTAAATCTTGGATGACACATAGTTGCTGCTGAAACTGGAAGTGGCTGCTGTTTTTAACGGCTACTTTACTTATGGTATTATTGATGATTAATTTATGCTACTTTATTTTAACATCACTCTTCCTCCTGAAGGACCCCCAAGTGGAATACAAAAAAGAAAAATAAAATGGGGAAAATATAATCAGTGAAAGTAATAACAGTTACAGTCCATCAATTAAAACAAGTTTCATTCCAAATGCAGTCTGGCGTTGAGTGTTTGCTTTCTGTTCATGGAACATCAGATTGTTTCTCCTTTATTGATATGATGTAAGCTGCTCCTGGGGACAATTCCAAACTGAAGGGTTCCTATAGGAATCTTAATTAATTTTAGCAAGAGAAATGAACTTGGTGCCCATGGGAAATGATATGCTTGTAGACATCTCCCTTGGCACCAACAAACCCTCATTTTTCAACTTACTTAGTTCTTCTAAAGATTCTTTTAAATAAAAATAAAAATAAATGGGAAATCAGCATGCTATAGAGCAAAGCAGCAGCCTCAGAATCAAAGAATATAAATGTATGTCTGACACCTTTAAGCATTCTTTAAATAAAGAATGCTTAAAGGTGTCAGACATACATTTATATTCTTTCCAACTAATAGGGAATTCTTTTGTAGGAAGTTAGCACCCACCCCTCTCCTAGGAAATGAGATATCCTAGGAGATATTAAAAGGCAGAATATATTCTGTGGAATATCTCTGGAAACATGCTTGTGAGCGAACAAAAGACTCCCCTTGGAAAAACCCCACACCTTGCCAATGGGCCATTAAGGACTGGGCCAGCTCACATATTCCTCTCACCTGGCCTGAAAGTCTTCTGCATAATAAAACCACAATAGGATTTGCCCAAGGCCCTTTCATTCAGCCAAAGCTGGATTAGACAAAAACCTATAGAGTTGTCCCAGCATGCCCCTGGGGGGTCTGAGAGCCAATGGGATACATTTCTATACAGGAACAGGAAACTAAGAGGTGGGACCCAACAGAGAGTATAAAACAAGGAACTCAGCATCTCTTCTCTCTCTTTTTCTCTTCACCCACACCTGGAAACATGTAAGCTACCTTTTCTGTACAGGGGCTCATGCCATGTGCTCCTGTCCACCATTAAACCTTCTTTCCAAGCAACTTTCATGAATCCAGTGTCTTTTTCCCCACTTGGAAATGAACCCAGAAGGATATTCCTTACAACACTTTCATATAGTGCCCACTTGTTCAAGCAAATGATGAAGATTCATTGGAGAAGTAGAGAAAAGCTGAGGCTCACCTACTTGCTCTCTAAGAAATGAGGGTTTGTGACTTCTTACACATGGGAACCACTTTGGGAATGCTCTCAAAATATACTCCCCAATCCCAAATGAGTCCACCGATATAAAACAGTGTGGCGTCTTAAAAAATTGCAAACATGATCCTTTTGGTAAGTTCAGTTGTTAATTGACTAAACTCAGTAAAATATTTTGAAACATTTTCCTACTTGTGGAATAAGATTTTCCGTCAAGAGAAGTTAATTGCTGGCCAAAGTTTGAAGAACACAAGGGCATCATAGAAAATGATATAGGAAGGCGATGTGGCTGGACTGAGGACTGCATCCATGATCCATGATAAATAACAGATCCTGTACTTAATGTTCTTCCAAAATTCCTCTGTAGATAACTGTACATGTGTATCATTCCTTTTCCAAAAGGCAGAAATTAATTGCCTTTTTGCACTTCCTGCCCCATTGTGAAAACCAATTTGCTCTGACAAATTTTAGAGTAAAAAGCAAAGTAAAAATGCTGGGGAAAACTAGGCAATTTTCTCCAATCTTTAGAGAAGGCCAAAGTGCCAAAATATTGGATTGATTTACCAAACACAGTTCTTGGGGGAAGGGGATTTTAACTATATCTTGAAAGATATAACTGGGCTGAATTCTTCTATAATTGAGGATGTGATAAGTGACTCTTGGTGAATCTATTGATTACATAAGGAGTTAAAATTGTCACTCCAAGTATTTGCATTGATTCACATTTGTGCAAGCTCACCAGTGTGGAAAGTATCTCTTAAGGAACCACATTTAGATCAGATCACATACAGAGGCACATGAAGATCTGCAATAAAGAATTCAAAAGCAATGTAAAGCTATCAAGTTCAATTTTATTCTTTGTCCCTGCAGGCAATATCAATCCATCATCAGCTTCTTACTGCGTGCATCCTCCATACAAACAAACAATGAAGCAGGAAGTAGAATTGATTATTTCTAGGAGATTATTGATATCCTAACTAAATTAACCTAGCTAGTGGAGAACAATTGTCTTCATAATCACTGCATATAAGCATTTTCCACAGAAACTATTAGAGTTTGTTGCAGAAAAATCAATTTCCTGAAGCACACACAGATGACTGATTCAGCTGGATTCATAAACTTCTTTATAAACATAATAATATAATATATATATTTACAAGCAGAGTTTGTAAATTAGCAGAGTTCTTCTTCAATGTCGCAACAGTTAAAAGTAAAACACAAGCAGCTTCTAGTTCAGAGAGGGTAGTAATCATGGACATGTAGACATGATTTCTGAGCAAAGCTTTTCCGAGCTAAGAAGAAGTCTCTCCCCTCGGTCAGCTGCAGTTTATTCTTATAGCAAACTTCTTGTGTACACAATTACAATGATTGATTTACCCCAAAGATAGCTAACTAGTAATAATGGATAAATGGTTAACATACAGCATGCAGACAGATCATGTCAAGCGTATAGGTGAGTGCGGGATTGTATTTAACCTTTACTCTTAGCTAGAACAATAGAAAGAGCTGAGTAAGTAACATTTGCCTTAAATAGAACAATAGAAAGAGCTGAGGACCTTTACTCTAAATAGAACAGAGAGCAGAGTGTTTGTTTATAGTGTCATATAGTGTCAATATAGGCATTCCGTATGGTTGACAATGATTGACAATAATCTACAGAGAGTACAAAATGGACAAAGAGCAGAGTGAACTTGGAGCCACGCCCAGCCTTAAGCTTAAGTTTTCAGTTTTGATTCTCTGCACAGGCTCAGAAGTGTTTAAGCTCCCATTGGCTGACTTAGTTGCTATGCCTATTCATTGGTTGACCTTGTTAACATGGATCTCCCAGTTCATGAATATCTTAACAGAAACCTAGAACTTACTCTGTTGTTCACACCAGCTCACAGTGTGAATTCTCCAGGAACTATTACGAAGCACATTGTGAATGCAAATAAAATTGTGCAGACTTTCCCAATTGAGCTGCAGGCGTGTGGCTTGCTGGAGAATTCAAAGCAATTGTTCAGAGTCAGCATGATAAAATCAGCTCTAACACTGTCCTCATCCAATTAAAATAGTTTTACTAATCCTACTCATTATGTCAATTAATCTATAGATGTTAGATTACCATCCATGTCAAGATTCAATCAGATTGTTGTTGTTTTTTAAATTTTACACTCCAGTCTGGGCTTACTGGTCTTGTCAAGGTGACAACAAACAAGCAAACAAACAAACCAATCCCAGAATATAAAAATAGTGTATTCACACATAATATGGATTTACTGTTCAATCTTAGCCTGCTTCTTCTTTACCTGTGGAAACCAGTGAGTTTCTGTAAACAAAGAGTAAATTTAAATGGCTAAACTTGTATTCTTCTTTTGACAACATTTAAGTCAACTTTATGCAAGGTTTGGAAAAAAATACTGAAATCTCCATTTCCTGGCTTTGTCTGCAGGGACCTGCTGATGACAGAAACACCAGATGATCTTGATGATGATAATAATGATGATTGTTGTTATTATTTTAAATTAAGCATTTCCAGTCTGGTGTTTAGTTTGGTACGTATGTTCCAGTGGGATTGACAGCTGCTTAATGGCCCATCTTCCCCAACTATGTATTTTTAAAACAAAAAAAATCCTGCCTTTATTATTTTTATAAATAACAGTAAATAAAGGCTGAAGGCATCAAACATACAATATATACAGTAAAAAGTCAAATAATTATGATGCTTGTAACATTGGCATTTTAAATTGTACTAATATTGATGGAATGTTCACTTTTGTTTTCTTTCCTCTTATCTACATTTAATACTCTAAGGAACCTGCTTAACTGAATATTAATCTAAGTATATTATATAAATATTATTGTACTGAAACAACATCTTGGACTATAATGGAGAAGGTGCAGCAATATATGGTTTACGTGGTTAGATTTAATAATACATTAAGGGGCTGGTGGAGTTCTCTATTAACATTTTATGGATATACATTTCTATAAATATCATTCATTGTTCAATATATTGTTTTCTCTTACGTTATTAGTGCTTTATATTTTTATTGTACTTCATCATATCTTCTGGTTGTTATATTTAGCAAAACAAAATCCTCTTTCACCCTTAGGTGTGGTCTGTGTCTTCCTCAATCTCAGGTCCTCTACCAGAGACCTGGTAAAGAGGCCCCAGCTTCTTTGGGGGATCCTAATGTTCCTAGCATTGCACTCTTCTGGACAGAGAACTCTGCTGCTGCTCCTGGGATCTTTGGAGCCACTTTCCCAGATTAGGAGACCCAAATGCTCCTAATACCACAGGATCTACTTGGCCTTTACTTTCCACATCATCTCCAGTTCCTTCTTCAGGCTCTGGTACTTCAGCTTCTCATAATCCTTCCTGATTATGGCACCACTACATCTATCACCATCACTATCTTCTGGTGCTTGTCTACTACCATGGTGTCTGGTTGATTGGCTAATACCTAGCTGTCTGGAGAAATGTGTGAAGATTAAAATGGCCAAAGAAGAACATGGAAATCATCGATGTGAAGACCCAGAAGCTCCTCCTGATGTACAGACGTTTCCCTCCCAAGTCCAACACTCAAAAACAGTGCACTAACCAAAAAGAGGGAGGTTGGGATCTAATGAGTATTAAAGTCCTGGAAGAAAACCAGGTCATATAGGAATATATCTGTAAAATGGCATCCAGAGATGAGCTGCTGAGAGAATGCCTGAAGCAGCAACAGACATGGGAGGAAGATCAAGCAGAGGAAGTGCCATTGAAAAACAAAATTCTGCACCAACTGATTAATATCTCTCTTTGAGTTGCCTTGATCTTAGCTTCTAACCTTATTTTCCTGGGGAGGGGGAGTATGTGTAATGGGACTGCTTGGGCAGGGGGCTGGACTAGATGACCTACAAGGTTCCTTCCAACTCTGTTTAATCTATAATCTGATGGCTCTTCTCTGTTGAGTTTTGGTAATTGTTCTCAAGGGTTGATTGTAGCTAGTTTATCCATGATCCTATGCCCCAAATCAACTGCTGTATTCTGTAATGGAGAGCATGGTAGTGATGTTCTAGCCTCAGGGATTGGCTGCACTTCCAGTTGTTCTTCTGGGTCTTCTTGAGTATGGGATGTAGTGTAAAATTGTTCTGTTGTAAGTTGTGAGAGTACGGTAGCTTCCTCTTCATTATGTTGAATGAGGGCCCAGATTGTTGGGGGCAATATGCTGAACTCTGTAAACCGCTTAGAGAGGGCTGTAAAGCACTATGAAGCGGTATATAAGTCTAAGTGCTATTGAAGCGTTGGATAACTAGCTGTTTCTCAATTGTGTGGAAGCAGATCTTTTGTCCATACATTGTTCCGTCATAGGTTTCATATGCCCCCTCTCATTAGGTCTACTGTTGTAGTATATTCCATCAATTCTAGGTTCTCTTGTCTCATTCACATATGGTTTGTTCTAGTGGCCCACCTATCATCAGATAGGTTGCTTCCTCAACATCTAATGCAGATCTGGTCCAAGCCAGCATGAGTCTTCTAAATTCATGTCATATTTTGACAGAGAGAAGTCTTTTTTTGGGGTGGGGGCCTTTGGCCAAGAATTCCTACTGTGATTTAGGTATATCCAAAATTTGAACCCCGTTCTTCTGAACAAAGGCTGTGCTCTAAACCAGGAGTCCCCCAGTCCTCAGCCCATGGCCCACTACTGGGTCTTGGCTAGTTCTGGACCAGGCTGTGGAAGCAGTGGGTGAACATGCAGCTGCACTTGCACAAGTGGCAGGCATACATGCCCAATGCTTGTGTAAATGGAGCTGTGTGTGTGCATGCTTGCTTGCCGCTCTCATGGAACCATTCCCTCTCCTCCGCCCCTTGCTGGTCTGCAAAGCCAGAAAGGTTTGGGAAAGCTTCTCTAACAACTACACTATCCAGCCATGTGGGGATACACACAGACACACACAAACACACATTAATATACATATAATATTTGATGTCATTAAACTTAGCCAATGCATTAAATGAGGACCTGAGTGTGCCCTCACCCAATGGCTTCTGTGTTGTAATTTTTTGGCAGTTAATGAGCAATTACAATTTATTGAAAGCATACGTTATCTAACTTGAAACACACTGCACAACGAAAAAGGAAGAATTGCAATGGCTGTTGGTACTGAGCAGTGAATATGGAACATGATTTCAATAAAAAAAGGCTGGCTAACAAAAAAAAGTTAAAAAACAAAACATTCTTAAAGGCAAACAGCTGCAAGGATGAATTAAAGTTGCAAAACACTGGAATATGCCTGTTCCTGAAAAGCTTATGCAGAGCTCACAAATTCCTTATGCTTTTAAAATATCCAAAGTAAGCATTAAATGCTTATGAAGTGGCTAAAAAAAAGAAGATTTTAAAATTCCTGATCTTTTCAGGGCTTCAGAAATCTTGCGTGGCCTGCTTTAGATATGGGCATTGATCAAATTATCTTTGTTCCTTGGGAAAAGTTTATGTAAGACTTTTCAGATCTATGTCTAGAAAGGTCAGTGGTGATGAAGTCATGGCCTCAGAATTAATTTTGTAATGATAAAGCAAGCTAAAAGAAAATAGGGAGAGCAAATACCAAAGGAACACCAGAGCCTGTTGAAGAAAAACAAATTTCAAAAGTATTAGGTGAAAATGCAGAAAATTAAAACTAGCACTTTTAGAAGGCTACTATTCCTAAGAACTTCCTAAAAATAAAAAGAATTAAAATATTTCACTTCACCAACTACTGTAGAATTAATTGAAGAAGA
This sequence comes from Diadophis punctatus similis, assembly GCA_023053685.1. Lineage (NCBI taxonomy): Eukaryota > Metazoa > Chordata > Lepidosauria > Squamata > Dipsadidae > Diadophis > Diadophis punctatus. The sequence goes on along the minus strand of JALIGW010000007.1, from coordinate 27,626,710 downwards.
GATTATAGATAATTATCCTACCATTTGCAAAAACAACCCCAATAAACTCATAATTATGAAGATTTGTCTTAATAAGCTCCATTATTCAGCATGCAGTAGCTTGCATCATTTCTAGAGTTTAATTGCTTGTATCTGATAGGTCACATGAATATGTCTACTGACTTAAATTAATTAGAATCAGATATTAACCTGTTGTGCATTTTCTAAGTTCTAATACTCAACATTTGTTCTGGGAATGAAAATTTATTACTGAAGTTCGAGGCTTAGGATGTTAAAGGATATGTGGTTGAATCTTTGACCTTGGAGAGCTAAATGGACAACCAAAAATTACTAATATAAAGACCATATACAGTATCATACCACTCCAGATTGGTTTTAACCATGAATTGTTGAATAACAACTCAATAAATTCAATCCCAATTACTATAGTTTTGTTCTTTGATTATGAGAGATGAAGATGCATACTGGTTATGGGGATGATATACAGTATAAATAGATGAAATCATGTGAACTGTGCTCTACACAGCATATTGATTAAATTATATGCCTATTTCTTTTCCTGACATGTCAGCAGATATGAAACTGTGGCAGCATGCTGAATTAGTTAATATATTGTTAGTTCCAGTAACAGGAAACACATAAGAACACAACAACAGTGATAACATTAACTTATTTAACATTAGTTATGGGATGGCAAGTTAAGAGTAACAGATGTACAACTGCCTGAAAAATGCTATAGTGCTATTCTTGAATCCTTCAAGGTTGCTGTCCGTGCTTTGTTTGTATAGCTGAGTAGTGTTTGTATCTCCACTTTTAATGCTCACATAAGCCAATTTATGTACTTTCCATACATTGAACAGTCATATTTGTAGCACAGTTGATTGTGCTCATCTGATTTTCTGCAGGATATATTGCTGTCATTTAAGAATTTATGCTACTATTAATGGATAAATCATTGATTATTAGGGATGAAACTGAGAAACAGAATCTGAATAAAACTGAAGGCATTAAGGATTGCTCATCCCAGATTGCTATGCTAAAAAACTTTCTGCTCTTTTTAAGCATCATTAAATAACCAAGTTAAAATCTAGCCATGAAGAATAGTATACGATTGAGGTCACACATTGTTCTCAGCCTTAATTTATTGAATAAACTACAGTAGCAATTTTTTTGGACCACAACATTGAATAAATTACAGTTGGTGGGGTTCACGCAACATGTTGTCCAAAACTATGCTTTAGACACCACAACTGTTGGGTTCATCCAACATGTGAAGTCTCAAAGAAAGAAGACTAACATAAAAAGAAAGCATGCCTACCATTTTGTGCAAGTGCAAACACCACTGAGGTTGCATCCAACCCACAGGCCACACCTTTTTTGAAAACAGGAATCCAGGGAGGGAGAATATGTGTTAAACAATGAAGATGGCTGTTGTGTTCTGACTGACCTCTAACTGAACCCTAAACTTGTTTTGACTAGACGACCTCTGACTGAACTGTAAGTTGTGATGTTTATAGTTGAACTCTACCTGAACTGTTGTTGCCATCCTGGTGATGTGTTTGAATGCTCATACGCTATTGGTTGTTGTGTCTGACAGATCCCTATAAAAGGGTTAGCTGTCAGACTGCAAGTTGCTGGTTACTTGAGTGAGCTGAGTGAAAGAGCTGTTATAAAGTCTGTCTCCTGTGATCCTTGCCCATAATCTAACAATGGCTATAACAAGCAACACAATTGAAACCCATCCTTTTTTAAACCTTTGTTGCATGTGTGATGCATATAAAATGGTATGGAGTTTGTAGCTGCCATCTTAACAATTTTGACCAACCCTGACACACCTTCATTTTTGCACTGCAAAGTCCAGGTTCAGATAACATTCCAAGCAAAAAGTTTCAACCCAGACTTCGATTTGTTATGTTATTTAATTCTAGTGAATGACTAATTATGAACCAGGTAAATGGTAACACTGATGCACACCAAAAGCTTTGAAAATCCATTATTACAGAAAATTCTCTCCCCCCTCTCTCTCCCCCCCCCTCTCTCTTGTGTGTGTGCACCAGAATTCTTTATATGCCAGTATGTGAGAAAGAGAAAATAAAATGTGTAGTAATGAAATGATCTTCATATTACTTTTCTCTTGTTGTCTGCAGGGTAAATAATAAACTGAAATGAGAAATGCAAGAAAGCAGCTATAGCTTTGTTCTATGGGATATGAAATTCCATTCAGATGCTTATTTTTTTAAAAAAATTAGTAACTTGTATTCACAGCACCTTTCATGATGGTTTTTAGTTTATGAGGATTTTATGATACTATAGTATATATTGCTGCATCTGAAAATGATATTTAATCTTTTTCTTGGATTTTGGGATGGTTTTTTTAATAGGAGCTTTAGATTGTGTTACCTATATTAACTGTTTTTTTATTGGGAAAGTGATTTTAAATGTTTTGCATAGTCCCCATAAAGTCTCAGTTAACACTGTAAGAGGCTTGGATTAATTTTCCATATTTATTTGCCATCATGCAGCTACTTACACATAATTATCTCCGATGCCTCTCCTAACTTGCACATAATTCATCAATAAGATAAAACACTAGATGGCACAGTAACTATTCCAAACAAGAAGCAAGCTAGATGATTACTAAAACACTAATAGCACAGAAACAATGAAAATACAGTATATCTTGGTTAGAAGAAAGAAAATAAAGCATTTAACAATAATATTCCATAGCCATGTTGAACCTAAATTGGAATTTTTGCAGATGCTCACCTTTTTGGGTCTTCATTATAGTAACAGCATATGCTATCTGGTAAAAGGAAAAGGTTTAAAATGCTATTTTAATAAAATTAATAGTGGTTCTAATAATATTGAGTTAAATAAAGAACAAAATAAATCCATAGTTTATCCAATGCATAGTCCCAGAACTAGATATCTGACATGTTAATATTTGCATGTTTCCATTTTTTTGTAAATTATCTGACATTTTATTTTGAAAAGTCGATATTTTCAGAAAAAAATATACACAGTTGCGTACATAGATATCAGACTTCAAAGAAGTAATAACGTAATGTACAAATCAGATAATTTTATTTGCAGTATAAAGTTAGGGAAGCATGTTAAAGTAAGTTTATTGAATATACAACATCTGCTCTATAACATTTATAAAATTGGCTGTTACAGAGAGTATTTTAAAACAGTAGTTGGTCTGTTATAGTTTTGATGGTTGCAGTTCATCTAAAATTTAGATTCTAAATTGTGGAGAGCTAGGGGCAAAACAAGTATAGGCAGGAAACAATACTTTTCCTCTAATTCGTATCAGAATGTGAATACTCTGTGAATTATGTTTGTCCAAAATTTTGCAATTTCAACATGAATGTACAAAATATTGTCATTCTATTACAGTGAACAATAATAATGGGGATAGACTGAGAAGATTAAAGTGAAAAGAAGAGTCTTTCAAGGAGGCTCATCATCGCCACTACTGTTTATTATTGCATTGATTCCTCGGTCAAAAATACTAAACAACTCAAGCCATGACTATCAAACATCAAAAACAGGTTATTCCAGCCTCTTTGCATGGATAATATTGAAGCTATATGGAAAAACATGATCTGAAAAAGAATCGCTGCTCAGCACTGTCCATATATATACAATCAAGATGGTGCAATGCAATTTTGATTGGACAAATATACCTTACCATCAATTGGGGCAAAATAGTGAAAACTGAAGGAATTAATGTGCCCTAAGAAAATAATATCAGGTGTCTGGATGAAAACAACTGAAGTCAAGGAGAAGCTTAGAAGTGAATACATCATGAGAGTGAAGGAGATCTTAAACTCCAAATTCTTTGGAAGAAATAGGCAATCAACATCTGAGCAATTTCAGTCATTCAATACACAGCTGTAATAGTGGATTGGACTCAAGCAGAATTAAAAGCCCTGGATGAAAGAGCAGAAAAATAGTGACAATGAATCATGTCTTTCATCCACCCAGCGATGTTGACAGACTCTATTTGCCAAGGAATATACAGTAGTGCAGGGGTGGGTTCCTACCGGTGCGGTCCAGTGATAACGCAATTTGCGTGTGACTGCTCCGGTACCGTCTCCACCAGGCAGTCGCACGCATCACTATCTTTTTTTACGAATTTTTGGGCGATTTTGCTTCTGCGCATGCACGGAAGCAAAATTGCGCCAAAATCTCACGAGGGGACATGCGCGTGTGAGAGATTTTGGTGAGATTTTGCTTCTGCGCATGTGCAGAAGCAAAATTGTGCCAAAATCTCTCTCGCACACATCCCCTGATGAGATTTTGGTGAGATTTTGCTTCCGCACATGCGCAGAAGCAAATTCACGTGAGGGGGGTGCATGCACATAGCGCATGCACGCATGCATGAAGCATGGAGAAACACGGAGCAGCGCACCGGTCTCAGTAAGTAAGCAACTCGCCCCTGAGTAGGTAGAGTGGAATCTTTCAAGTACACCAGGCAGTTGAAGAAGAAAAAAGAGGATTGGAAGAATATCTGAAGGATAGTGAAGAAGATGCCTGAAGGCTTATTGAATACTGGAAAGATCAAACTGGCAAATAAGAAAGATCAAATGAAGAACAGAAAAGAGACACGTCAAGGCAAGCTATTACATGACCAGACATACACACACAAAACTAGCAGGCAAAGCATATAAAACAAGACCTGGCAATGGCTAAGAGCAGAAAAGTTGAAGAAAGAGAGGGGCTAATCCTGGCTGCAAAACCAAACCTTAAGAACAAATGCATATAAAGTCAGAATTAAGAAGACAGCAAAATGTTGTTGTCTCTGCAGAGAAACTGAAGAAACAGTGGACCTAATTAGCTGCTGCAAGAAGATCACACAGACTGACTACAAACAACGGCATGACAATAGTATTCAATAGAACAGTATTCCAGGATGTGTATAGTATCTGTAAGAAATACCATTTGCCTGCAAGCAAGAATTGATGGGGTCACAAAATAAACAAAGTAATAGAAAATGAAGAAGCTACAGTTCCTGGGATTTTAGAACAGATAAGCACCTGCAATGCAATACACCAGATTTAATGATGCTTGGTAAGAAAGACATAAAAGTCTGGATAGTGGATGTGGTAGTACCTGGAGTCAGCAGAATAGAAGAAAAGAACTGTAGAAAACCCACAAAATATAAAAAGCTGCACATAGAATGACTCCAGCAAGAAAAAGCCAAGATAGTATTCATAACTATAGATGCCTTGGGTGTAATCCCAAAATATTTGGAGCACTGCTTGAACACCATTGGCATTGACAAAAATCGATTGCAATGAGTCAATTGTCAAAGGCAGCTTTATTGCAACAGCTTATATCCCACAACAATACTTTTAACACCATCAAATAACAACATCTGTCTATCCCAGGTTCTTGGGAAGGACTTGATAGGTGGATAAAAATGCCAAATCTTGTCTATAATCTGGCTGACTCTGCAACCAACTGTAATAATAATGGCACTAAAAGAGCTGTTGATAAAACAGGGTTTACATAGAATAGAATAGAATAGAATAGAATAGAATAGAATAGAATAGAATAGAATAGAATAGAATAGAATAGAGTAGAGTAGAGTAGAGTAGAGTAGAGTAGAATAGAATAGAATAGAATAGAATAGAATAGAATAGAATAGAATAGAATAGAATAGAATAGAATAGAATAGAATAGAATAGTTTATTGGCCAAGTGTGATTGGGCACACAAGGAATTTGTCTTTGGTGCATATGTTGTCAGAGTACATAAAAGGAAGGAAAGGAAAGGAAAAAAAACAAAGAAAAAATATATTAATCAAGAACCATAAGATACAACTCTTAGTGATAGTCATAGGTTACTAATAAGCAATCAAATCATACTAGGAAACAAACAGAACAATATAAATCATAAAAATACAAGCAACATGGTTATAGTCATGAGTGGGAGGAGATGGGTACTAGGAAGGATGAAAAGAATAATAGTAATACAGTCTTAGTAAACAGTTTGACAGTGTTGTGGGAATTAGTTGTTTAGCAGAATGATGACATTCGGGGGAAAAATGTCCTTGTGTTTAGTTGTTCTGGTGTTTAGTTTCCTATAGTATCGTTTTGAGGGTAGAAGTTGAAACAATTTATGTCCAGGATGTGAGGGGTCTGTAGATATTTTTTCAGCCTTCTTTTTGACTCATGCAGTGTACAGGTCCTCAATGGAAGGCAGGCTGGTAGCAATTGTTTTTTCTGCAGAAACAAAACAGATTTTAAAAAGAATAATTTAAAATTATTATTAAATTGGCATGCTACCTAACTCCTGACTGACTCTAGTGGCTGAACTGAAAGAATGATAGTCTGTGAACTATCATCATTAGTGAAAAGAAATTTTATTGAATTAAATTTAGTGTGATGACAGCAGCTGCATTTATTTAGGGCAGTAATGGAGGGAGGTTAAAAGGTTTAAAAGGTTCCTACTTTTAAAAAAATAATGAGTTAGGTTGTTTTGGGGCTTTCAACAGTTTTGAAAGACATTGCAGTTCAGAAACTGTAAAGATAACTGAGGTACAGAGTTGACTATTTAACAGGGAGATCCTGCTGGAAATGGAAACAGCCAAGGGGAAAGAGGCAGTAAGAACCGGATGGAGTTAAAGAAGCATCTTAGTATTGTTCGCTCTGCTGTTCAACTTGATATGTTTTATCATTATTTATATGTCAAATAAAAGAACTTCCTATTATTTCTGCTGAAATTTTGGCAAACTCTGGGAGACAGTGGAGGATTGGGAAGCCTGTCATGCTGTGGCCATGGATTTGCAAAGAGTTGGACACAAGTTAGTGATTGAAGAACAGTTTCATTGTATTTGGTAATTTGAGATTCAGTGAAGGTCATGAAATCCTTCACTTTCTTTGTGAGTTGATTTTGCTTCTTCTTCTTCTCCTTGTGCCATATCCGTCGTCGGACGTTGGTGATCATGTTGGCGATCCAATTTTTATCAACAGCCGCACGAAAAAGTGCTGTTGAGTTTTGTCCAAAGCAGTCCCTTAGATTTTGAAGCCATGATGTTCTTCTTCTGCCTGGACCTCGTTTGCCTTCCATCTTTCCTTGGAGGATTAAGTCAAGTATGTAGTATTTTTCTGGGTGTCACATCAGATGTCCAAAATATTCTAACTTTCACTTTTTTATGGTTTTGATTATTTCCTTTGGTTTTCCCAGGTCGCTTATCATCTCCTCATTTCTCATTTTGTCAACCTAACATACATGATAGCCATATCATGTTGATTATATATGTTGTACACTGCCCTGAGTCCCTAGGGAGTAGGGCGGCATATAAGAATTGCCAAATAAATAAAATAAATAAATTTTGCTAGTGACTTTTAATCACAAAGAACAGTTTGACCTGTGCAAGTTTGCAGAGATAAACCTGATCTAAACAAACAAATGAAGTCTATAGCTGCATTCTAATAGTTGTCAAAAATGTTCTTCTATTGCTTCCTACTTCTGCAGCTTCCAGATGTGCACTTATTGACATCCAAAGCACAGCAAATATTGTACTGAGCTGTTTGTCAGATGTTTATTAAGTACCAACTGTATTTTGCAAAACTGCTATTATTACCATAATTCATACCTGAAATTGCAAATCTGCCATCAAGCTAGTCTAGAAAGTAAAGCAAAAAAGTAATTGCAGGGCTTTTAGTAGTGTGGAGGAATCACATACTGTCTTGTACCAACATGTGTTTCTTCTTTTTAAGGCTTGCACTGAAAACCAAAGATCACAGAAACTCTAAAGCTTTTCATGCTGTTCAAACTAAGTTTAATAGTCCCAATTTCCATATACATATCTAGAAGATCACAGCATCAAAGATCTTATCTCTATGAAAAGCAAAATTTGAATAACTCAGTATAACCATTTAATTGCAAGTTGAATATGCAAGTCCTGTTACCAATAATCTAACAAGTTTGGGGCATATTAAAAAAGGATCTGAATATATCAATGGCCCCCAAAGTCTTGAGCACAGGCCCACGGTCACCCCAAAGTTTGTCTTAAATTAGTACTTTTATGTGGAAAGAAGGGAAACATAATCAAAGACAGAATAATCATATTCTTTTGCATTTAATTAAACTGAACTGAAAGTAAATTAAATCACCTCCCTACTCTTTGCCTCAGCTTACCATGCTTTTTGGGAGTATTGCCCCAGAGATGGCATTCATGAAGTCTGGGGCAGCCCTCAGTTTGATAAAACAAATAATGATTTATTTTAGTCTCTTCTATTTTACTTTCTGTTTCCTTTGAATTACATGCTACTGATGTATTTAAGAGAGACTAGACGCCATCTGCTATTTTAGAAAAGATTACATCATACCTGAATCTAGAAAGATGGTTCCATTCAAATTGGCATTACGATTGAATACATTCAGGCTTCTTCAGATAGAGCGACAGACTGCTGCTGGCTTTGCTCTTATCATTAAATTGGACTAAATCTTCTTTCTATTATCTTATAAATATTGCTACTTCTTTTTTTTACACCTCAGGCAGCTGCTGCCTTGCCAAAAGAGAAATTTATCATTTTGCAGTATGATAATAATTCAAAGTGGCAGTAAAGTCTTAATTAATGGCTTGAAATGGAATGAGTTCTTTAACAGTCCTTAGATTTCCCTGGCTGAATTGTCAGCTTCTTTTTAAACAATTGGGCAAATCCCTAATTTGCATTAATAGCTGAGGACAGACTTGTGTAACGATTAGAAAAATGTGTTTTTAATTTTAAAAACCACAGAATAGCCATCCTTTGTGAGACTTTTTGTATCATTTTAAAGGAAAAGAGGATATATCCAAATAATCTACACACTTAAATAAAGTGACAGCTCAGTAATTTTTCTTTGGTAACAAATTCAGTGGGACTTACTACTAACAAATATACATCCCGTTATTTCTTTATAATGCTATATTTGTTTTGGTCCAAAGGACCAAAATTTTAAAAAAATATCCAATAAATTGCAGTGTTTCCACACTTAAACTGGGTTAGTTCTCTATAATTTGCCTTTGAATAACATATACTTGCACACTAGGAGACAACTTTAGTATAGGTCATTGTCCATTTTACCAGTTGGATTCTTAGTCACAGAAACTATCAGGATGAGTTTGGGCCAGTCATCCTCAATCAGCACAACTCACTTCATAGGATTTTTGTTATGAGAAAAATAGTTGGAGATGCTGTGCCTTGAGGAGTACAAAGTAAAGGTGGGGTATCAATCAGTCAATCAATTAAAAAAATAAAAGCTGCAATGTTATATATTGGGAGAAAATCTAGGAATTGGGAATGTCTGTTGGCATCTGCAAAAGATTTTCACTCATGAAATAGTGTCCTTTTGGCGTCCAATATGAGATAAGGTGTTCCCAATGTGATCCACCTCCATGTGGAGGCATCATCATAATTTCATCCAACTGAGCCAAGAGGAAGGCTTCCATGGGAGGACTCATACTCTACAGCACGGGTGTCAAACTCGCTGCAGCATGTTGCTGTCACGTGATGTTTCGCGATATTTTTTCCCCTTCGTGGAGCTGGAGTGGGCATGGCCTGTGTGTGACGTATCCGGCCCGCGGCCACCAGCTTGACACCGCTGGTCTACAGGAAAGCAGGCATGGCTTCACAGTCAAGTCCTCCATCTTTGTTACTACAAAATTTGCAGTTTTGAAGCCCCAGACGCCCCAATCTGGCTATAGGGTTTTTCCTTAATGCAAAAAACCAACAATTTTTTAAAATACACAGAAGTCAGGTCAAGAATTAGGAGCTGAATTTTTAGATTCTTCTCTTGCTGTTAAGTTGAAAAGCCTTAGAGCTCTAAATGATAAATAAATGAGTTTTCTTTTGGCATGGAAAACCTACCACAATAATTTTATAGTTAATGTTATTCCTTCTCTAGTGCAATAGTGAATGATTGGCAGAACATTATAAGAACATGCCTGATACAGTAAATTTTTGCAGCTGTGGATGTTTTCGAAAAATCAATGGGCTCAGAAATCTAGGGACTATTGACAATGTTACCTTCTATCTGTTTAGCTAATGCTTTTAAAAAGCTAACTAAAGTAATGTGAATACCAAAGTCCCTTGTGGCAGTAAACATCTTAAATCAATTGTAGATTGAACAAGTACAGATGCTACTAAGTGAAAAACAATAAGTAAAATTCCAATGGAGTTTAACCCAATTAATGCATGAACAATCCCTCAGCACAGCTCTAAAATGAAGTTGTTTCATTTGCAACATTAGCTGTGAAGATGGTGATTATTATATTCCCCCTCAGCAACAAAATAACTATCATTTCATGAAGAAAACAAGCATATAATGCTGAAAAACTGGCATTTTAGATGCCTGTGGAAGCAGTCTTGCTGTATGAACATAGGATTTTAATACAATCCTTTTCAATTAAGTCTTCCATTTCCCAAGAGTAAGATTCATAGCAAAATCATAATGCTTCTATTAAACTTTTTTTAATGGCTCCAACAACAGCTGTCAGAGTTGTCCTGTCTGGAAGTTGTCCTATGCTGAACTACAGATATTTGTTTCTGAGGAAGTCAATGTTAAAATCCATTGCATGATACAAATGACTGCAGCTTCATAAGCTGTCTCTGCAATACAGAATCTGTAAGTTGATACCCTCCAGGAAGCAAGAAAATAGCAATGAAAGGAATGAAATCAATTTCAATGCTAGGCCAGCCAACTATTTTTCCTGGCAAGAACTATGGGCAGATCATGATGTCAGAGTCAAATGAAAGCGGTCTGCAGGATTCCCCCCCACCAATATTTTTTCCGGCATACCAGTACACAAGAAGTCACCTTTGATCTCTCTCAGTGATATAACTGGATCCTTCCCTTCATTCGGAAATTTATATTTTCAGGGTTTTTTTAAAAAAAGTTCTGCTTATGAGAAATTACCCACTCAGAAGGCATAAATCTACTTCGGTCTTTCAGCAAGTATCCTGAAACAAATGTAACACCATACTGTTTTATATTACGCAAGGGGTCTTCGGGTTCATGTACAGTCATCTCTTTTCTTCTTTCTAATATAACTCATACTCTATCTGAGCTCTCTTTTTTGCAGTAAATCATGGTTTACCATATTTTGGACAAATTGTGGAGGGCAATAGCCATATAAACTAGTACAATAATGAAATCATGATCAACTCATAGTCTTTTTGTTCTGGCTTTTATTTGCCTATTTTTAATGAAAAAGGATCTATGGAAAATGAGATAGTCATGTAAAAGATTGTTGCTCTTGGCTAAATAATTTCAGCGGGTGAGTTCCCATAATAAACCATGATTGTAGGTAATTGTTTTATGAGTAAACCACAATTGTCTGGGCTTATATGTTGTACCAAGATAGAAAACTGCTGAATGTGACAAATAGAACATATCTGAATCTCCAGCAAGATTCTATAAATAAGACAGAGTGGTTGCACAATAAAATATTTAACTTAACCTTGTCTTCCCATTTGCATTAATTTGTGATGTGACCACAAACCTTGAGGCTAAGTAGTGGCATAAATATAAATTTTATTTTTTCACTCTTGTTTGTTGAAAGAAAGAATAATGTGCTGGTTCACATAGTATTAAATCATATATAATGGTTAATAAGCCATAATGGTTGAATTCACGCATTTTGCTTAGGCCGATAAATGTGATTGGGTTTGGGTTTGGCTTAGCCTGATGTGAAAACCAGGATTTTGTAAATCCTTGCTAGTCTGTTAAGCTAGCAATTTCATTATTTCAGCTGCCCAGTATGATTTCTGAAAGTCTTTGAACCTGTTAACATCTTTGGCAAATTCCCTCAGACAGCATGTTTAGAGGATATTAGTTCTTGCTTTCCACAGTGACATCTATAACAGTCCATTCTACATTTGTGGATTTTTGTTGCATGCTTGTTCTTGCAAACGGTCATTAAACTTCCATTCTTTAATCACATTTCTGCTACAGATTACATTTTTATCCCAAATAAATTGCTTTCCTGTGCCTTCTCTTGCCCTGCTCTCCATCCCGGAGGGCCTCGCATCCCCCCCCGCCAATCCTCCGTAAAACCACCTGCCCCATTTCTGCAAAGGCAGAGCCCTACAGGGCAATCTAAAGAGGGGAGGGGGATGCTGTAGATAAGGCCGCCTTCCACCCGTGCCTCCCATGCCAGCTCTGCGGGACTTGGGGCTCTGAAGCAGCCCACTGACTTCCAACTCGGTGCCATGGTCCGAGTTTTGTCATCTGGAATATTCACCAATTATTTTTCCAATTCGACTCCTAAATTCTCTGCTGTTCATTAGTTTCCAAATTAGTTATTATTCTCCTACTTCTTAATTTTAGGCCAAATTGCTTCCTCCACTTTTTTAAAATCACTTTATTCATTGTTTATGTCCCCCCCCCCTCTATTTTATCACAAACTAAATGCCCAATTATACATTCCAATTTCTTATATTAATCATAAAATTTCTTCTTTGGTTATTTACACTCAAATTAAACATTTAACACTTGGAATATATGATTTTTAAATTTTTAAACATATCTCATTTCTAAAAAAAAAGATACACAATCATAATATGCTTTTTCGCTTACTAATCATCAAAAATCTTTCTGAATTATTCAATTAAGTATTCAACTCTTATAATAATACATTTTTCCCTTCTAAAGTTTTTCATTTGAACAAATTCATATGTAAAAAAAGAGTACACAATCATAATATATCTTTTAAGCTCTAGTATTCATATTTATCATTCATACTTCTCATATTGATTTACATTATTTTGTCTAAAATATCAAATCTTTTAATTCATTGAACAATATTAATCTATATATAAAAGGACAGAAAAAAATGTCAACTCTTAATAAAATAATAACTCTAAATAAGAAAAAAACATTTCCATAATATTTCAATGTCATCATCCATTCCCTTTTAATTTCTCGACTAATTCATTTTTATATATATATTTCCTCCACCCCTATCTGATTAAATTCTCTTCCTTCTGTCTTTTGATTTTATACCAATAAGTTATCTTTTCCTCCCTCTTAAATTTACTTTCTGCATATATCTACTTTTCTCCATTCTTTTTTCCATTTTGAGTATCTCAAAATCTTTATCATCAATCTGGACATAGTTATTCTTAATATCATCATATCTATTATCATTGTAACTGTTATATTGAGTGATGAAGAGTGATGAAAATATTATAAATGATGATGAAAAGGGAAATAACATTAAAAATGCAATGCTGACTAATGATTATGTTAATGATAATTATTCCACTGGATCTAACAGTGAAAATATTTACTTTAGTGGAACTGCTGTGGTTAATCAAATTTCTCATGTAAAGAAATCCATCTGACAGAGAGTAAAAGTTTAAGGAAAAACCGTTATATAATACGATAGCTTCCAAAATCAGATGTATTGAAGCAATATCTTTCATTCAGTTTGGAAAAATACTACCTTTTTTTGTAGTTTATGGCTTCTGCTTTTAAATGTAAAGCTTTTGTCCTTTTAGGAAACCAGCTACTTAGGTGTTTTTTTTCTTATATTTTAGGCATTTTTTCCCATGCAATCACTGAGTTGGAATTCAAATCTGATTTTCTGCTCTGTGCAGAGAACAATGGATTTCCCTAGTGGATCACTTAAATCTTTTGTATTTTATAAAAATAGAAACAGGTACTATGGACTCAATTTTATTACCAGTATAGCAATAGGAAAATTGCAAAATGATGCAATAATATTTAATTATTTTTCCTGTGGCCATTAAGTATATTGTTGAATAGCTAGCTATACCGTTCTAGCTACTCAACCTTGTCCAGAAAATAGTTCCTGGATCTTTCCTTTGCCTTTACGTGTTTATTTTAGCAAAAGTAAAATGAATCCAGGTGCATTGTCTATGAATATAGAAATTAACTTAATGAAAACCTTGTTTTGTAGGGTTTTTTTTAAAGACACAGAAGGTATGTTGCAAATATGCATAATAAATTATGAGCTAAGAATGACAAGATACAATTGGAATCTTTCAAATATATTAAACAATTCTGGTAAAAGCATGTACTAAGCTTTTATTATAATATATCCAAATGATTCTGTGATCTATTTCACTTGGTTAAATGGAGAATATCACAGCAACAGAGGTGGGTTCCTCCTGGTACGGACCGGTTTGCCCAAACCAGTAGCAACCCACTGGTGATGTCATGATGATGTCACAGAATCGGTTCGGTTAGTACTGGTCCATGGGTGCCACCATTTTTTTTATTTTTTTTGGAATTTTTTTTCTGTAATTTCCCCCCCAGAATTTTTCCCAGGGTTTTTTTCTTCTGCGCATGCGCAGAAGTCAAGTTTCCGGCACTGTGCATGCACCGCCATTTTGTTTTTGGCTTTTCTGGGGGAATTTTTTTGGGGGGTTTTTTGCCTCTGCACATTCACATGTGCGCCCATGAGATGTGGCCATGTGGAGCAGGAGAAGTGAATCGACAGCGAGGTAAGTTAGAACCCACCCTGCACAGCAACTAATGTTTGATCCTCACTGTCTGTTTTAGACATGATGTGTGATTAAAATGAAGAGTCATAGCTGATAACTAAAGAAATATGAGTCAAATATTTGCTGTTACAGTGAACCGATTAATATCTATCGATGATTTTAAAATCTGACTTGCATTTTACTGGTGGTGGTCCTAATATTCATAATGTTAGTACTGTAAGATTATTGGCAAATCACCAATTGCCAGTTATGATTTATAATTTTTAATTATTAATATTGATAATTTATTAATAATTGCCAATCATTAGTTATAGTCCTTTAACCACAATAGTTCAGTGGTTAAAGACAGCATGGATTTGAGACCCGAGTGCCATGCAACGGGATGAGCTCCCATTACTTGCCCAGCTCCTGCCATGTAATTAGCATGTAATTACAAGTAGATTAATAGGTACTACTTTGGTGGGAAGATAACAGTGTTCCATGTGCCTTCACGTATAGCCATGTTAGCCATATGACCATGGAAAATGTACTCTGGCTCCCTCGGTCAAGAAATGGATATGAGAACCGCACCCTAGAGTTGAACATGACTGGACATGGAAACCTTTATGCTTTAATCCTATTGGAGACCAAATTTATGTTGCTACTTGCTTCACAGTCCAATTGAGGTACCTGTAATGCATCCTAGTAGACCATTAAAAGAGAGTATTTGTAGCTCAGAGTTGATCCATGAAATCCTGGGTGCTTTCTGAGCTTGGTTATTTTCTTGCCAAAGTTTCTTTATCCATCTAGGTAACATCTTCAATGTACTAAAGTTGTTACCCAGTTGGATAATGAAATATTTGCAAAAAACAACCAAGTTCCTAAAGCTTCAAAGACTCCATGCTGGTAGAACATTCATCACATATGGCTCTCACCTCACTCGTAGCAGCTTCAAACCAATTGTCATAAAGTTTCTTGCTGTTTAAGCAGCAAATCCTTCCTACCAGTAGGAAAGAAATAATACATTGAGAAGTAGCTAGGGGGTTACCTTAATCTTAATTGATTTTCAAAGAATTGTAATTCCTAACATCTATTTTTTTCTGTTCATTTTAATCCCTTTGGAACATTTAAAAAATATTAGTTATATATTAGTTAATAAAAATTGTTTGCCTAAATCTCATTGTAATTTTTATGTACTGTATGAGTAGCCTGATTCATTTAATATATGCACACACATTAATAATACGGGTGAGCTTGGGCTGGAATGGATCAACTTGCCATGGGACAATTCAACAAATATAAAAGTTAAATTAATTTCAATGGAACGGTGGCCAATAATAATAAAATAAAGAAAGTCAATCCAGAAATGCAAAAGTTACAATAATTTAAATGAAAATTGGTCACCAAGAATAACAGTAACTGAATGAAACAATTAATACAGCATTGAATTGATCTAGACCGAGTTGTCTCATAGAGAGTTGGCTGAGGCACGTTGGCTGAGGTGAGTTGTCCTAGATCCAGCTTGGTCCAGCCACTCTCTTTCAACTCACAGGGTTGTTGGATATGTTCACCATCTTGAGTTATTTGTAAAAATAATACCGTGTTTCTCCAAAAAGACGACCCATCTTGGAAAGAAGCCCTATCACGTTTTTGAGCGCATGCGATCAAATTAAGCCCCACCCACAAAATTAGCCCTAGTTAAGACCTCACCCACCCCGGGGTGCAGGGGTGGGGTGAGGCACACAGGTAAAAAATAAGCTAGGGTGGGGATGGGGGGGTGAAGCTACCCTACTTACCAGGCCTCGCACACCCCTACACCTGCCTCACCTTCTTCTGCGACTGCTTGCCGCCACTTGCACGCATCACCCGGAGCTCTATTATCGGCTGCAGAGGGCTTTCCGGAAGACATCTTCAGCCAATAACAGAGTTCCGGATTGATCCGGAGCTCTGTTATTGGCTGCAGATGCCTTCTGGCAGGCATCTGAAGCAGAGGCTGGGGTGATGCTTGCGAGTGGTGGCAAGCGGCCGCAGAAGAAGTGGGCCAGCAGCGGGCTCTTGCTGGGCAGGGCTGTTGGTGCCACTGCCGTGAGATGAGTCAATAATTAGAATCCTCCAAAAAGAAGGCCTAGCCATTTTTTCGGAGGTCAAAAGAAAATAAGTCCCGGCCTTCTTTTTGGAGAAACATGGTAAGGGCGAGATACAAATAAATAAATGATAAATATTACATACAGACTCAACATACATGTTTTTATTTAAGGACTTGAGATCTTGCCTCTTTTGAATGAGTGGGTGCAGATTGGAAATTCAATATGAGGACAGAAAACAGAAAGTATTACAAAAGAAGTTAAGATATTCTATAGCCACTTTGAAAAGAAACACATCTTGAAATATTCTTAAGAAACCTTTTAAGAGGAGTTTATCTCTGAGAAAATAATTTCATAACAATACTTCTGATACATGGCATTATAAATTCAATACCCTTCATATCAACTAATACAGTAGTCGGTGACAATATGAATAGAATTCAAAAGTATTTCTTATCCTAGGTATGCCACCCTGGTATAAAATATAGTTAATAGGGAAAAGGGAGGAAGGAAAGGCATTTCCTTTTAAAAGTATTGAATATACAAGGAGCTGGATAAAAGAAACATGAACAAAAAAACAATAACTGCACAAAGGGAAGAAAAGGTAATCTTATATAACTGGATACTTCATGCAAAAGAATGGAGGACTAGTTGATATAATTGAAGGGAAAATGAAAAATATCTTTATTTTATAAAGTTAAAAGAACGAAGAGATGGAATCAGATACATCTACAGAAAGATTAGTTAAAAGTCTGGGGGTTGAATAAAAGAGAATGGCAAGATGTGTGACGATTGTAGTCAACATTTAACTATATTACAGATAGTCTTTGACTTACGATGATTCATTTAGCAACCATTCGAAGTTTCAACAGCACCCAAAAAAGTAACTTGCAACTGTGACAGCATCATCATAGTCATGCGATAAAATTTTGAGCATTTGGCAACTGGCATGTATTTACAGTGGTTGCAGCATCCTAGAGTTATGTGATCACCAACTGTGACCTTGCCAGCCAAGCCAGCTTCTGACAACCAGTCAAGGATGCAAGCTTGATTCGCTTCACAATTTTGGCACAAAATGTTATAAAATTGGGTGAGGCTCAGGTAACATTCTCCTTGCTTTAGCAATGGAAACTCTGGTCCTATAAGTTAAGGACTGCCTGTATAGCAGGAAATCATTATTCAGCACAAGTGGAGCATAGGTACTATTTCTTACACCTTTCAGTATACTGAAGAAAGAAAAATGAAAGCCCCAAGTAAATTACAAGTTAATGAGCAGTTACTAACAATACTTATTTGAACCAAATGTTTCCAAGTGTTGAACATGCATGAATATTTTTAATGTACCCAAATGTGTAATGCATCTCAAAGAAATATTTTGTGCAATATTCCTGTCATAGAAATACTTTTTTGTTTTTGGGCAATGACCTGCTTTAACTTTCCGAAAAAATATTTAATTGCATAAGCCGATCTTTGTCTTTATCAATGCTTATTAAAATTAAGCACAACCACATCACCAACAGATTTTTTCACTGAATTATCCCACTGATCAGCTTCAAGGTTACAAATAATACATTCTGAAAGGCAAATGTACAGTGTCATCTGAAAAGCCTTGCTATGTAAACAGTTAGAAATTATTTGATTTCAATTTTTCTGCTGTTTCCTGTTTTTAAAAAACCCACATATCTTTTCAGTAGTATTGGCAGTGCTTGTGAAAATGCATCTTGGGGAACTTCAAATGTATTAACAGATTCTTTCTGTTAAGTGTTGAGACTGCCTGGTTACAACCAGGTCCTCCATTTAAGTGGGAGAATGCAAGCCGCTGATTGGTTGAGCCATCTGACAGCTCCCTATAAAAGGGCTAGCTGTCAGCCTGGCTCTCTGCTGGATCTTGTACATAGCTTACAATAAAGAGCTGTTGTCTTAAGCCTGTCTCAAGCCTCTTCAGTCCCAGAACTCAATACTTGCCAATATGAAATACTTTAAAACAAGAGTAAGTGAGGATAAATTTATTCAGGCGGCTATTGAAAATAAAAGTTAAGAAAAAAAATATGCGTACAACCATATGTATTAAAGACACATATTAAAGGTAATCTAATGTTTTGCAAATCTAAAGATACCATATAGGATGACAACAATTAAGCATCTACAACTGCAAATGAGCCTGTGAAATTGAATTATGAACAAACTGTGATTTTGAAAACTAGCTTGACTCCATTTTCAAAACCGGCCTGAGAGTTCCATTTTTCTCAGAAATTGCAGTAATAAATACTGCAATTCAAAGCCCAGCAGCCAAAATTATAGAAAGACATCTGACTACAGATTTTCTGTTCTTCTGTAAAAATGACTTAAAGAATAAAACATTGGCAGCTCAGCATCATATAGAACATCTTTAAATTTCTCAATGTGAATTAAAGTCAATATAAGATGAAACTGATGAGTTATTGTAAAACATTAGGAAACTTGGGCAGAATAAGATTTTATTCTTAATGCTCCAACACAATTGCCAGGCTGAAGGAAAAAGGAAAAGCTACATCAGGAATTTCATCTTTTTATATCCTTTAGTAACAAACATGAGTCTAAGTTTTCTCTGTTCTACTGTTTTTCAACCTGAACTTTTAAAATATATGGACTTAAAATTCCCAAAATTCTTCAGTCAATATGGTAAGAAATTCTGAGAGTTGAAGTCCATGCATCTTAAAGTTGCCAGGTTTGAGAAACATGCTCTATTCAACTATCAATCTATCCTTTGACTGTAGCTGATTTACACATAGTTATATGACTCCTTTGATTTGTCATGATAAGTGAACTCCGCCTGCTTTACTTAAATGTTAAATGTGTGACTCAACACTAAGTCTTAATCCTATAAAACAAGTAACAATCCAATGTCCTGTGTTTGTGGGGACTGGAAATACCGTGTTTCCCCGAAAATAAACTTACCCTGAAAATAAGCTCTAGCCTGATTTTTTAAGTATGTGCCTAATTGAAGCCCTACCCCAAAATAAGACCTAGTGAAGATTGTCATCAGCTAGGGCATGGGTGGCTGTGGCTAGCACCGGAAGCTGCGAGGGCGCAAGGGCCGATGGTGTCCAGCAGCAGCCACAGCCTGCACAGTGCAAGTGAGTTGATTACCTGTCCTAGCAGCAGGTGGAGGCAGAGGCGTGGGGAGGCAGCTGATCTGGACATGCCACATGGGCCGTGGGGAAGACGAGTCAATGGGCAATAGTAGATTGGTGGTTGCAGGAGGCTCGTCTTCACGCGGCGGCACCAGAAGCAGATGGAGGAAGAGGCACGGGGAGGAAGGCAGGCAATCCCAATGCTCTGCACATGCCACAGGCAAGCCCGAGAGATGCGAAGACAATCCTCCCATGGCCGGCCGCCCACTCCTTCCCACCATCTCTTGGCTTGCCTGTGGCCCGCGCAGAGCATCCAGATTGCGTGCCTCCCCCCGCCTCTGCCTGCTACCAGTGCCACAACATGAAGATGAACCTCCCAAGGCTGCCCTCCTACTCCGATCCAATGACTCTCAGGTTACCCACGGCCTGGGCGGCATGTCTGGATTGCATGCCTCTGCCACTGCCTGCTGCTTGGACAGGTAATCAACTCACCTGTGCTGTGCAGGCTGCACAACCGGAGTGTGCCAACCAAGTGGCCAATAGGTTATAGCTGCTGCTGGACATTGGCAGCCATGCACTCGCCGTCTTTTGTAGGTGTGTCAGTGTGGGTGGGGCGCTTAGCCGAGCTAATCACCCTGAAATCATGTTTCCCCAAAAATAAGCCCTAGTGTTTATTTTGGAGCGCCCCCCCCCCAAAAAAATTTAAGACCCTTTTAAGAGGGAAACACAGTAGCAAAATCTTTAAAACATGGTTTTATAAATTTAGTGATTTATTGGAAATGCAGTTTTTCAGAATAAAATATTTTTGTTCTTAAATTATGTCCAGAAAGACATTCCAAGTACTGTATGTGTTGAGAATTAAAAATGATATTATTTAATGGGATGTACAAAATGATTAAAAAACACTTTATCATAGTCATTTGTTTAGTGAATGAAATCTCCAATTTAATGACAGTATATATTAGAACCAAATATTTATATCCAAAAAACATCTGGAGCAATTCCAAGTTAGACCAGAAAAAATTAACAACATGAAGAAGATGTAAGTCATTAGCAAACTTTTTTTTTTTCATATTGCTGTTCTCTGTACTAATTCAGAAACATGTTTCAAACAGCTGCCAGGATATTTTGTGTGACAGATGAAATAGTTAAAAGAAGACACAAGTAGTTATTGCAAAGATACAATTGATTCCTCTTGAAATCTTTACATACAAGTATAACTGAAGGCTTTTCGTGGTACTTTATCCTAAAGCTTTCTACAACATGAGATAAACAGAGCACCTTTCATCATGTTATTGCAGAAACAAATTTCAATTAAATACAGTATCTGAACAGTGGAAACAAGTTTTTTTAATGTAGTTTTAATGCACTTTTCCTTAAAATCACATAAAGATTTGACTCAAAGAATTAAGACCATCATTTAGATTTAGCCAGTAGCTGCCCCTATAGATTCTACAGCCCAAATGCTGTGTAGCAAAAGTCCCATATCCCATGAGTCCCAAATGGAAATGTCCCCTCCCCCTTTTTTATATCCCATAGAGTTCTGCAGATCACACTTCTGAAATCCAAAGGCACCCTGAAAAGCAATGATTTGTTTCTAAAATAGAAAGGTTATGGTTCTGATTAGGAATTCTTAGCACCCATCCCCACAATAATGAATAGGCAAAATATTAACAGCTACACTTTCTCTTATATTGTCACTCTCTTGCTATCCACTCTTTATAATTGTTCATTACTGGAAAAATACTTTTTAAAAATGCAACTTTTGGCTGCCAAAAAATTGCTTACTTCGGCTTTGAACGTCTCTGGAGTCAGATTTCAGATTGATCTAAAATTATAAGCGTTACTCATTTTTCAAACGTATTATTTTATTCAAACTATAATGACAAGAATTCAAAGAATTAGATAGCCTACGTACATAACATTACTTTGGAGGAAAAGTTAGATTTTTATTTCCCATCAGATTTTTAATCTATTTGACCAAATAAAGTTTTTTCTTTACAAAATATAAATCCCAAGACTCCATGAACACCTGGAACTAATTGTTAGGGCAGAGTTTCATTTTGGAAATAACTGTGAAAAATAAATTCTGAGACATATGGAAATGGAAACTTGCTTGCAGCTCTTTAAGATGCACATCTGGTCCTAGCATGGGACTAGATGTGGTCCTATCTGCAACAAGATCTTGGGACAGATATAGCTGCTTTAAAAGAATTGCAGACAACTGTGGCAGTCACACTCCCATGTGCTCCAAGGTTATTTTTCTGGAATTGAAACTAAAGTTTTACCCAGTCTTTGTTTGCTTCTTTGAATCCTGCTCTGCAACTTTAACCTCTGCACTGCTGTTTAACCAGAAGGGTTAAAATAATTAAGAACCATTAAACATCACCACGTTACACCAAAAACTGAGTGTTTACCATGGTTTTTCATTACATAACTAGTGGGTGATAATGTTTTCATACATTTTTGTATACAAAATTTTTTTTGGATACAAAAATGCTTTTTTGAGAGTTATTTAAAAATTATTTGTGTACTTAGATGTTCCTTTTAAAAATTATTCTGGAGTTTAGCAGGTTTGGATTTGCAGAGATATTGCATTTATCTGCTTGTTAGCTGCTTCCAGTTATGAATTATTCTATATTTAAGACTAATTTCTATTATTTGTTTCTATTTCTATTTATTTTCTCTTCTATTTCTAATTTCTATTATTCATTTACATTGTAATTATTTCAGGGTGATGCTTTTAAAATTATTCGTATTCAATGCAAATAATTCTAATGAATGTTAAGTTTAAGATTGGTTAAAATCTCTAAGCATGAAATGAAAATTTATGAATGCAATGTTGTTAACAAAGAAAACTGTTTTCATTACTCAGGGGCCTTCTTAAGCATCATCTTATAACATAGAAAGAGGCTGTCACTTCCAACTACTTTCAAATGCTGCTCAGTAGGTGGCATCATCTGGCCAGGTTTTAAAGCTAACTAAGCTTATGCCTGGTTAGCATGTGGATGTGTAATCACCAATGAAAACAGCAAGGTTGTAGCCAGCCTTGGAAGATAAAAACATCATAAAAAAGGCAATGGTAAGCTGTTTCCATAGCATTGCCATGAAAACGACATAGTTTTGTTCCAGGTTGTCACTACTAATTGACTCAAAGCTGCCTTTACCTTCAAGGACAGGTAAAAAGATTTCGTGAGCACAATCAGGACTTGCATTTCCTAAGTAAAGCTTAGCCAAATAGGCTAGTGCAATAATCTCAATTCAATAATCAAGTATGATTTAAAATGATGAATGGGAATTTCTGAATAACAAATTCCAATCTTACTCAACTTCTGCTGAGATGTGTGATCAAAAGCATATTAAACAGCTTGAAAAATAAGACTAAAATTTCATATAAGCCCTTGGGAGTATGTATGTTACAAAATATCATGATCTGTGTTGATTTTATTTTGTCCCATAATTTCCAGATCGGACTTGGTAACATAAAGGATTTGATTGTTACTCTGAAAAAGCACCATGATTACAAAGTTTGTTTTAATCGTCCTTTTCTACAATCACTTCTCCATGAAGCACTTTCCTTCTTTGACGTAGCATGTGAAAGTATAATTGTGGAAACACTAAAAAAAGCAAAAAATAAAACAAGTTAGATTATGTTGAAAATAAAATGTGCAATCAAACTTCAGTGCACTGAATTGATAAAATATGGAACTGAATCTTGGGTTAGTAAATTGGATAGAATGATCCAAATCTGAAAGTCCAAGAATTGTTTTTAGCTTATTGTGTGCATGTCTTTGATAAGGTTTTATTACTATTTCAAAATGATAATTTTGAATTAATATATTCATTAATAATACAATGAATAACACTGGATAGTATTTCACTAGATAGTTATTTCAATATATCACATCGAGCATTTGTGAAGACAATAACTTCATGTTTCTGATTTATAGTGAAGACATGCTGAGAAGAAATTCTAGGTTTTGCAAATCCAGTACATCTGGAACATCTAAAATATACTACTGATCAATCTAGTGAAGTTTTGTCTACTCCTACTCTATACCTGAAATGTATCACTGGTCTATCTAGTGCAGTTTTGCCCAGTTTGGTAAATAGCAGCTCTTTGTGATCTCTGACTCACTAAAATTTTTCAAAATCCTTTTTAATTCTAGATATCACATCTAAGAAATTGTGATGCCTGACAGAATTTCACTGGAGACCCATGTTTTATTATTAAGTGGTAGTTAATTTCAAATGAGTATAACATTCATAGCATTCTTAAAGTAGCTCTATACAACAAAAACAATTATCGTATTTTTCGGAGTATAAGACGCACCGGAGTATAAGATGCACCTTAGTTTTTGGGGAGGAAAATAGGGGAAAACAATCTGCCTACCAGGTATTCATCTGGCTAGCATCCTTAGTCTGGTCAGCTTCAGCACATTATTTTATCCCCTGATTAGGACTTAAAAAAACCTTCTTCTGAGAGAATAACAATGAAAGAGCCTGCAAGCCGGTAAGAGCTGGGAAGCTCGTTAGCACCTGGTTAGGGCTAGAAAAAAACTTATTCGGAGCAAGTAGAGCAATGAAAAAAAATTCTGCAAAGACTTAGGGCTGGAACAACATTCTTTGGAGAGAGTAACAATGAAAAAGCCTGCAAGGTACGAGCTGGGAAGATCTGTTAGCACCTAGTTAGGGCTGGGAAAAAAAGCTACATTCGAAGTATAAGATGCACTCAAATTTTCAGCCACTTTTAGGGAGGAAAAAGGTGCGTCTTATACTCCGAAAAATACGGTATTTCTATATATATATTCATTGAAACTTACTTGGTATATAAGAGGCCATGATGATGAGCAGAAAGTAGTAGTAGTCAAAAGACACATTATATTTGTTGGGAAGTCTCACTGAAAACATGCCTGATCTCTTCACATAGGGTAAGGCTGCATATATTGTTAGAAGCTCACCAACAACTCCTACTGGATATAGGATGATGAAAAAATTGTACCTGGAAGAAACAGCAGATAAATTGCTTGTCTTCTGCTTTGCAATACACAACTAGCAAAGGAAAGATCAACTGAAAGTCTATGTGCATTTATGTAAAAGAAGTTCAGTGTAGGATGGTTTGTCATGTGAAAAATATATTTGTATACCGTATAATGTACTGTTCTTAACATTGCTTTAAATATGTATGTATTCTGGTGGACAAACCAACAGCAGAGTATTTTTTTCAGGTATCTATATTATTTTGAAGCCCTGCCTGAAAACCTGCTCATAGGGATGTCAGTGGGGAAGGGTCTTGCGATCATCAATTAAAGTGTCCTGGATTTTTTCCTTTTAGAGTTAGATTCTAGGTAAAAAGGAATCATCTCAGCCAGTTCCAATCACTGTTCATCTACACCGCTCCTGCACTTTCATTGTTGCCTCGGCTGTCCAAACTTCTCAGCAGCCATAATGGCTGCCTCTTCTCCTTGTTGTGGCTGAGAGGGAAAAAAGCCCTGATCAAGTGGGAGAGTTGCAACTCACCACAACCTGCAAGGCGCCCCTCTTTTCTTCGCCAACCCTACAGGGTGGCTTTAGCTCCTTTTGGAGCCCTCCAATGGGGAGAACTCAGTGTGGGAGCGCGGAGACCAGCTCCTCATGTCCGATCTCGCCACGTCGTCAGCCAGAAGTCATCAACTAAAGTGTTATGCTTGCATGTGAGGAACTGCCTTACCCCACTGGGATTAACCTGTCTCACTCGTTCCAGCAAAAAGGGTTCCGGTTAGTAAAAGGATTTTAGCTAGTGGGACCCAGAGGAGAATAGTCTCTTATCAGACATGAGATCCGGTCTCACCCCTGGCCTTCTGGAAATGCATTGCCACTTGGCCAGGGCTCACGACTGGGGCATACTATATTGGGAGCAGCTGATGAGATAGAAAATATTAGTTCCCTCAAGCATCCCATCATGTTGTTTTTTAATTTTAATTTTAAACTTTTTATTCTATTTTAATTGTTTTTGCACTTAACTTTTATTATATTGTAAACTGCCCAGAGTTGCTGTATTAATGAACCTAGGAATTCAATAAATAAATAAAAAATGTGGATGCTCATAAAAAGACATGACTTCAATCACAGAGCTATGGCTATCATTTTCATTCTCCCTTATAGATACCCCTGCCTACTTGAAATATGATGATGTTCGTCCATCGTGTTTGAATAGGACCTTGACATCTATGAGAATCATGGGGGGGGGATATCAAGACTTGCACGTGAATTGGATTAAAGTGAATTGGAATAAAGTGAAATATAACTGCATAAAGAAAGGCAATGGTAAAGACTTCCCGTGTCCAATCGTGTCTGATTCTAGGGAGTGGTGCCCATCTCCATTTCTTAATGGAGCCAGTGTTATCTGAAGACATTTCCATGGTTATGTGACCAGCATGACTATATGTTGAAATGCATGGAACGCTGTTACCGTCCCACTGAAGGGCATACTGTAATAATGTACTGGCTATCTACTCAGAAATAGGCTTTATAATGTCAGCAGATATATATGTTTTACTGAATCTTTATATAAGATAGAAAACTTTTTATTCTCACCAATAAGAGATTTTAAAGATTAGTATTCATAATCTAAAATATTCTGAAATTTATTGCTGCTATATTTTTTTCTTATTTACTTATACTTTTTTGTTAATTTACTCATTTTTTTCTTCTTCATCTTTTTTTCCTATAAGAACCTGAGGCCTTAGATTATAGTGACACTTATAAATTTAGCTTGGAGATATGCTCTAATGGTTTAGGATGACATTAAAATGCTAGGTTGAATGTTTTAAAAATGAACTAAGGAACAGCAGTCAAGCAATCCCCACAGCTATTTCTTATAGGCAACTATTGATGTTATATGGATAAAAGCTCACAACTGAAGGAATAGCATCTTGCGAAATGATAGGATGAATTTTTTTAAAAAATGAAAGACCGGCTGCTTTGAAAAGCACTGCCTTATTTACTAGTTGTCAAGTCACACACTGAAAACCTTCAAAAGGATATAAAAATACTTGAAGAGTTTTCATGCAAGATACAGCATGCAAATGTAGTCTCCATAAAATAAACCTTCTCTTCAACTCATGCTGGAAAAAGCAAGGAGACAGTTACAAAAACTGCACAAAGGGCATTCCATGAGAAAAATAGTTAAGACTTAAAGCAGCAGCCCCAGAACCTGAAAACTTCGTTAAGATTTAATAGACTTAGAGCTGTGATGGAGAACCTATGGCATGCGTGCCACAAGTGGCATGTGGAGCCATATCAGTGGGCATGTGAGTTCAGGTCCGGCATGCACGATTTTCGGGCCTTCTGGGCCCATTGGGAGTCGGGAAACAGCCTGTTTTCAGCCTCCAGAGGAGATGGGGTTTTTTGCTCTCTCCAAGCTTCTAAAAGGGCAAAAATGGCCTTCCCCCCCGGAGGCTGGAAACGTACCGTTTGACTTCCGGTTGAGCCAACTTGGGAAATGGGCCATTTCTGGCTTCCGGAGGGCCTCCGGGGGGGGTGGGAAGGTCATTTTCTCCCTCCCCCTAGAAAGGCTCTGAAGCCTGGGGAGAGCAAAAAAACGGAACTTCCGGTTCAACCTCCGGGGGGTGGGGAAGGCAGTTTTCGCCCTCCCCAGGCTCCTAGAAAGGCTTTGGAGTTTGGGGAGAGCAAAAAATGGGGCTTCCAGTTTAACTGAAACTTGGCAAATGGGCCATTTTCTGCCTCCAGGGAGGTGGGGAAGGCCATTTTTGCCCTCCCTAGGCTCCTAGAAAGGCTCTGAAGCCTGGGAGAAAAACGGGCATGCCATCGCGTGCCAGGAACAGGGGGGGGGTCACGCGCGCATACGCAGGGGTGCTGCATGGAATTATGGATGTGGGCACGCACGTACCCCTACGTGCCTCCTCTTTTGGCACGCAAACCAAAAAAGGTTTGCCATCACTGACTTAGAGAATATATAAGTCAACTGGAATGGAATGAATGGGAATCAACAAGAGGCCCAAAAATGCCTTGAAGGAGAAACCAATTAATGCAACTTTAACAACTGCAAATCAATAAAGTGTAGGTTAAAACCATACTTATGCAAAAAAAAAAAATGCCAAACCAAAATTTGAGAATTTAAACCAAGAAGTCACTGAACCAAAAAGTATTTTGAATTTTGAACACCCACTTAGAAAAATTCAAGTGGAAAAGTTCAGATTAGGGCTATCATTTTCATTTCACAAAAGAATGGCTGTCATCTAATTGTCATTTGGATTTTTGCAATTCTATTTTAAATTATAGTTGTCTTTGTTCTATGATATTCAGACAACTTGCAGAATTTCTTATTTATACTCAGAAGAGCTCAGTGTTTGACTATTATTGTCATTATGCATTTTCTTAAGTTTCAAAAAAAAATTGAATTAATTTTCTCTTTTTTGGGGGGTTAATGAACTACTCTGGTGCTATTGTATGTGTTATCTTCTTCTGAAAAATAATATGAAAACTGTTTTAGCCTTTACATATATGCAATCCTGTAAATGAGGTTTAGAATTTAAATTCTGTATGCTCACAAGGAACTTTCCAGCAAAACAATGTTTATTTCTACAACAAAGGATATTTGTGTGGGGGTGGGATCAGCAAAGTGGTAGGTTCTTTTTCTTTCTTTTAGCTCCATTGAAATGTTTGAAAATTTAAATTGCTAATTTACTGGCATTCTTACTTAGCATTGTTTATAATTTATTGCTAGTTACTGCCATTTATGTAGTATTGTAATGATGTATAGCAATATTAACATTTAACTGAACATATTGTACAGCTCGATGGAAAATGATCCTATCTTACTAAAGAGACCCAAGTTCAATTCTCTATTCAGCTTGGAAGCTCTTCATGAAATTCAATTAATTTTATGTTAGTTAAAGTAAAAACCTGATTTACCTTGAGAAGAAGAAAAAATGCCCCAAATGTTAATTGTGTAGGCCTTTGCAAAATATACTATTATGATTGAATCTCCAAAGTGAAAAACTCTTTTACTGGATGGACATAAAAAGCAACATACTATAATCACTATCATGATGTCCAGAGCCTCAGTTTCAGTCCATATACTCTGTGAAAATCAATATGGCTACAACAACTAGCTACTGAAGGAGATATTACCTGGGAGAAAAGCTCATGTTGAATATGAATAGAATATTTGAAATTTAAATTCTCTAATAAATCGCTTTCTAATTTTTTAGATATGATGTGCCTTTCCAGAAACCATATCTTAAATATTTCTATTTACCTTCTTTTACACTTAATTCCAGCAAAATAATGGTCCAAAATGGCAGAACAGAAAGCCTCTTACAAATTTTATAATAAGTAACATTTTGCATTACAATATGCAAAAATAGAGGACACCTTAAATGGTATACTGATTATCTAATAAGAACAAGGAAATATACAATTTGTAACTGAGAAAGCCAATTTGGTGTAGTGATTAAGGTGTTGACCTAAAAACCAGGAGACTGGAGTTTTAGTCCTCACTTAAAGATGAAAGCCAGCTGGGTGACCTTGGGCCAGTTACTCTTTCTCAGCCTAAAGTACCTCACAGAGTTGTTGTAGTATGGAAAACAGGAGGAGATATTTATAAAAAATTATAAATGCGGGATAAAAATCTAATAAGGAAATTAAAATAAATTCAATATTCAGTCTTTTTAAAAGACACACCCATGCACACCTTAGGAATATTAATGGCATAAGCAAGGGGAAAGTTAATGAAAAGTTACAGAATTCTGCTTTTAAAATGCATCAAATTCTAAGAATTTACAGTGTGCTTCAAGCACATCAAATCACTTTATAGACATACACGGAAAACTCTCAAAGCAAATTTCTTCCTTGCCGATTAGGCATGCATGAAAAGCATGCCCAGAACAATGAGAAACTAAACTGCAAGGCATTCTCCACCTGGCCCATTTTATGAAGTATGGCAAATGGTTGAGCATATTGAATGTGTAGAAGGAATATCGAGTAATCTCAGTCACAGTCCAAACAACCAGAAAAAGAATAACACTCTCCTCATTCTGGATCTGTGGAAGTATAAAGAGCCAACGTTTCCTTGAATAGTTAGAATTGCAACAGACTTTCAGATAATTCACCAGAGTCAATATAGACTTATAGACGCTGTCTATATTTTAGTCTAAGTGAGTAGGTTACTATGAAACAGAAAAAGATGTAGAAGCAAAGAAATGATATGTACTGTAACATTTTTCTTATTTTAAAACTAGCCACTCTCTTCTGTTTCCAGCATCCCTTTTTAAGATGATGCCTATATCATTTATATTTGGTCCCATAAACACTATCTCCATCACACTTCCCCAACCTGATGCTCTCCAGATGTAATGAAATTCCAAAACTCAGAATCTCAAGTCAAAAATGCCAAAGCTAGGTGGGGAATTCTGATTATTGAAATCCTACACATCTGGGGAGCAGTAGGTTAAAGAATGCTACTATATGTAGTTTCTCAGAAGCAACTTCTTTAGAATTCCATCACAAGTACATGTGGGGTGCAAACCTATTCAGATAACTGACAAAAAAAATATATTATTTTTTTTAGAGAGGTTGTATTGGCTCAGGTTTTGAGGGATTCTTGGGCAGAACACCCTTGATCCATAAAAGGATAAAACAAACAAATTAAAAATTCTTGCACGTGTTTTTCAAAATAAAATGTTAACACTGCTGCAATGAAGAACTTTTTTGTTGTTCTTAGGCAGATGGAGAAAAGCCCTTAGTCATTTCATTGTCTCAAGAGCTTGTATCGATCTAGCCATTCTTTTATGACATCAGCATCTAAGGTGCATTAAATTAATGCCCAGATTTACAAAATAAGATCTATTGATTAATTTCTGAGAATCATTATAACAAGTAATTTTCCTTTCATTAAAATAAGAATTTTGTAATAGATCTTCTTGCTCAAAGGCTAATACACATTCCAATGGTATCTGAGAAATAAAATAAAAATTCAAAATTGTTGGGTTTTTTAAGAGAAAAGAGGACCTTGAATATTTCCACCTAATGCACTA
Source organism: Diadophis punctatus similis (assembly GCA_023053685.1). Classification (NCBI taxonomy): domain Eukaryota; kingdom Metazoa; phylum Chordata; class Lepidosauria; order Squamata; family Dipsadidae; genus Diadophis; species Diadophis punctatus. Next base: position 27,596,028 of record JALIGW010000007.1, on the reverse strand, counting down.
CAATGACTAATACAAAGATTGTATATTAGTTTTAAGAATATCAATTTTGTCATTAATAAATGCATTCAATTTTTTTCTTTAAGGAATAGGAATATTTTTTGTTTAACTTCTGTACAAGCATTGTTATATTTGCATTTACTCTGTGGTTTCTGGGAGTTGGGGGACTAAATGCTTATAAAATGCAAATTTGTTAAGGCATAAAGAAGGGATAAGATAGAAATCAAATCGCTTTTTAACCTTTTCTTTCTAATTTGAAGAAAACAATAAACAATACTGTGAAGACCTTCATATTAAGGTAGAAATCTTTATTATATATAAAATAATTTAAACATTTTGCAGTTGTTTATCAAAGCTAAACTCATCTCTGGGTATAAAATATAAGCACTCCTATGCTTATTATGCAATATTAACATTTTAGAAAACACATTAAACCTTTTTTCTCTTTATCTTTGAAGTTATCTAATTCATCAGTGTTAATAATTTCTAGTCAATACTGTATAAATACCATTGTACTCATACATAAGTTACTACTTGTGTTTAATAACAACACACTAAAACAATATTTTTAATTTGTGTATCCTGATTTATTGCTATAGAAAATCAAGTGTGAGATTACCACACATTTAGGTTTTCAAAGCTCTTTTGAAACCTGAAGTTTTGCATATGGCATAGTATAATTTAATTTATGCATTATAAATCAGAAAGCTTCATAGCCTTTTTGTTGTTGCTAATAACATTATCATCCTACAGGTCATTTTTAAACTTTTTTTTTCTGGTTGGATAGCCTTTTACAAATAGTCCTTGATTTATAGCCATTCATTAAGTGACCATCTGAAGTTACAACAGCACTGAAAAAAAGGGACTTATGACCACTTTTCACATTTATGGCTGTTACAGCATCTCCATGGTCACATGATCAAAATTTGGACACTTGGCAACTGGCATATAACAATTTCACTATACCGGAGTTATGTTATCACCATTCGTAACCTCCCCAGCCAGCTTCCAACAAGCAACGTCAACAGGGAAATCTTGTTTTGCTTAATGACCACATGGTTTATTTAATAACTACAGTGATTCACTTAATAACTGTGGCAAAACTCACTTAACAATTGCCTTGCTTAACAATGGAAATCTGGGGCTCAATTATGGTTGTAAGTCGATAACTAGATGTAGTATTTCCTGTCCCCCCACACTATATTGGCTCTAGTATTCTCCTGGAATCCGTGTGTTTTTCTTTCTTTCTGAGAAATATAAACCTAACATGATCAATATCTTAGAAACTAGGTGATACCTTCTACTGATGCTGAAAAAGTATTTATATATAAACCATGTTTAATTATCTAGTCCAGGGGTGTCAAACTCATGTCATCATGGCAGCATCACACGACATATCAGAACTTCCCCCCCTTCGCTAAACCTGGCGTGGGCAGCGCATGATGCATCCAGCCTGTGGGTTGGGAGTTTGACAGCCCTGATCTAGTCTAATAAAAAATAAACTTTCAAGTACCATAGGAAGAGAAAAAAAACCATATGACTTTTAATCAGCGGGAAGAGGCCATTCCTACTTACTTTCCCACATAAGGAAATCACTAAGTGCCATCTGCTGGTGAGAGATCCAACTGTTTCAAAGTGCATAGGGGTATACAAAAACAAACCAGCTTTATGTGAGCAAAAGTTCTAAAATCTAAGATCCATTCAAATAGTAATCACAATCAATTTAATAAAAATTCCTAAATACAACAATTGATCGGACAGGCTATGAAATAGCATAAAACACTGTTTACCTTATTATAATAAAACTGCACCCCATCCAACAAAAATGGTATAAGGCAGTCATGAATATATAGTTAACCAGAATCCCCCTCCCCTTTTGTGCAATAAGAAATGATCTTCCAGCGAATGCATTTAAGATTGGCATTTCCATGTCTGTCTAAAGAGAACTTCTTCAACTGAGGAGAATTACATTCTTGATTTGAAACATTTACTGGCTGGCTTAATAACTATACCAATAATCTCTTTGTAGTGTATCAGAACAGAAGGAAGCTACAACTGTTAAATAAAATTGAAATTAATGGGACATTGAGGGACTAGGCTCCATTCTTCAGTTTATTTCTATTTTTCAGCAAGTTGAAAGCATAGACATACTACTTAACGCATAACAATTGCTCTTAGGATGTCTATCCAAAAATTCAGCTGCATAAAACTGCACCTCTCTCCTCAAACCGAAATCTCTTTATCCAATTTGAATTTATAATATGCATTGCAAGAATGGGTACTTTTTCAGGGTTATTTTGATTCAGAACACTTTATTATTGGAATGGCAAAACATAAAAGTCGTATATCTAGCCTCAATGGCCTTTACAACCTCTTCACCCACATGTAATTATTAGGACATTTTCATTTCACCTTATAGGTCTCTGCATTTCAGTCTTTCTTAAGACCATTGACAATGGGTCTATGCTAACTTATATTTTAAAAATTTCAATGTATCTCTAAATGTTTAATTGTTTCAGTGATACCAGGATATTGTGGACAGAACGATGCAATATTCACTTGGCTGCTTACCTGTTTTATACTATGTGTAACAAACCACACCATGAAGATTCTGGAACTCACTTGGACCCCCGTCACAAGCACAGAAGTGTGCACTACTCCTTAAAAAGAGAAATATGTCACCGTTGTCCAATAAAGAGTGGGCTTAGTTAACTGAGGAACTGAAAAGAGACTCACCAACCGCACAGTGGATTATCTGTAAAATTGAAAGGAGGGGTAGACAGAAGGAATTAGAATGTGAGTATTCACAATTGACCGATGGCTGGAAAATCTCTGCTTAGCTGTATTTTTTTTCAGAGATATTTTTCTTACATACACATGGAAATAACAAATTTAATTTGTACATGGATTTTGTATCAAGAATGAGTTTTAATATGGATAATAATAGTAAACATGGAGAAATTGCTGGAGAAGTATGTTCACTTGCCAATTTGGGAATAGGGTTCTGGCAAGAAAGAGAGACTGGTTACCTAATTCACTTTAGGAATATTAATTTAAAAACAGCAGCAATAATGAAAGGTGATAGAATAGCAGGCTGTCCGTTTTTCTTATTTCAGCCAAAATGCATCCAATTTAGATTATACAGATTACTGGTTATGGCACTTTTGACCAGCCTAGCATCTTCCTTATGGTTTGAAGTTAATTACTCAAATTAGGTAATTATAATACCAATGGAAGAGGTGAGTTATCCAGTTATAAGTTGATAAAATGACATAATCTTACTTGTTGGCACAGTGCTTATTACCGGTGCTACTTGATGTAAAATAGTGTCATTTGTCTATAATTTAATTCATTCTCTCTCTCTCTCCCTCTCACTTTTTCAGAATTATGACTAACATGTATCCCCAACTCAGCCATGACATTTATTATTGTGTGTCCATTTTCTCTATTGTCGCTAATATTGTCGCCTGAGGGGGGCGGAAAGGTATGATTACAAGTTGATAAAAATAAGCAAATAATTATATGGCACTAGAGTTCAATATCTAATTAACCAATCCTGTGAAGTCTAACATCTTGAAAAAAAATGAAAATAAATCTTAATTAAAAATAGCAAAATTGGAGAAATTATATGGCCACAAGATACATAGAATGAATGAATGCTTCCAGCATATCCCACTAATTCTCACCAATGGTCATGCTGGTTGTAACTGATGGGAGGAATTCCGAAGAATTTGGATGGCCATGTTTCTTATTCATGTCTTAATGTAAAATCCACCCTCAACAACTAAGAAATTGTGGAAACTGAGCTCCAAATGCAGGTTACAGGAGATTGTTATATATGATTTCTCTGGCACCTACATTCAAAGAGGCTTTAGAGTGGGATGTCAAACTCAATTTCATTGAGGGCCGCATCAGTGCTGTGGTTGACCTCAGGGGGCTGGGTGGGCATGGCTGACTGGGTGGCTGTGGCTAACTGGATGGGCGTGGCCAGCTTGACTCCACTCCCCAAACTGCTAGCATGTTTCCTCTTCGCACTGGGTAGACCAGGCCGAAGGCATAGCAACTAAGTCAGCCAATGGGAGCTAAAAACATTTGAGTCTGTGCAGAGAATCAAAACTGAAACTAGAAGGCTGGGTGTGGCCTAGTCCACTCTGAACTCTGCTGAAATGAAACTAACTGTTCTCTGCTGCCTGTAACTGCTTGAAGAAGCATTTACATTGGTATTGTAAATATATATATATATATATATATATATATATATATATATATATATATATATATATATATATATATATATATATATATATATATATATATATATATATATATATATATATTCAAATCCAGGTTCAAATCCCACTAAGGGTATGGCTATCTGAGAAGAGCAAAATAGCTCGAAATAGATCTATAATAGTCCCTTTATTTTCATTTATCAGCAAAAAATTTGTTACATGTGTGTGTGTGTGTGTGTGTGTGTGTGTGTGTGTGTGCGCGTGCATGCGTGTTGCCCACATACAGGTACTGAATGTAAAATAGTAAGTTGTTATATAAAATTAAATGTGGTTAAAAGGAACTGTTTAAACAAGTATGTATAGAGCCAGACAGCATTTAAAATGTATGGTAAGTAGACAGAGGGAGGTGTTTATCCCAGTGCTCCAGAAGGGAGGGGGGATAGATTACATCATAAGAGACAGCCAATCGGATCATAGATAGCAGGGCCAGGAACTATAAAAGGCCTAGTTGAGAGAGCTGTGGAGCTCTCTGTCTATGTGTAACTTCCAAGAGGGAAGGTTTAGTTGGAAGAGCTGAGGGAAGCTCTGTTGTGTGTGTAACTTCCATGAGGGAAGGATTATAGTGAATCTCTGCCTGAGTTTAACTGTCCAAGAGGGACGTTGATAGGAGAGAAGATAGGCCCTAGGCAGTTCTGTGGGAAGCAGGTGCCAGGGTCAGGGAACTTTATTGACTGATATATTGTGTTATTTGTAGATAGAGATAAACGGTGAAACTGCTCTTATCTATAGGCCTAGAAACAAAGAAGAATTGGATTTGCTTAGATTTAGTCAGGAAAGCAAGGAGAGTCTCTGAGGGGAAGAAGAGAAAAGAAAGAATTAAATAGCTGGTTGTGGCTGTAACAAATTCACTTGACAATTTGAAGTCTTTAAATAAGCTATATTGATAAACTGTTCATCTTCTAAACTCAAGATGATATAAGCCATTGCTTTATCATGTTTCCTCTGCTCTACAGCCCAGCAACAGAGGTGTTTCTTCGTTTGTGATGAAATTTCACATTTAAAGAAGAACTGTTTGTAAAGAAAAAGCTGTTTGCAAAGAAGAAATTATTTGCAAGGAGGACAATCCACTGATGGACAAATTGCTGTTGCAAAAGTTGGTTATTCCAATAGCAGAGACAAATGGTTAATAGACAGTGGTGCAAGTCAAACAATTATTAATAATTCTAAATTGTTTTACAGAGTGGATCCAGCTGCTCGAGATGTAGTAGTCTTGGCAAATGGCCAGAAGGCTAAGGTCTTGAAAGAGGCAGTGTGCAAATTCCATATCTGGAATCAAGGTTTAATGATGTATTATGTGTGCCTGAAATGGAGCATAATTTGCTAAGTGTATCTAATTTACACAAGCAGGGATTTGAGACCACATTTGTAAATGGGAACTGTCTCATAAAGAGAAATGGGAATGTATGTGCACAGAGCATAAAAGAGGATAATCTTTATGTGTTGCAAGGACAAAAGTTTCAATGTGCACAAACATTTGCAAATTTTGCATAGCATGATTCATGTGTTCATCTCTTGCACAGAAAGCTTGGCCATGCCAGCTTCAGAGTTTTGCAAACAATGCAGAATGGTTGAACTTAAATGGATGTAAGCCATATTTGGACTGTGCAGTATGCAAAGCATCAAAGTCCAAAGCATTCCCTGTGAGCAGGAGTAGCACAAGGCAGTCAACAAGCGCTCTAGAGCAGGTTCATGCAGATTTGGTGGGGCCAATGCAAGCCAGTTTGGGAGGAGCAAAGTATGCACTGGTCATTGTAGATTACTACAGCAGGTTTGGGTTCTGCTATTTACTAAAAAGTAAAACAGAGATGCAACAGAAGTTTAAGCAATGGGTAAGCTCCGTAGAAAGAAGGTATAAACAACAAGTATGTCAGCTGCAAACTGACAGAGGTTCAGAATTCATGTCAACAAGTTTTCAACAATGGTTGGGACAGTTGGGAATAAAACACAGACACACAAATCCATACACAGCAGCTGAGAATGGGGTTTCTGAAAGGTGGAATGGAGTCTTACAAATGATGAAGGACTCACTGCTGGAGGATTCTGGTCTGAGCAGGTCATATTGGGGTTAAGTTATGTTGACTGCTAATTATTTAATTAATAGGCTGTGGAGTTCATCCATTAATGATACTCCATATGCAGTGCTATATGGGAGGAAGCCATCTCTGACACATCTAAGAGTTTTTGGAAGTACTTCATGGGTGCATATTCCAAAAGCAGTTAGACGAAAGGGACAACCAAAGGCTAGAAAGTTCAGGTTTATGAGCTACGAGCCAGGTTCAAAAAGCTATCGTTTTAGCGATGGAAGCAAAAGAATAGTCATTTCTGGGTCTGCTAGTTTTGCAGAGCAAAATTGGAAAAGAATTGATGCAAATTTATGGAATGATTCACTTAGTGATGGTAACTCACTTAGTGATGGTAACTCACTTAGTGACAGTGTCAGCGTTCAGGGAGAAACTGAAAATGCTGGACATGATATGAAGCAAGAAAGGATTGACACACGGAAGCAGTCAATGCCACGCAGGTCAGAGCAATGGAACTAAGCGATTCCACCTGACAGGTATTCTGCTAGTAAAGTTAAAGTGTGTAATGTATGGTATGAGCCAAGGAACTATAAGAAAGTATTGGCATTACCTAAAGTTGAACAAGAAAAGTGGAAAGAAGCCATGGACAAGGAAATGAAATCCATTGGAGAACATGAAGTGTTCACATCTATGACTTTGTCACAGGGTAGCAAAGCTGTAGGATGCAAGTGGGTATACAAGAAGAAAGTACTACCCAATAATTAAGTACAATATAAAGCAAGGTTAGTGGCACAAGGATTTTCACAGTTGAAAAATGTGCACTATGATGAGGTATTTGTGCCAACTGTAAAGAGTGAAAGAACCAGGCTCGCACTAGCGTTGGCAGCGGCGCATGGCCATAAAATTTGGCATTTTGACATAACCACTGCATTCCTTAATGCTGAGTTAGAGGAAGAAATTTACATGGTTCAAGCACCAGGGTATGAAAGTAAAAAGTCTAACACGGTGTACAAATTGAACAAGGCCATTTATGGGCTGAAGCAGTCAGCCAGGAATTGGAATCTCTGTTTAGATAAGGCATTGAAGGGTCTTGGATTCAAGAGTTGCAAGGCTGATGGTTGCATATACACTGGAAATTTACAAGGTGGGGATTGTCAACTATTAGCATTTGTGGAAGATCTTTGTTTCATTGCAAGGATATATCACAGGTAAAAGAATTTGCTAATAAGTTAGAAAAGAAATTTGAACTAAAGAATTTGGGAGAAATACAAAATTATCTTGGTGTAAAAACTGAGAAAAGTGGTTATGTTCTCAGTCAAAGAAGAAAAATTGAACAGTTGTTGGAGAGATATAACATGAAAGATTGTAATACTGCTCCAACACCTATGAGCACAGATTTTCATAAATGTTTGGGTGAGGACAAAAGTGAACCCTGTGATCAAGAGATATATCAGTCAGCAATAGGGAACCTATTATATCCGTCACAGTGGTCAGACCAGACATAGCTTGTGCAGTAAACATCTTGAGTCGCTTTACTGCTGCATCTACACAAGTGCATTGGATGGGTGTAAAAAGAATTCTCAGGTATTTGAAGGGAAATGTGAATTTGGGTCTTCAAATACAGGTCACTGAAGAATTAAAATTGAAATGCTATGTTGATAGTGATTATGCAAATGATGTAAAAACCAGAAAGTCGAATTCTGGGGCTGTAGTATTGTTTGAAGGGGCTTTAATTGTTTGGAAGTCCAGAAAGCAAACAACTGTCGCCATTTCAACTGCAGAGGCAGAATTTATTGCTTTGTCTGAACTCTGTTCAGAGGTAACCTGGTATGTACAGCTGTTACAGGATTTAAATGTAAAGGTAAATGAAGCTGTAACGGTGTATGAAGATAATGCTGCCTGCATTAAAATGGCAACAGGTGACAGAGTAAAGAATAGAAGCAAGCATGTGTACATTAAATATTGTAATGTCAGGGAAGCTATAACATGTAAATTAATTAGCTTACTTCACTGTTCTTCAGAGGACAACTTGGCAGACAAAATGACCAAGCCATTGGGTGGAGTGCACCATGGGAAGAATATTAAATTAATTGAATTTATGTCTCTTCCAGTCATGAAGGGAGGAGTGTTAAGATATTCATGAACTGGGAGAGCCAATGGTAACAAGGTCAGCCAATGAATAGGCATAGCAACTAAGTCAGCAATTAAGGGAGCTAAACACATCTGAGTCTGTGCAGAGAATTGAAACTGAAACTAGAAGGCTGGGTGTGGCTCAGTCCACTCTGAACTCTGCTGAAATGAAACTAACTGTTCTCTGCTGCCTGTAACTGCTTGAAGAAGAATCTACATTGGTATTATGTATGTGTGTGTGTATGTGTATGTATGTATGTATGTATGTATGTATGTATGTATATATATATATATATATATATATATATATATATATATATATATATATATATATATATATATATATATATATATATATATATATACATACTGATTGGTTGGGGGCTTGGCTGTGCTCTGATTGGTTGGGGGGTTAGCTGTGCTCTGATTGGCTGGGGGTGTTCTTAGGTTAGTCTGACTTGCAGGGGCATTTGAGCTGGTGAGCTGCATTGCTGCTGTTTGGCTTCTGGTTCTTGGTCCTGCCACATCTTCATGGAGGGTGTCAGTTTGCTTCCTGTATGGATTGGAGGGGTTTAAAGTGGCTGATGATGCAGCTGTAGTATGGCTTCTTGTTTGTGGTCGTGCCTCATTGGTGTAGGTTTGGGTTTGCTTATTGCGTGGATGTGTGGTGGTGACATCCTGTGTGGTTTTCGTGAGTGTGGGTCTGGTGTCCTTCTTTGTGTTAGGGACTCGTTTGTCAATAAGGGCGGGTTTCCAAATGGCTGGTAGGCGGGAGGTGTCATCTCGTTTATTCATGCTGTGTGGGCGTTTTTCTATCTCGATGGCTTCTCTGATTATTCTGTTGTTAAAGTGTTCAGTTTTGGCGATAGTTCTGGTCTTTTTAAAGTCGATTTCATGTCCTGTGGCTTTGAAATGTTGGACCAGGGAAGAAGTTGGTTCCTCTTTTTTGACTGTGTTCTTGTGTTCTTCAATGCGTGCACTTATTCTTCTGTTGGTTTGTCCAATGTATGTGGTGGGGCAGGCGGTGCATGGAATTTCATATACTCCTTGATTTTCTAACTCAATTTTGTCTTTGGGGTTTCTTAGGATGGTGGATATTTTTCGGTTTGTGCAGAATGCTGTCTTGATGTTGTGTTTGTGGAGGATCTTGCTGATTCTGTCTGTGGTGCCTTGTATGTATGGGAGGAGGGCTTTGCCGTTTTCTTGTTCTCTGTCTTGGATTTTAGTGGGGGTTTCTTTTTGGATTAGGTTGGTGATCTTATTTCTTTGGAATCCATTGGATGCTAGTACGTTAGTGAGAGTATTTAGTTCGGTTTTTAGGTGTTGTTCGTCAGCTAGGCGTTTTGTTCTGGAGATGAGTGTCTTGGCTATGGAGTTGATCTGTGCTGGGTGGTGATGTGAGAGTGCATGCAGATAGCGGTTAGTGTGGGTTTTCTTCTGGTAGATGGTGTGTCCTAGGGAGCCATTGGATTTCTTGTAGACTAAGACATCCAGGAAGGGAAGTTGGTTGTTAGCTTCTGTTTCCATGGTGAACTGTATTTTGGGGTGTAGGCTGTTGAGGTGTATGAGGAAGTTGTCCAGTTTTTCTTTCCCGTGTGGCCAGATTATGAAGGTGTCATCTACATATCTGAGCCAGAGTTTGGGTTTGTGATCAGATTTTTCTAGAGCT